>JAWWEU010000111.1:94922339-94938059 GCA_035583155.1 Acropternis orthonyx | reverse complement strand
CTCTTTTCTATGGGGCATGCAGTCTCTTTCCAGGTTCCACAGTTGAAGAGGAGACAGAAGGTGATTCCTTTGAGGTGGAGGGTTGGTAGATGAAAGAAAAATTCCAAGATTTTAAACCCATAACACTATGCATTGTGTGAAGTTTCTTTTTCTTTTTGTTTTGAATATGAAACCTGATAATTTTATTTGACAGCTCCTTATCTTTTACTTAATAGAGACAGTTGTGGTCTGTTGACCTTAATATCAGGATATTAAAAACTTCAATCATATCCCTTGCTGTATTTATCTCTTTTCCAGACTAGTAGACCTGATCATATCTCAACACTTCTCATGAAAACTAAACCATACCTTTGATCACCTGTGAGGCCTCTTTGTTTTCAGTTTCTACTATATCTCTTTTGAACTGGGATTCCAGAGCTGCATTAGGTATTCATTTGTACTGTGAATTAATAGTCACAGATAATTGTATCTTATTTCTACTTTGACACCTAAGCTGCCCTGTTTTTCACCTTCAACCAAAGGTACCAACATATTTTTGGAAAATCTTGTCTTGAAGTGCCTAACTGTCTCTATACTTAGATTATGGAATGTAAAAATTGGTTTTTAGACTGGAATGAAAAATACAGGACCATTCTGAAAATATTTCCTTACTGTGTCTAGATGTCAGAAATAAAGTGTAGTATATCAACTAGCCTGTTTGAGGAAATTCATGCCCATTAGAGGCTCTCCATTTACAGTGTAGTGTAAGAAATCAACTTTCTATAAAGGCACTCAGTGTGTCCAGGTGTGAAGAATTTCCCTCCATTTTCAAAGTAGAGTCAAACACTTCATGCAGAGGAATCCACAATATCCACACAGGGAGTTATTAAGAAACAACATCTGTACTGTTAAAAAACAATTTAGCTTACTGAGCATTTGCCTCCTGGTGTTGGCATCCCTTTAATACCTGAGCAATATGGTACACAAAGAATAACAGTGCTTGCTC
Organism: Acropternis orthonyx; assembly: GCA_035583155.1. Lineage (NCBI taxonomy): Eukaryota > Metazoa > Chordata > Aves > Passeriformes > Rhinocryptidae > Acropternis > Acropternis orthonyx. The sequence goes on along the minus strand of JAWWEU010000111.1, from coordinate 94,937,074 downwards.
ATTCTAAACAGAATATCTGATAAACCACTGTGATCACAGGTGTCATCTTCTGACTGTAGCTTTTTCACAGACTATTTCTTGTAACTTCAAGAAATTTTTGGCAAGTGTGTTTTATATTTGTTAAAAACAGTGTTAAAAATATAAAGATTTTTTTGGTATTGCTGAGCAGGGCTTGTACAGCATCAAAGCCTTTTCTACTCCTTGTTCTACCACACTGGCTAGGGGACTGGTAGTGCATGGGAAGTTGGGAGGAGTCACAGCCAGGACAGCTAACTCCAGCTGACCAAACTGATATCTCATACCACATGATGCTGGATATTTTAAGCTAGGAAAAGAAGGAGAGAGGGGAAGGACCTTTGGAGTGATGGTGTTTGTCTTTCCAAATCATCATTATGCATGATGGAGCCCTGCTTTCCTGGGGATGGCTGAACACCTGTCTGCTCACGGGAAGTGGTGAACAAATTCCTAATTTCGCTTTGCCTGTGTGCATGACTGTTGCTTTACCTATTAAACTGCCTTTATCTCAACCCATGAGTTTTCTCACTTATACCATTCCAATTCTGTCCCTGAACCTGCTGGTGAGGAAGTGAGTGAGCAGTTTTTGCGGTGCTTTGCTGCTGACCGGTGTTGGTTGCTATGGGGTTCCACAATGACAAAGCTCCTTACAGTTCTAGACCTCCTTTCATACATAAACAGATTCATGTAAAATTTTATTATTTTTTTTTTAGTTAATAATGTGTTTTTCTTAACAAGTTTCTCTCCAAAATTTTGAAGGCATTCAGGATCTCATTTTATATGTCAAGAAGTGCTTCCTAAATGAGACTGAATGCCATTATCAGGGAAGATTCCATTGTAACTGCTGGGATCAGTCGACAGGCTGAACCTGTCTTCTCCCTGCCTTGGGATGTCTATCAGGTAAGAACCATACTCTGCAAACATTCTTCTACTGGGTATTAGTGTTTTTATATTGCTTTGAATATATTTTTGCAGTCAGATACAGCCACCGGTAACCCTCAAACTTTAACATGTCACCATTTTCTGTTAATAAAGAATGTTATTCCATAAACTGTTATTGTGAGCCTTTCTTGGGTGCTAGCAGCTGACAGTAGAAGGTAACATACTGGAATAAAGTGGAAGACCTGCTGAGGGGTCATAAAGTGGGAAGATCTGCTGAGGGGTCTCCCTTATGCTGTTGGCTTAGTTCTGTGAAAAGGGCAGTTGAATTGCTCCCCGATCCAGCAAGACTGTTGAGTGAAGGGTCCCCAAAAGGAGACATTGACAGACCGGTTGGGCACAAGAGTCTCGGCTTTCCTGGTGTGCTGACAGACAAATCAAACACTAAGGGTTGAGGAAATCTCACCTTTTCACATGACACCATCCATAGCATACCTTTCTGTCATATTTCTTCTTAGATTCTTAGAGGGCTTCTTTAGCATCACTTACATCCTGCAGATGCATTAAAATGCACGAACACTCTTTGATGGAAAAAAAAGTGAATGTTTCAAAAAGTGTAACTAAAAGCTTAAACTTACTAAGCTGAATAGACTTTGTCAATGAAAGAAAATCTGGGGGGAAAAAAGAATTACATTATTCTACCTGTAAGACTTGAACTAGAATTTATTTTGGTAGTGATACTGCCTCATAGCTTTCTATGAAATAACTTATTTCATTCTTTAGGCTATTTATCAAGACTTTTTGTTTCATTTTCTTGCCATTAGTTGCACATCTTCACTCCTAGATGGCTTTTTCTATTACTTTGTAGGATGCACTGTCACCTTTAAACATATCTAGAAAATATGTAAGGAATAGAGGACTTCCACCTGGAGTATCCTTGGGGACTGCTCAATTGCAATTAATTTAACTAGACACTGGATGTCAGTGTTGCTATTTTATAGTTAAAACATTAAAAAAAAAGAAGGAAAAAAAAGAAAAATCAAGAGAATCCAAGGTGTAACCACAAGTAGGATATAGAAGAAGTCTAATCAAATAATTCAGAACATCTTAGGAGCTAATTATCATTTTATATCTTCATGGTAGGAAGAACACGTTGGCTTTATAGAAGCAGCTTTACATAAAGGTTTGATTTCTTTTAAGAACAAACAAACAGATGAAGAAACACTTCAACTAAGTGGACATTTTAGGAATCTGTAACAGAGCTTTTACATGGTAATTAACATTAACACTCCATTTAATCAGAATTATGAACAGTGCACAGTTGAGTGATGGTATTTGCTTATGGTTAATTTTGTACCTGGCTTTCAAAAAAATACCTGGATTTAACTCACTCCTAATCTCATGACCTTAAAAAAGCTGTTTACTTTTAAGCCAGGATGTTATTTTTCAATAAGTTTTCAAAGGGATTTGTAAAAGAGAATGGAAAATTATGAATGGAATTTCATAAAATTCTACCCACTAAACAGAACCGTCCATCCCCTACTGACACTTTGAAGCAAATTTTACCAAAGACCAGGTATAACGTACTGGTTTTCACAGTCAGGTACACATACAATCTCCTCTGAGACAAAATCTCCTTTGTCAGAAATACTAACTCACCTATGGCTTCAAGCCATCCTGCAGAATAAAACCCAGTATTTAATGGAGTATCAAAGAAACACCACCCAATTTCATTAGCAGCACCTTTCAAGTTATCCTATTTCAAAGGCAAGTATCATAGTAACTAGTATATTATAAGTACATCCTTAGAAACCTTCATAAAGAATAAAAATTTCTTATAATGCAAGTAAATATAGTTCTACTGCCATTATAAATATATTTGGCTGATAGATGGGAAACATCTAAGCTAAGCAGCTGAATTTAATTTTTTTTTAAGTTCTTACTTAAAAATATTCAAAAATCCCCTGAGCATCCAAAATTACTTTTTTACTGTGAAATTGCAATTCACATAATTTGTGGATTCATGAAAATGTTTCAGAAGGTGGTGACCTGCAACCAGCATAAAGCATATGGATCCACTATCAAGATTGCTATGGATGGCAAATATCAAACAAGTCTCTTGGGTTTCTAAATAACATTCCAGAAACTCTGTAGGGAACACTGGATATGTCATAAGTGAAAAATTTCAGTCAAAAATATTTCAATAAGAACTTATTATGTCCTAGACAACAACAATGAAAACAACTGATTAAGAGTGGCCCGAAGACTTTACCATCCCAGAAATGTCTGGTCTCAGTCAAAAGCTAGCAATGAGCTACATGCATTTACCTTTTTAAATGTCTATGTCAAGTATTGGGACAACATCAAGATTTATATAAAATATACTTCACTTTGAACAGTGAAGGCAAAATCAAAAAAATATAATGGAATGTTATTCCTTTTCAAGACAGCAAGGTATGAATCAACATACCTAACAGAAAAGGTGATCTCTGATCTGATATTTTACCTTCAAAGAAATAGCATTATTGAATTGGGATTTCTAATAATATCTCCCAAATAAATTAGAAAGGTTTAAGTTTAAGGTACTGGTGAAATGAAGATGGACAGAAGAGAGATCAAAACATTTCAGACTTCCTGGAAGACACAAGAAAAGAGATTACTAATGAAGACAACATGCTTCACAGACAGGTTTCTCTCAGATCAATGTTACCTAAGATGAATGGAATGTAAGACATAAAATATATCAGATTTTTATATTTTTATATATTTGTGTATTTTAATTAATTTCATACTTTAAGTAGCATTTTTAATTATACTATTTTAGATATTATAAATATTTATTAGTATTTTTTTTCAACAAGAGCAAAAATGTTGTAATCAGAGAGTAAGTGACTGATGGTAAGTTCCTCACTCAACACTACTCTAAGACAAGCAACCGGCATCCTCAACCTGAATGGAATTCAAGTACCTAAACAGAGGCATCTAATGCCACAGTTTTCTTCCTGGTCTCTAATTGTACTCAAGAAAATCACAAGATCCCATATGTTCTTGATTGTATCTGCCAACTCCCTGTTGGCTTCTTGGATGCCTTTGGTCTTTAAGATTGCACTAAATACTGTCTGAATTCCAATTTTATTTCTCACTTTTCCAAACAACCTCTTGAGTGCCCAGAAGGCTAAAGGAATATAAGGCTGTGCTGGCTGCAGAGAGATTGTTTCTAGTTGCCTTGTTCTAACTACTGCTGTCTTTAGGTAAATACTTCTTCTGAAAGAGAAATTGTTGCTCGTTCTTGAGGGTCTGCTGGGTATGGCCAAGAGAGAAAATCAAGGAACATGACAGGCCGTACAAGAGATCTCATCAAGCAGAGACATAAACAATCAGAAACATACTAGACACCACTGAGTAACTAAGGTAGTAAAACAAAAGAAAAAAAGAAGAAAAAGCTTTTCATACAGAGCCAATTATGGCTTTGTGGAGTCTGATGCAACCCAAAAATCTGCTGAGAGTTTCTAGATTAAGAGGAAGTCTAAGAGCATATTTATAAAGGTTTTGGTGTTTTTACAGTCAATGTTAGAAATGCTGCGCGGCCAGATCAAGCTCAAAATTTAAGTCATTCAAAGCACTAATTGTTTTTATGTCTAAAAAATAAGTCTGGGTTTTTTTGTAGCATTTTTCCTTTTACCAAAATCCTAACTTCACACTTATTTCTCTTATTGTTTATATTTCTGTGTATGAATAAGGATGCAATCTGTCTTTACCTTGTACTTCACTATGCTGGGGTGAATCCAGCAAATATGGTATATCTGCGCATCACTACTAATTGAGGTTCTAATAAAAATTACACAGCTACAATCACTACTAAAATTCTTTGTCTGGCAGCTTATATGCCTCATTAAGGTATGATAATACTTTCATAAATTACTTCAGTGATTAAATAAAGGGTATGACAGATGAAACTAGAGTAGGAGGGGCTGCACTGGCATGACAGAACATGATCAGAATAAAAAAAAGAGTCTTAAGAAATTGAAGAAATAAACTTAAAATAAAAAGTGATCTTATTAAGACAACTGCAAGTTTCCTAACTGTAAGCAGGAGTGATTTTCTGCATCAATATAGGTAAATTGCACAATCGTGTCTGAGTAAAGGAGGTTATAGGAGATCACAAGCTAAACTTAGGATAAATACAACATGTATGTACTGTATTTATGTACAGTACTATCAAAACAAATGACAACCATGTCAAAATGAATAAATAGGTGCATAATTTGCAAGGCATTACTTTCTTCTGGCATCACAGAGGTTTGTGATTAGGTGCAGGTATTGCATTTCATGGAAGTTATAAACAAGGTAAAGCTTGATCAGATGTCTAAAGTCTCTCAATCTCTGATTTTCATCAAAATTCTAAAAAAGTAAGACTTTGAAGAAAAGAAAGACTGAAGGAGAAAGGACTGAAGGCAGATAATATTTCATAAACTATGTTGCAAAAAAAAAAAAAAAAAAAGGAAAAAAAAAATTGCAGAAAGAAGGCATCAGATTAGTAAGTATATCCAGTGCTGAGGACTATAAAGCATGAAAATAGATTGCCTAGGGAGGTTTATAATTAAAATCTTTAAGAAAAGGTTAAACAATAATATCTGTCAAGAGAAGTGCTAATACTGCCTTGGAGCAGACTGAAGGACAGAATGATCTCCTAAGACTCATGGTATGGTATTCTCTGATCTAATTCAACTTAATTCTGCCATAATGATTGATTAATGCAACAATTCCCAAACTAAACAAAAAACAATTGAAAAATACACTGAAAGAAGAAAATAAAAAAGAAAACAAGCAGTGGCATTTGTAGGGTTTTTTAAGCCAAATATACATTGAATAATTAAAATATTTTTCCTATTTTTCCAATTTAATATTGTTATCTTTTTTCCTACTTCACTTATTCTTGCTGAAATTATTTGCTTTTTATTAATGAATTACAAATATAGATTAGAAAATTGAGAAATTCTGTATATATATATCAGAAATGATTGTTGAAAATTTTGGATCTACACATCGTTTTTAAAGTTATTTGTTTATCTTCTAACTTAAAATGAACACATAGTAGAAGAGATTACTAATTGGCAATATAGTGTCTTAAAGTTGTCTAAAAGTGTCTAAAAGTTACACGATTAGAGGGTGTATTAATCCACATCATAAATTATCAGGTCTCTTACAGCTTATTATGTTCATCTATACTAGTACACAGTGCATGGGTTTATCGAAGGCTTCTAATGTTCTTGTCCCTGTTCTCCAGTCACTTTTGTCAGAAAAAAAAGTTCCAGTTCTTGCTGCAACAGTATTGGATGGGATAACTGGTAAAGTTATATCACCAATTATATTGACCTAGATGCTTATAGAATAAAATTTCTGTAGTTGCAGAACATTATAAGAAATAAACTGAAACAGGAAAAAAAAATCTATTCAAGAAGAAAAGTTAGAAATTAGTTTCTCTTCACAAAGAAAACAAGTAGAAAGAATTCTGCTTACCACTGCATTGCAGCAATGCTGAGGCAATGTTTATTGTTGCTGCAAGCTTCCTCCATAAGCTCCTTTCACAAGGCTTATGGCAGTGCTCATGATCATCTCATTGTGCTCAGATATAATGGTAGAGCTAAACCAGCAGAAAGCAGAGTGCTTTAGAGACCTACCTGTTTACGATTGGTTTACCTCCCTGAGCTAACTCGTTTAAATGCTGGGATAATAAAATTAAGGATAAAATTGTACAAGGGGGTAATTCATTGAGCAACAACCTTAAGATGATGTGTTCTCAGAGAAAATGGAGGAATAATTTAATGCAATGCACTGGTTTATATTCAAGTCATACATTTATTTTTGATTTTATTACTTAGATTTTCCCCAAATTATGGGAGATTTGATGCCAAACATGTATAATTTGGATCTTAATTACTTCAGAGAGGACTGAATCTGTAGCCCGGTAGAGCTGATGCTGCTGCAGCTGTGTGCCCCAGGTCTAACCAGCAGTGAGACTGAGCATGTATTATCAATAGGTCCATACACAACCATTTGTATACAACCTGTGTACATACAGTTGTATACCCAGAGCTGGCTACACAGAACAACACAGACACAATCAGGTCTCACATGAACACAAAGAACACAAATGACCTCTTCTTGTTTTCTCTGGCTGATTAGGATGAAGTCTGGTAGTGCAGAGTATAGTGTGGGAATTACAGTGGATCCCTGTAGAAACCAGGCTCAGACACTTAGAACACCCAGCAGCAGCAGGTACTATATCCCAACCTCTCCAATTGCTGGCATCTGGGCACATGAGCCCCAGCAGCTGCAGCTTCACATCAGCTGCTGTTAAGAGACTCCCTTACTCACTCCATCATCCTCTTCCATTCTGTCCCAGCCCTCTCCCAACACATGTGATCCCCCTAGTATCTGTCCTTCAGTGCTCAAACCATCCATGCTCTGGTCCTGAACCTGTCCCCAAGTGCCACACCCCTAGAGACACCTTCACACAGAGAAATACACATGCCAGTAGGCCATGGTTGTTCCCCACAACCTGTGGTCTCTCCAGCAGATATCTGTGACTTTCCAGCCCTCCAAAAGCCAACTCCTCATGCAGGGTAGGGCCAAAATACACAGTCCCCTCCTGGCTCCCAGGCCGTGTCACCTACTTACCAGCCCATGCATCTGGACTTTCATAAGCACTCACCTTCACCCACTTGCATTCAGTTCCGTTGCTGCACCACACACACACAGGCTTTTGCCCCGCTCCCCCTGCAGGGCTGAGACTCAGATCCATGCACATGCAGTTGCACACTGAATAGAGAGCTCTTCACCCAACAAAAGCTGGGATTGGAGTTCAAGCACAAGACAGCTCAGATTGAGCTGATCAAACACAGGATGTGCCTCCTTTGAAGTCCTTAACTCATATTCCCCCACCACCTTTGTGCCTCTGCTCTTTCCTAGGCTTGCAGAGATGGTCCTCTGATGGTGTGATGGCTCCCGAGACAAGACAGAACATTGCTTGGATCCCACACCCATCATCACTTCTCCATGCCCCTTGTGGGTGTGCAGACAAGGTCAGGATTTTTCCAGGTATAATGAATTACTGCCAGACTCCGGTAGTATCCATGCTATAATGGTTTCATGTGATGCTTCCAAGGAAAGAGAGGCATACAACTTTACACTTTTTTTGATAATTATAAGATTGCAGATATTTTCAATAATTTTCCAAATTTTGGGCTAGCAAACCTTATGTTGTGTGTTGTGTATTAGCACCTCCTCCATTTTGGAACGTACCATGAGCTGGTAATATCTCAAGATGAAATCTGTGTTGAAGCATTTGTTGAATTAAATTTTTTTGAGGTTTTTTTTATAGACCAAGGGTTTGCATGAGTTTATGGTCATTGTTATAGTATTACTGGAATATCTTAGCAAGACTAAGATAAACCAGGTATGTTTCTTTTTTATGTACAAAACACAGATAAATTGTGCCAGAAGATCATGTAAAGAGCATGCTCAATGGGAAAATAAACTCAGTAACACACTTGACTGTGGAGCACAAAGAACTCCAAGGTGGCACCGGCCTAAATCAGAAAAGCCAGAGAACACAGCATCACATAAAGACTTTTTGCCAGTCAGTTTCTGGAAAATCAACTTCCATCTCACATCATTCAAAACACTATTAAGTTACTACCTAGATTAACCACAGCAGATAGCAGAAAGTTGCCATACATATTATGGCACTTGATCCCAAAACCAAAAAAAAAAAAAAAAAATTAAAAAAAAAAAACAGTTTAAAAAATAAAACTTCAGGTATCATACTGTTTTGGTTTTTTTTTTTTTTCTTTTAAGACCTTAGAAATAAAACAGAGAAAAAATAAATCTAAATCCAGAATTCTGTCTGGCAAAAAGCCAGCCCCATTACCATTTGTACAGCAGAGAAATGGGAAGATAAATAAAAGATGTTTGCAATTGGAATGCTGTGTTGGAGACACAGCTGTCCTTCCTCTGGATAGATTCACAGGTCTGACCCATCAATGATTTCTTCTTTTACTGGTCCTTCATATGCAGCACCAAAGTAACATTTTGCAGGATTCTGCTACCACTTTAACAAACCTCATTTTCTAACAACTGTGGAATGCAAACAGTGGATATTGTTTTTCTTGTGATTAAAAAGAATTCTGGTGTTACACTCTAGAGGAAAGATATATAAAAAGCATATATAAAAAATAAATAGAGGGCTAGATTTCCAATTAACTCATGTCAGTTTTCATATCATGGGCCTCCAGATAAGAAGGGAAAAAGACTTACACAGAAGCATGTGGACTGTGTTCTGCTTAGAGAATAACTCACTCTACTAAATGGGTCAAAAACACAGAAGAAATATCAAAGCTTTTCTAATTACAGTTAACAAAAGCAGTTACCAGATTGCTGCTCCACTCTACAACAAAGCCAGATTCTCTTCTCACTAGTGTTATTTAGCCTTGATTTGCAAAAGGGCATTTCTGTGCTGCATGTTGCACTCATGTGCTCAGTTTAACTGCTATTGAATTCTTGTGGCATGTTAAGGAGGCTATGGAAAGGCTGAAAACCAGACCTTTCCAGATTTTATCACCAAACTAACTTTGTCTGATAACTATAGATAGTAACAGATTCCAATAGAGAAATTTCACCATGTTTAATTCAGAAACATGAAGAAATGTTTTTTTTCTAAAAGTTGCCTCTCAAAACCTTTAATATTAAAGTGAATAGCAAGAAAAGAAAAAAATCCATCGATCACTTTCATCTTCATTTGAAAGCAAATTAAGAGTCAATATGTATTTATGAGATCAGTTTAAACCAACTTAAGTATGGATTTTCACTGAAAGGAAGGTCCTGTATCTTTTTCCTCCCACCCCATGATGTTGTTTCTCATGTTCTGGAACTAGAATTTGTGTAGAATGTACATAGGGAATAAATGACGACATGGATATGGGGCCTGAGAAGAAAACTGAGAAGCTGACGTGGGATAATGGGAGCTGGTCATTGCAAGAAACCTGGAAAATGGAAGCCAGGTAGTTAAAGAGGATGTGAAAGAAGATGAAGGTTCCTTGACAGAAGATGGAGATTACTTGAGAAGCTTTAGAAGACTGGGTCTGAAGCAGCAAGGGCACTGACAGGCAGATGAAGATGGAGAAGAAAAAGAAGACAGATCTGATTGCAACCAGATTTCAGGAGAAGAAGTGCCATTTAACATAGAGAAGCTCCTGTGAGATTTCCCTGGTAATAGATGCTGAATTCATCAAGTAGTGACAACTGCTGGTCATCATTTATGATTGGCAGTGCCATCAGAAACAAAAATGGCAAAAATAAAAATTTACTAGAGAGCTGTGAAGAAGGGGACTGGAACTGAAAGGGCAAGGAAAAGAAAAAAGAAGAACCCTATATCAAAGTCTGAGAATAAGAAAGTGGGCAGATGATAATAAGGCAAATGGGAAAAAGAGATCAGGATGAAATTGGAACATGATCATTTAAACTGACCAAACCAAGCCAAACTTGAGTGCTGCTCCACATTTATGCATCCTGTATAATTTTTAGGTGCTATGCCCCTAGACAGGTTTGGAAAATAGTAAAAACTTTTGATTCTTTCCATTGAACAAGGATGGACAAAACCACCCAGTCAGTCTGTAACAGAATTTAGCTATACAGACACAGTACATGCCAGGCCATTCGCCCTGAAAACCAGAAGATGGATTTCTGTTGAGCTATAGAGAATTCTTGCTGTGATTTTACTGTCTCTAAAAGTGTACTTTAGTGTTAAATACATGACAATTTTTGAAGCACTTAGATCTTCTGTAGATAAGCAATAAGGAAAAAAAAAACCACAAAGGAACAACATTAGTAATTCTGTTGTCAGAGTAGCTCACTGTAGTAGGTTGACCCTGGTGCTAGGTACCTACTAAGGCCACTTTCTTCATCCCCTCTGCAACTGGACAGATGAGGGGAAAAAAACCCCAATGAAGGATTCACATGTTGAGATAAGAACTGGGAGAGGTCACTTACTGTTACGGTCAAAAACACGTTCTGTTTCGGGTTAAAAACAAAGACCTTTATTGAAACTGTGTTAGCAGGCAACTCATAATGAAAAGGCTAGGTTATGCTAAATGTGGGAAGGAACATTATAATTAAGAGAATACCTTATGTTAACTAAGGGGAGAGAAAGGAATGCGGAGTTAATCCATGTTTATGACCACAAGGTGGTAGAGGGGGCAGATGGGTGACACAAAACAGGCCTCGATCCAGGCTAGGGAGTAAGCAGGAACTGCAAGTCCTGTCAAATGCAGATAGTCTTGGAGGACCAGTGTTGGCCCACATCTGCAAGCTGGATTAAGTCTTATTGTCCCAGGAAAGCTCTCTGCATTCCAAACTGGTTTCTGTCCCCCACAACTTACCAACCACCATCATGGTCAAAACAGACTCAAAGTGGGGATATTAATTAAATTTATTACTAACAAGATCAGAGCAAAAGAGTGAGAAGTAAAATAATCTTAAAAACACCTTCACTCATCCCTCCTTCCTTCCAAATTCTATCTTTTCCCCTGCAGTGGTGCAGGGAGATGGGGAATGGGGGTTACGGTCAGTTGTTTCTGCTGCTGTCAGAGAGAAGAGTCTTTTCCCTGCTTCCCATGGGGTACCTCCCCCAGTCCTTCACAAACTTCTCCATCCCATGGGCAACAGTTCTTCACAAACTGCTTTCATGTGGATCACTTCTCCATGGGGTGTGGTCCTTCAGGCACAGGCTGTTCCAGTGTGGGTCCCCCACAGGGCTACCAGGGAAGTCCTACCAGGAAAACCTGCTCCAGAGTGAGCTCCTCTCTCCATGTGCTACAAGTCCCTTCCAGGACTCTGCTCCAGCATGGGCCTCCCACAGGGTCCCAGCCTCCTTCAGGCATCTACCCACTCTGTCATGGGCTCCACCACAGGCTGCAGGTGGATTTCTGCATTCCTGTGGTCCTCCATGGGCTGAAGGGGTACAGCTGCTCCACCATGGTCTGCACCACAGGCTGCAGGGGAACCTCAGTTCCTGTGCCTCAGCATCTCCTCTTCTTCTTCCTGCACTGACCTTGGTGTCTATGTTGTTCATATGTTCACACTCCACTCTTCCTTGCCACAGTTTTCAGCTGTGCAATAACTTTCTTTCCATTCTTAAATATGTTATAACAGAGGCATTACTATCATTCCTAATTGGCTCAGCCTTGGCCAGCAGCAGGATGCCCATCCTAGAGTCAGTTGGCTTTGGATCCACCAGACACAGGGGAAACTTCTAGTAGCTTCCAACAGAAGCCACCCCTGTAGCCCCATACCCACTATGAAAAACCTGGCCACAGAAACCCAATACAATTGTATACTGTGCTCTAAATAGAGGATAGGAAAATTTCAGAACACTGTATTTTTATTTACATACCATAAACACAGGTCCCACAGAAAAATATTATATTGCTGTGGAATGAAAATATTTTTCTTAAACATAGAAACAATGGAGTTAAATAAGGTTGCAAAAGCATCCATATTCCTTGCATTTCCTGAAGCCTGACCTTTTGACTTCTAAAGCTAAAAATTATATTCACAGCATGCATATATTCTCTTTCTCATTTGCATGCATATATAACAAGGAAAAAAGTATCACCATCATAACAAGACATGGAACAAAATAATATTTTCTTTCTTTTTTCCCCCAGATTTTAATGTTTAAAAAACAGAATTATATGATCAGATAATTGTACATTGTACTTCATCTATCAGTTTCTCTCTCCTGGTATGGTAAAAAATCTAGTTCAGAATGCCAGCCTCTGCAACAGTGGATTCAATGTCCTGTACAGAATTTTCCCACAGCCAAAACAGAAGTCAAAGAGAAAAATTTTCATGCCCAGAAGGTCACTCAATAGACAAGGTTTTCAATAAAATATCTATATATAATGTTTCAACCTTAATGCTTTTAGGTCTCTAAGCAGTAGAGTCTCTGATGTAAGATGGCAGTCACCCTGTAGTGAGTTTTAGTCATATTAGGTAGAGCATTTTAATACTTCATGATGTGAATGTAAGAGGTAAACAATGCTTTGGAGAAAAACATTCTTGCCCAAATAAAACCTTCAGCAAAATGACTAAGTAATATTACTCAAAGTTATTTGGGGAACAGTAAGTGAGTGGACACTGAGCAGCAGACAAAACTTGCTTTTCACCTAATGAACTGTACTATTAAAATACAGCAAGTATCATAGAAATATTCCACAAATATTATGCATGGAAGAAGAGTCAGATAATAAAGAGAAATTCTTTGGGAAATGGTGAGAGGGAGTGCAAACTTACTGTTTGAGCGCATGTGCTAGAGAAGGATGTATTCTGCTTTTTGTTTAAGAAAGATGTAAGATTCTCTGACTCTGGGACTGCTGTCTAAGTTCATGTTCTTCATTTTTGGTCTACTTCCTCATGCAGTCTTCCAGTTTCTCCTCTTGTGACTCATCATGACCCTGCAGCTACTATTCAAAGAGCACAAAGTGTTCCTCAGGCTCACTTAGCTGCTCATGCTTGATTATTTGTTGAGCTTGTGTACTGTGATATATATTAGTGTGGTCTGATCCTGCCTTCACTAACCTCAGTGCTCCAGAACCACCCTCACTACCAGACACTCAAAAGGAGCTTCTTTACACAGTCCTTTTTGGTTTCTGTATCTTATGTTGTTAATCACATATATATTTTTTTGTGAGCTAGATGCAGTTTGCCTCTGTTTTTAATGTCTCTCCCATTTACAATTACATCTATTAACTTAATGCAAATTTCTTTCTGTATTGCCATGCTCCTCCATTCTTCTTTTTTCTGAAATAATCAAACTCCATGTGTCTGATCTTTGATTGTTTTCAGATAATAGAATATGCTCCAGAAATTTTACAGATTTTCTGCAATAGTAATGATCAGAAGAAATCTAAAAAGCTGCTCCTTTAATTGTTCATTTAATTTTGTCATTGGGACTGAATAAATCAGCAAGACAGTATTGAATTTTATACAATTAATATGGTAACTGTAAAGTGATTGCTTAATAAATTCTAATATTTAGGCATTAAAATTAATGATTTTAATCCAATATTCATATAAAAGCTACTATGAGATCTTTACAGAGTAATAAACACCGAGTAGAAGTAGACTTTTTGTCCTTCAAAAATAATATTGTAAGTTTTGCAGCACATTATTATAGATTCATTATCCTTCTATCATATTAAACCAACCCATAAAACAAATGCCGAGTTTTTCAGATTTATATTTGTCCTTTATTGATTGCTTTTTAATATTTATATTGCTTCCATCCTTGACTGTAAAATAAATTTACTACTAAGAAAACATTCTCCCTAGTGGATGTTATTATAAAATCTTTACATGTGTACAATACTATATGGGTTTGATAAGTGCTTTGCCTAAAGCATTTTTCAATGACAGCAGTCAGTGTTTTTGAAATAAGCACGTACTGCCGTTTTCTCAGGTTGTTTTCACTGTTCAGTAAAAAAAAGCTGGTATTATTCGTATACCCATTCTGCGTAATACATGACATAGTCTGGAACAAGAAACCTAGCACTCCTGTACAAAGTGCTCAACCTGAGTAAATAGCATCTATAATCTCAAAAATACACACATCAGTTATCAAAAACAAATGGCTTGGTGAAATCCAGTTGCTCTAAGACTCCATACAATTATGACACCAAATTTTTTTTACAATCTCAAAAAAAGTTATTTTACTTTTTAGTATGAGTGAAAAGTACATATGGGGGGGGGGGGGGGGGGAACCAGGAAAATAGGCATACATT
>JAWWEU010000111.1:94904009-94922324 GCA_035583155.1 Acropternis orthonyx | reverse complement strand
CCCCCCCCCCCCCCCCCCCCCCCCCCCCCCCAAGCATGAAAATAGGCATACATTTCAGTTTTGAAATTTGACTCAATCATGCATGCACCTATATTTTTGTTCTTACTCTTCTCCATTTAGTTCCTACACAGGATAATAGCATCCTTCCATATTCTGATTTGTGTTCTCAAGCAGTATTCAAAGCACCACATAAATCAGAACCTGTGAGGTCAAACTAGAATAATTCCTGAAAGTGCTGCTTCTAGCAAGTGTTGAAAGCTGTTTTGGACTTGAACATGCCATCCCCAACGTCCAACTATTTCTTCAGACTAGAAACACCAGTATTAGCACAACTTCAAACAAAAAAGAAACTAGTGACAACCTACTGAACTTAATACTCAAGAAAACAGTTGGCATACTTACATAGGTTGAACCTGGAGTATTCAAAACAAATATACACCAAAACAGCCGTTCATGAGATCAGAATCACCTAAGAAGTATTTGCACCAGGTCCTTACCAGCAAGATGTAAACAGGAGAGAGCCTGAGTTTTCCAGAAATTCAAGGTGGAATTGCCCTATCATGATAACAAAATCTAGGGTTGGAAAAAGGCTGAAAAAAAGTCTTTCTCAAATTATGTTTGTGAATCAAGTCACATTCATTAAACCAATGTACATGATGGGCAGTGTCAGGTTGCTGATGCAACTGTAAAGTTACAGAACTTAAAGGGAAACAGCTGGCTAAAGAAATTACTAATTGGTAGAAAGACCTGTGAGGAAGTTTGTACTGCACAATCATGCAAAATAAGAAATAATAATATTGCTGATGGAAGTAGGATTATTGAGATAACTCACTCTAGGTCAAAAATTCAAGGGGAGAAGCATTAACATGGAAAGGGATAAAATTCTAAAAGAGAAATCTAGAGTTCAAGAAGGCAACTCATCAGGAAGAAAAAGAGGTCAGATCTTCCTCTCCTGGCTGATACCTACTGCACTTATAGAAATTTCTTGTGTTTCTTATTGGGACTGATGAAGATTTTTGCCTGGTAAAATCGAAAATGTTCGTTATCTCTTTTTTGTGTTTTAACAGCAGGTAACTGTTTTGCACTTCACGTTTGGCAAAAGATGCTGAACCATATGACTCAGAGAGATAGAGATGGATCTCTTTTTATTCTACAGCTGCAGCTGACAAAATGTTGAAATCAGAATCCTAGAATCCTAAAAGAATATGTACTCCAAATCAGTAGAAGAACTAAAGAGAAATTTCAAAGAACATTTTCCCAAGTTTCTGGAAAACTTGCAGCTTGATGACACTGAGTTAGCTAGCTATTTTTATATAAGCAAGTCAAAATGATATAAATGTGTATATATATATATATATATATATATACATATTTATATGATCAGTACTTTAGTAGTACATTGCTCTGTCACTTGAGCAGTAGTATTTTGAATAAGACACTACAACGACATTTTCTGCAAGTTTGCTTATGCCTGAAGCCCAAGCTGGGCTCTAGTTGACACAGGTAAAGAGTGCAGGTACCTCTGCTCCAGACGAGGTGCTTCAGCTACGTGTTCTGGACAGGAGTCACTGAGCAAGGAGTATAAGCTAGGGTGGGTAGTGGAGGTAGTGGTGTCTGTCAAATAAGGATTTCCTTGTTCTGCAGGTGATTTCATGTATAATCATGAATCATGTCAGTGCTACATGAGTCCCTTCTATGCAGCTTTAAGTGGAATAGAAGTTATTCTGTGAAATGCTCAGCGCCCAACACAGTCAAGAGTTTTTCTGACAAATCCAGGCTGGCAAAAAAAAAAAAAAAAAAAAAAAAGGGTTTTCTTTTTAGTGAAGTAGAAGCAGGCATATGATCTCCATATTCATTATGAATTTGATAGCAAGAATATTGTGAGTTTTGACAAGATGTTTTCAATTTAGTTAGAATAACAAAAGACAGGGAACAGGCTCTTCCTTGAGCATATCTAACAGTCAATAGGGGGAAAAACACAGCAACGATAAAACTCAAGCTTTAGTGAAGAAACCTTTGAATCCACATAAACAGATTTCCTATTTTATTGTCTAACATGATCTCTAAATCAACCACAATAATTACGCATGTCACATTAATTAAATACATGACAAATATATTACACTGTCTTTTATGTTTGTATAGCAGATATAACTTATATACAGCTCTGTAGATATACATATACACGTGTTATTAAAAATTATGTTCCACCATTTAGTTGCACATCACATGTGTATCCAAGACCAGAAATATGGCTAAAGCTTGTCACTGATCAAGTTACTTTGTTTTTTGACCTTATTTTTGCTTCCTATATCATGCCTCATACTTCCATGCATTCTCTTTGTGGTCAGGCTTGCAAAATAAATCTGACTAAAAAAGTAAGTTATATCACACATATTTCTGGTTTTTATGAAAACCCAGAATTACTAACTCAAATGTATTGTACAGAATTACACAGAAGAAAATGGATGAGAATGACAGTAGAAGATTTTCTGTTATTTTATCAGTGCCCTAAACTAAAGGAACACTGAGTCGACAAACAATTTTCATTTTATAGCAATGAAAGTAGAACCCCTGTCTTTGGTGTGTGTGTGTGTGCATATGCCTGGGGAGAAATCAATATCTTAGGTATTCAGATGTACTTTCTTTGTTGTTTTAAATTGGCTTAGAATGGACTGACATCCTTTATATGTATTTGTCATATTTTTAACTGTCAGTGGGTGTAATTACGCTAATACATATTCATGTATATCCAGCCTTCCAATTCAGTTCTTTTTTAGAAGCCTGGGTCACCAAAAATCTCTACACTGACTGTAGAAAGAGCTAAAATATGTCAGTAGAGAATGAGGTAATCCAATTGTCTCATCATTACCTTGACCTACAATGCTAGAGTGATTACAATGCCTTAATTCAGGTCCTACAATAGATGGTCAGAAAGAATGTAAGTATAAGAATCATGAACTGAACATCAATTGAAAATACAACACTCCTTTGTTTGCTGTTTTGCCTAGGCCACTTAAATGCTATTAAATTTCTATATCTAAAGAAAAGACTGGGTAGCATAATTGCTAACTTTATGGAACAATGCTGAAATATTTTAGATACTGTTATTTTTGTCATCTGTGCATGTAGAAGGCATAACGTCTGCCTCAAAATAATATTTTGAGGTAATTAACCTCATTTGCCTGATCACTCTGCAACTGATATTACTGTGAGTATCACTGTTTATATACTAAGCAAAACTGTTTTTATTATCTTTGTGCATCAACAAAAGTTGTGAAATAAATTTGCATGTGTAGGTCAAATTGATTTTTTTTTTTTTGAAGCAAACCTTTTTAAATCTAAATTTGTAGTATACAACTATTTCTAGTTTGGTTTTACCTTTTGAGTTTTTCAGTAAGGTATTTTAAAATTATATGAGCTTTCTCCATCCATTAACATAACAAAAATGCATATCCCTGACAATTGAAACCTATCAGAACCCCAGCATCAGAAAATAGAAGAATGAATTTGTATTGACTGCAGAATAACAAAAATGATGCTGTTAATATTCTGCAGAAATATAATAGCACAGTCTGACTCAACTTAGCCCCACCCCAGTCTTTTCTAGAAACCAACACAAATACAGACAACTATGAAAGTTACCCATCTCATTTTTAAAAAATATTGGTATACCTTGGATATATTTAGATATATTGCAGCTTATATTTGTACATGCAATTTAAAAAGTGAAACAAATTCCCAAGTCATCTGGGACACTAGTATTTTGAAAATAAATGCTGTAATTGCTGGCCAGTTCTTTTTTTTAATGTATTCAAAAGAAAAACTAGTCCAATTGCACACTGTTTTTCAACTGACACGCTCCACTTTGATTTCAAATAGGCATGTAAATTAGCAATGGATAATGGGATAAGATACGCACTTGTGAGATTCAGAGCAGCCTCTATTGAAAGCCCTTGCGATGCTTGGGTTAAGCCACTGATCCAAATACTGATGAAGTAATGGAAGAACAGTTTGAGATATCATTGAACTTGGGGTCAGCCCCTACTGAGAAAAATGAACAGTAGTGGATATTCCATAAAATCTTGAATCAGAATTTTGAAAAGTATTTACATAGTTGTGTTTTAAACATATTTGCAAATGATTGGGCTGGATTTTTGGAAGCAGAAAAGAGTGGAAACATTTTGACAAACTATCACATCTGTCATAAATTTTCTGCTAAACTTATATAACTTATTATTTCAAATATTTTGTACATTTTTTGGAATGAATTATGGATGAATATAAACACAAGTTATTTGACCAGCAGCATAAAATGGGTGAAACACAGACATAAGTATTTGTCTAACATTTCAAAAGAAAAGTACAAATTAATTATTTAGAAAATATGACTGAGCTCAGTTCAAGCCCAAACTGCTACTGTTCAGAAAGTAGGAACATGTAAAAAGAAATAAATATTGTTTATAAAAAGATGTAAAATTTAATTCCTTAATTATATTTTGCTTAATCTAGGTATTTGAAAGCTTTATTCAAAGGCTAAAGAAATACATGTTATTTGTAATGTATGAGGCTATCTGTGTATCAATACAGGCAGAATAGTCATCTCTTTTTTCTGCCTGTAAATATATGTCATCCATGAGTCAGATCTAGTCTACACTGTCTTCTAAATCATAGGACTACATTGTTGTGTTTGAGCTACTTTTTCAGTCTCCTTTGACAACCAATGTAGAGGAAATAAAACAGTCCTATAACAAAAGTAATGTTTCATATGGATTTTGTTGAATTGACCTTAGAGATGCTTCAGTCCTCCCTATTTGATCCAGAATTCAACATTTTTCCTGGGGATTATGGTTCAGATGCCTATTAACTCCATTACCTTTTCTTAGGACTGATGCACAAGTTAATCCAAGATGTTTATCAGAAATATTACCTTGTTCAACATGAACTGTTCAAGGAGCCCAGTTCATTGCTGAGAATGGAAACCTAAACTAGAAATCTGATAAATCAATCTGACATCGCAAGGAAACAATTTTTTTTTTAAGAAAAGGGTAACATACATTAAATCTGTAAGCAGTATTCATCTCCCTCTGATAAGTCCAAGTTCATAATGTATGTTCTACAAAAAATGGCACAATTATTCCTAGCAATGATTACAGGGTTAAGAACTTTTCTGCATTGAATATGTGAGTAGTAGTGTAGCTACTGTGTTTAATAACAGAATAAAAAGTAGAGTATTTAAATAAATAATTGCACTCAATTCTCACCAAGAACATATAATTAAAAAAAAAAAATCAACCAAAAGCCTTTCACTGCCAATAGAGTGAGTGACAGGAATTATATTGTACTGGTAATTTGTTATTAAAAGGGTCAATTTTATTTTTGTCCTTAGTAGACAATAGATTATATAGAGAGCTTCATAATTGGCATTGCCACTATTGGATTATAAAATATAATCTCTCCTTTGTAAATCCAAAATTATAGAACTCATCTTTTAATTATTTTTGAAGCACATTAACTGGCAAAGATACCAGCTTTGCCAGAAAGACAAGAAAAGAACAGATCCTTGTGAATACTTTTCTTTAGATACAAATTATACTAAGGATACATGTAAAGTTTTCTGTCTTGTACCAATCATTTAAGCACGTTTTTTCTTTCCCCCTCTCCGCTCCCCCACCCCCCTCCCCCTCCCCCAGGAAAACAAATGTTCACAAAAAGAGTGAAGCAGACAATTCATATGGACATCTCAAGAATCTGCCAGTAGTGTAATTATAATTTCTAATTGTAAAATATTTCTAATTGTCTCAGTATTTTCTTGTGAATTTTGGATTTGTTTTCTACATTCACAACCTTCTTCCACTACAAAGATAAACAAAATGGTAAGTGTTGTATATCATTAAATTACCAGTTGGGAGCCTACCTTGCTACTGAAAATGAAGATGCATTCTACCGAAACATAAACAACCTTTTTAACCCAATTCCAAAAGGTATTGCTACCTGAAATCTATGTGGTCTAAGTCATGCTTGACAAGTATCTGCTGGCCTTAGTCGCCAGATCTGATGCCAAATTCAGGACAGCAGTAGTCCAATCTTTCTTCAGCTAGTGCCACTGACATTCTCATTTCCACTATCCTCAGGAGACACCTGGCACTAGTGGTAATACGCATATTTTAGAATTTGCTTATATGTTAAAATGCAACTTTTTCTTGTCATGTTCTTATTTGACTACTTTTAGTTAAGTTTATCTAATAGTTTGATAGCAGCATGTGGAGATACATACTCATCTCTTTTTCTTGCGGTCTCTTACCTTATCTGTGCCTTAATTTTATGTTGTTGTATATGAGACTCATCACTGTTGGTCTGTCCATCTCAGCCTTCTCATTAACTACCACCAATGAACATTATAATCTCAAAAGCTTTTTTGGATGATCTACTTACTTTGTCTGCATTTTCTGAAATTCTATGGACAAGCAGTTTGGGAAAACTAGAGAAGGACTAAGAGCACAGTAAAACTCAGGATGACTATTGCCCCAATACATAATATTAGTCAAAATAGGTTATGACTCCAGCAAGAGGAGAAACATACATGAGTACTAGTGAATCACACAGACAATGATATTTCAATAAACTATGGTATGACGGGCTAACGAGTCACTCTTTTTATTCAGTTTCTTTGGGCTCAGGTTTTGAGAGTATGTGTAAGCATTAACCTATTTACTTAAATAAGCAAAAACATTTCACTAAAAGCACATCATGACAGTAATTGCAAAACACTGTTAGCACTCTTTCCCATGCTCTCAATGGACAGAACATTTTCATTTAAATTCTCATTTTCAAAATCACGAAGTCAGTTGGTTTTACAAAGTTAATGTGAAAAGGAAAGTTCTTAAAATTACTTTTTAATGTTCTGTATTGGCATGGGCCAGTCATATGGGGCAGTTGGGTACTGTTTGTCATTTGCTTCATTTCCACCACACAATACAGCAACAGCAAATCTGTGCATCTTGTAGTTAAATAAGATGTCTCTTTTTTTCTTCATAATGACTAGATATGTTTATTAAGTTTTCACTGCACTGCACTATAGTAAGCTTCACAAATACATAACCAAGATAGAGTTACCTTAACAACCTTGTCATTTCAATTTTGCACACTTTTCCATTGTGTGTGCATTCTATCTCACTTAAATTTCAACTCATTAGCTGACTGTCATAAACTATTAGTCTGTAGCACTCCTCAGTCTTTAAAAAAACACAAAACAGAACAAAAAAAAAAAAAAAAGAAAAAAACACATAAGAGAAATTGCCTACGGTCACTCTCAAACTCTGTGTCTGCAAGTTATGTTGGTTCATTAATCCAAAGTACATTCAAAAGGAACAACCCCTCTTACAAAAAACAGCAACCAAAAAAAAAAAAAAAGCACACAACAAACAAACCATTCCTATGTATTTTGGTACCATGAAACTATGTCTAATCTAGTGATGTCTGAAGGGCGGTGTATCAGTGTATACTAATTGGTTTGGCTTCAGCTAACAATATTAAATGCACAAAGTGGTAAGGAGTGTACACAGTATTAATTTGATAATCACTGCCTACTCTGCAGATTGATGTAAGGAAAGTAGTATACTACAATAAAATGTTTAATGTGAATAATCTCATTATACTTCATTGCCTTTTACAACATTTACCTTTGTGGATTTTTGTGTTTATTTGATTTTTTTACCTTTTTTTTTAGGCAGATTGTCACACTTTGTTGGGATTTTAATCAAAACTGTATTGATACTCTATATTAGTCTATAACCACTATTCATGTCATAATAACACTATATTTCCTAATAACATTCATTAGTATTAATATCTAATTTCCAACCCATTTTTACTTTCTAATTTTTTTATTTCGAAGTCATTGTGCTATTAACCATTGCTAATATGACTGTTCTATTGCATTAGAGTTTTAAAAATAGTAATTATTATGCAACTAAAAAGTAGCAACACCTCAAAGGATGAAGAAGCTTGGTTTATTACCTTGTCACCAATTCGTCTCAGTGCTTCGCTCTCAAGGCTGTATGCAGTCTGGAGTGATGCCAATAGATCTCCTAGCCAGGAAACCTGTAGCCAGAAGGAATAATAATATTCTCCGGAGTCTGCACCCCACAGACAGCATAAGCATGGATTGTGACAGATTTCACTTCCTCTGCACAAAGTGGTGTTGACATGACAGAAGCTTCTTGCTGTTTGGGCTTGCTACCAAAACATGAGCTAAGATGAGGGATGCTGATTCCTGGAAAATATTCATTTACAACTCCAGACCAGCAATTACACAATCGTTAATGTCATGTGCATACAGTTTCCTTCTCCAGGTGTACCTGGTGAGATAGTGTCCTAAAAGAGTCACTCTAGGGAGCAAATTAATCTCCTCAGAGAATAAGTGCAAACTGACATCTCACTCTCAAAAGGTGTGGCTGTGGCAGGCCAAACAGGCACACTACATTTGTTGTTTCCAAGCTCACTTTGCTTTCATAGAACCATGGAATCATTAAGGTTGGAAACGACTTCGAAGATCACCGAGTTCAACCTTTGACCGAACACCACCATCTGGACTAAACCATAGCAGTAAGTGTCATTTCTTGAACACTTCGTGGGATGGTAGCTCCTCCATCTCCCTGGGCAGCCTGTTTCAGTGCTTAACCTCCCCTGCAGTGAAGAAATTCTTCCTGATGTACAACCTGAACCTTACCACCACATGGCCTGAGGCCATTTCCTCTTGTCCTGTCACTAGTTGTCTGGGACAAGAGGCCAATCCCCACCTGGCTACAGCCTCCTTTCATGTAGTTGTAGAGAGCAATAAGGTCTCCCTCGAGCCACCTTTTCCTCCTGGCTGAACACCTCCAGCTCCCTTAGCTGCCGCTCATAGGACTTACACTGTAGACCCTTCTGTGGACACGTTCCAGCACATCAAGGTCTTTACTGTAGGGAGAGGCCCAGAACCGGACACAGCACTCAAGGTGTGGCCTCACTAGTGCCAAGTACAGGGGAAAGAGTAAATTCCCTGGTCCTGCTGGCCACACTGTTGTTGATATAGTCTGGGATGCCATGGCCTTCTTGGCCACCTGCACACACTGCTGGCTCATGCTCAGCCAACTGTGGATCAGCACCTCCAGGTCCTTTTCTGCCACGTAGGTCTTCAGTCACTCTGCCCCAGGCTGCAGCTCTGCATGGGATTGTGGTGACCCAAGTGCAGGACCCAGCACTTGGCTTTCTTGAACCTCTTGTCGTTGGGCCTCAGTCCAAAAATCCAGTCTGTCCAGATCCCTCTGCAGAGTCTTCCAATCCCTCCAGCAGATCAATGTTTTAGTGTTGTTTGCAAACTTACTGAGAGTGCATGATCAGGTTGACTGATCTTGTAATTCATGCCCAAGTAGGTTTATATTTGATTTTCGGGATGGGAAATAATGTCATTATTATGATTGATATTAACTTTGTAATGTGAGGTTGTATGAAATTGCAGATCCCTTTGTGCCTCTTTTCTTTACCCAAGCTAAACATTGCCAGTGCTCCCCTCCGCATACATGCAGGTTAGGAAGGAAGAACATATGAATAATAAGAGCATGCATGAGCAGAGGAACTTAATGCCTGAGTGTCGTCTTTCTGAGATAGTTAGCAAGAACCAAATATATTTCCAGAAAACCCTCTCCCAGTGTTAACAATTTGCATAGCAAATTTCTGGGATTTTTCTAAGTCATGTTTGTAGTCTTTGCATTTACTATTGCTTCAGTGATTTTTCTCCCATGAAATTACCCTGTTTCTTTTTTAAAGAAATCATGCCCCGTTCATATATCCTTGCTACTCAGAATCCAAATATTTGCCTTCAGACAAGTCTTTCCCAGATTGAAATGACCTTTTCTATGTAGTCATCTTCTGTATAGATTTTTTTCTGTACCTTTTGATCTTTCTTATTGCTCTTCTCTGAATTCTGTGGCTTGCCATACTCGGCTAACAGAGGTTATATCCCTTTCTGCAATTTTTTGGTGTTGCCCTTTTGAAATGCAACCTCTGTCAGTACCACCTCTTGCTGTATGACTCTACAATGTCTAACATTTCCTCTTGTTTCCAGATGCCACTGTAAGAACAGGAGTCAAAAGCTACTTGAGGTGCTGTGTAAGAGAAAAAAAGATCTGTGCTTTAGAGATTAAAATAATTTTTAACTGTGAAAAGACATGATCCCAGGTAGTGCTAATCTAGTTCATCCAATACTGAAGCACATGTGAGATATGGAGAATAATTAGGCTTATCAAGGTTATCTTTCTCTCTGCACTGAAAGTATGAGAACTTCAGGTGAGAGTACAATCTAACTTTTAGATGGCAAAAATGAGATTAAATGACTGCTAATATAGTTGCCTAAGCTAGTCAAACTTGGATTCCAGCCAACATTTATTTTGCCATGGAGCCTGAGGGTATGTGTTACATTTTCAAAGTCTGCAGGGAATACTTCAAAGCTCTGTATTAAAAGATGTTGTTGATATACTCCCCTACGTTTTGTAAGGGTAATGTAAATATTTACCTTGAAGTCCAATCCTTCCTGTACCACGGTAATGTACATCACTGATGAAGAAAGCGGGTTATATTAATCAGGTTAGTGACAAAATAATCAGAAAGTGTTTTTGTGTTGCCTCCTTCCATGTCATCACTGATATATGAAGGGAAAATGACAATGAGTGCACACATTTATTTAATATTTATAATGGAAAAATACCTGGAGACTCATTTGGATCACCCAGGTCAAATCAGAGTGAGTTTAGGTGCTCCACAAAACCACATGGGGAGACAAGTCCTTCAGTACTGAAAACTTAACATAAAAGATCATATGAGAATTCAGAAAGAGAAGTATCTATGTTATGCATGGGTATACTTACATAAAATATTATAACCTTTTTCTTCATATTCCTGCAATTGGTGTTTTTTATAATTTTTTTTTATTTTCATTGAAATGTAAGATTCTATTGTTTCAGACCAAAGAGCCTTAGCATGTTTTCAAGACCTATAAAAGACAATAATAATAAACAATGGAAGTAAATGTTTTACTCATAATTTTCTTTTCTCACATTATAATTATTTATTGAAATATGCAACATAGATCACCAATAAAATGCCACATCATAAGGAGGAACCACTGTAGGTATTTAAATAGACTACAAAATAGTAAATTATTGAATAAAATATACTTAGTGAAGAGTTCTATCTGTATATTAATTTCTGGCAAATTTATTGAACATTTTGAGTAAGTTCAAAGAAAGCCATATCTATAAAATCTTATGCTAAAGTTAGAGCACTCGTTTTCAAACTTTTAATTTAATTTTGAAAATGAAATTGTTTTGAAGTCCAGAAGTCTGGAACGTATGCACCATCCCTGGAAGTGCATAAAATGCTTTTGATTGTGTCACTTGCTGATATGGTTTAGTCGTGAACACGGTATTGCTGAGTTAATGGCTTGACTTGATAATTTTAGAGGTTTGACTATCATTGAATTAGAATGTCTACTCTTTGCATAATTCTCCCTTGAAAGAGAAAGTGTAGAGATTATGGCAAGATACTGCAAAGTTAAAGTTGTGGGTTTCTATGTATGCTAGATACCTTGTTTACAAGGTCTTGACGATGCAGGGAGACTTTCCTTTCAAAGAAGATGACATCAAAATTTAGTAAAAGTTTTCATACAGGAATAATAAATATAACCTTACTCAGAAAACTGCATGAAATAACAGATGCAAAATAACAGGTGTTTAGTTATGGTACATATTACTAACACAGTGTATGTTACCATGCCTGGAGTTCTCCACAACCTGACAGATCACCTATGTTTGCCATTTATTATTTAGATGTTTCTAGTCAAAAAATAGATGTTAGACATGCACCATATTTTTCCACAGTTTAGGCCCACATTTTTAAAACCTGGGGACATTTCCAAATGTTTATTAAACTAAAGTAACTGAAATCACCTGGCTTTGAAGTTAGACACAGGTAGTAAAATGAATGAGGGTTTGACATGTGTAAGTAATCCTGTAAGCCGTATCATGCAATGTTTTCTTTTTTAAAAGTATTTTGCATGAAATATGAATTCAGTTCTATATTACATAGTTGAAGGCAATGATGAGGTGGGTTTGCAAAGCTATTTCAGTTTTCACTCAGTATGGCAGCACAGGAGCAGTTCTGCCATCCCGTGCACAGAAGGAGCACACTCCAGGAGGTTTAATTTCTTTCACAATCTCATTTCCACTCTTTATCAAGACCACACACGTATCAATCTATGTCTTCTGCCTTTTGGGGCACTGTCATTCATGGTTCTTATTTTTCTGTTATCTTTCAGATTGTGTTATTCACAGACATACAGTCCTATAAATCAGTAACTCCGCTCTCTGCACTACTTCAGACAAACTCTGCTTATTTTCTCTGGCATACTTCTGTTCCAGTATTTCCCAGTACCTCAGGAAGCAGACTGTGTTATTTCACTGTTTTTAAACAGAGATTTTAATTGCTTTCCTGTCTAAAAAGAGTGAAAGTTGGCATACAAAACCCCCTGAATTGAGTGACCTTGGTGACTGCCTGCAAAATGACATCATGCCTGCTGGCAGCTGCACAGGACCTGTACATAATAAAACCAGGATTGTCCATATAAACTGCTCCATCACGTTAACTGCTGTGTCTGTACCTCTCCCTTTTGTCCAGTATTTTTATTTTCCTTTTGCACTTCTTAATTTTGAAAGACAAATACTCCCTAAGAGAAAATTTGAATAACTGCTTTGCTCAATATTTTACTGAAGAAATTGACACCTATGAAAATAGGACAGCACAGTTATTCTAGGTGTCTGGTTATAAAAAAAACCACGAAATCATCAGATCAGAGAGATTCTTAGTGGGAAAAGATTTGTGGAGACTATCTGCTTGACTCTCCACTTCAGTCAAAAAATAAATTGGGCCAAAATATACTCTCACTTATGAAGATACTGAAGAGTATTTGGGCTTTAGAGTCTTCTTCTAGAGCTCACAATTATTACAGAATGGGGAAAAAAAACTTAATCAAAAATCTCTCCTATTTCTCCTAAAGCACGACTGCTTCTCAGTGGTCATGTCCTAATTTCTGGTGTTTGAGAGAAGACCTATTACGTGATACCCCTCCCACTGGTTTTAATTGTTTCTATCTTATTTTATCAGAGGTGTTTGCTGGTTGCACACCTAGAAACAGGCAGCTGTTTCTCTTCCTTACAGACTCTTCCTTCAATATCTGCTAACCAAGTATGTACCTGCAGCCCATACAGATATTCATGTGCTCTTCCTCAGTGTTTATTATCTTATCTATAATTAAAACTTCTTCTAGCTATTACTTCCAACATAGATTTTCTATTAACAACCACTTAAAATCTCTGTGCAATACACCAAGTTTTTAAAGCTTCTCTACTATGCTCATAAGGAAATTTTGCCTCCAAGAGAGTGATGTTGTTGAACTTGTAATCACTGGCCATTAGCAAGCAAATTTATTTTGAAATATATATATATATATAAAAAAATCTGCTTCATAACATTTATCTTTGTTCTATTTTAGAAATGCACTGATGTTGGATTTACCAGCATTTGAATGATTCATACCAAGATTAGCAGAATTTATAAAAATGTATTTTCAGACTTGTTTTTATCCAACTGATCATCATAAGCTACCGAGCGGCAGCATGTAGAACTAGGTAGCTTGCTTTCATTAATTTCCAAATATTTTGTGGTAAGAGGATGACAAAACAGCTTTACATATGGAAGTAATTGAAATATAGGTACTTAGTCTGAGTAACTGTCTGAGTAAAAAAAGCAATAGCAAACTTCAGTGATGATTCTGTAAATATACCAGCTTTACACAGCATAGCTATAATACTATTTTCTCTCCTTAAATATTTCATAGCACATTAATTTGTGTCATAGATTGCTCACTCTTCCACTCTCACTCACTTATATATTTCTAGAGTTAGCAAATATTTGCTGCCCTTTTGGTAGAGAATGAACTAATTTTACAAGTACATGTGTGATCTGTATTTATTCAGGAAATTTAGACTCTTACATGGATGAGGATTAAATCCACAGTTAAAAAAACTAGTAATTTGAATAAATGTTTTCTAATCTCTACATAGTTTATATATTCTGCTCCCTTTGGGTGTCTTTTATAGAATTCAAAGCTGTAAGTATGACTACCTACCTGCAACACTGATCAATCTGATATACATCTTATTTTTAATGTTATGGCACCATGCCTTTTAGATGAATCTATGTTTGCAGTTTTAAAATTAATTTAAATATCAGGTTATTATATTTGTTATTTTAACCTTTTAACTGAAATAATTTTCACCCCACCTTTATTTGCCACAACAATTACCATCACTAGCAGAATGTATCCACCTGAAAATAATTTTGTATACAAATAATTTTGGTTATGTTCCTGGTTTTTATTTTTCTCAAGGTTACAATAGTAACAAAACTAGAATTATACTTTTTATGATTAATATAATTATTTGGCTAAAATAGAAAAGGACTAAACTCAACAGTGGGTACCTAGTCTGAAAAAACCATAGCTTCTCCATGCCTTCCCTTTCATCAGATGGAAGCAGCAGTGGGAGCTCTCCCTCATGTCACACCATGTTGGACTTAAGATAGGTCCTATGAAAACAAAAGATTTCTACAGCATTCTTTCACCTCATTTTTGAACAGAAATTGGGCTGGTCCATCTCAGTCTTGCATTTGTTGTTGAAGTTAGCTAGTGGAATGGCCCAGTACTGTAGAAATCTGGATTTTTAAATCTTGCTGATGTTTCAATGTTTACTGGAAGAATCAACTGGTTTTGAAAAGATGATGAAGGAGTTAAAAACCCTTCATGTGTTCCTTGTTTCTAAACAACCATCATATTTCATAGATAATTAGAACGATTAAAATGGCATTAAAGTTTGAAAAAGGTGAACGCAGAATGAGACAAATCCCAGTTTTATAGGTGTTTTACAAGTCTCCTACAGTACTTTGTGGGTAAGACCTTCAGAGTAGACTAACAGATTTGGATTAACATTTAAATTAATAAGTATGGAATGTTAAAATCACACAGGCACTTTGAAAACTCCAGAGTAGCTCCTGTTAGAAATCTTAAGTATATGGGCATTTGACATCAACCATATCATTTGTCTCTCTCACTACAGTTAGGCAGCAAGATCAGGGGCAGCATTTTGAGCTATGAATTTCTAAGCACGTACATTTCTAAACATTTCCATGTAGATCTGTAACAGTTTTCTTTACCATTATGAGACAACTGTGATTCAGGCAGTGCTTTTTACTAAAATAGATGTACTTCAAGGTCACTGTGCTAGTTTAAAAGTATACTGGTGGGAGAACTGAACTCTATCAAGAGATTACAATTCAGAGTTACAATTTACTTAAAAAGATTACAATAAATACAATGATACAGAGAAAAGTTGGTTTTAACCTACAAAAACCAGATTTATAACCCAACACCATGGGGCATGAACAGAATGGTGTTTGTTAGCCCATGTGCTGAGTGCCACATGGTCCTGCTGAGTACAAAGTAAAAGGAAAGGAAAACCCATTGGTGAGGATGATGGTTGCAGTCTAGTTGAGAATGGAAGTCACAGTCCTGTTGAGGTTCTGGCCCTCTTCTGGATTTGATGAGTGGTACTCGATGTACCAAAACCTGAAGATTATATATGATCAAATTCAGATGGGACTGCCCAGTACCTCCCTCCAGGGTGGGGAGTTTCACAATGGGTGATTTAACTCTGTGAGTCATGGAATATTGTTGGAATCTTTGATGGTCTAGGTCGTTGCAAGCCTATTGTGCCAGTTCCTTGGCTCGTTAGCAGACATGACCCCTCAAGCTGTGTGTGAAGGTGCCAATGACTCCCCAGAGGGGAGTTATCATGGCTGAGTCATTGGTATAAAGACAGAAAACATTCCCATGCCTCACAGGGTTCCTTAACGCTCAGCTTGTAGCCTGAGGTACCAGGTGTGCCCTGGTTGGCTGCTGCAAATGATCCATTATTAACAGTTCATAAGAAATTACATGGAGGGTGTAGAATACATAGTTTTGGTTATACCAACACAGTGATAAACTGGTCCCAGCTGCTGTAACCAGGACAGTAATTTTTAACCCCAACCATTCTATGATTCTACATACCGTAAAAATATCACTAGTACTTAGATCAGAAGATCAGAATAGCCAGAAGTAATAATTGTCAACAACAATGCTAACAACTGTAATACACATCATGAAAATACTTCTACTAGGTAGTAATAGATTGTATTACTTCACAGGTGGTGTACAGAAACAAATAGTAACTTCAACTTACCTAGCATAATCAATCAAAATTTGGCAAAATCAGATTTTGTAACATGAAGGAACTATGCTGTCTTCAGTCCCTGAATAAACTCCACAGAAATACTAACACCTGTTCAACAAAAAATAAGGGAATATTATGAAAGAGATGTGAAATGCCAACTTTTCCAGTTGATTCACCGTGGTTTCTCACAGTGATATAAAGCCAGTAGTTTGTTGGTTTAGGGACAGGGCAACAAAAGGTTAAGTAATTCAGGTTCTTAAAGTGCATTGAATGAAGACTGAATATGTCTGTTCTGGTAAACAAAATTGTACAGAAACCATAGTTTTCCCTTGAGTCCAACTAGCAAAACAGGATCTGTACCCATGTATCTGAGATGTCTTTGCACTCTCCACTGCTTCAGCCTTCCAGAAAGCAAGAGGATTTCCCTTCTGCAGGGCTGGCAGAAGCAGTCCTTGGCTTTGGCTCACCCCAGCCTCAAGTCTGCTGCTCTAGCCAAAGCCAGAACTATGGCAGAGATTTGGTAGTGTAAATGCTCACATCAGTATTCAAGTGTTTGCCCTTAAATTGTTTAGTTTGCTAATCTAGACAAAGCCTCAGGAATTAATTCTGGAGTGTGCTTTAATTCTGGAGTGTGTTTTAATTCTGGAGTGTGTTGTACTTGTCACATTTAATTAGAGCACATGAGCATGAACTTCTGTTATGCTTTTCCTTCTCCCTTTTCTTTTTTCTCCTGCTGTTTAGCACAAATTTCCTATATTCAATTTTCATTTTACCTAATCTTGTCTCAGTTCATTAGCATCTTTGCTTTCTGCTTGTTTCCTGGGGTTTTTTCAGCCTTTCCTCGGTGAGCTTGAACACAAGTTTCACATTCCATCTGAACCTTTAAACCGAAAATGTTCCAGTAAGTAGAAAATCATCACTGAACTGTATTTTCATGACTTTGCCTGCTGGCTGGTGCTTCTCAAAATGTGACTTAGAAATCACATGGAAGTGGTTTGTAAAAAGAAACAGATTTATGTAATGCTTTTTTTGCTTCCATCTTTGTGTTGCTACTTTACATATTTTCTTTTTTTATTAATGTGCATGTTGCTTGGTGATCACAGGAATGTTATTCAGTTGCTAGTCTCATTTTGTCCAAGCAGTTATGAGAAGAAAGGTGCTTTTTTCTAGTCAGATATCACAGTAGAGAACATTTTAGTCTCAGTACCAAAGATATAAAGAGAAAAGATAAAAAAAACCAGCTGCATGTTATAATTTCAGAATGGAACAAGTTTTGTATTTTAACACTAAAAACTTAAGTTTAAAAAAAGCAAATGCCTCATGCATAGGAATCAGACACCATTTTTTTCTTATACTTCAAGAACATCCAGTGTGGATATAGTTTTAGAATACCTAAGGAACATGGAGAAAGAAATGAGAGCGATATTCAATTTATTTCACATCTATTTTTCAGCAATAAACTATAAACTGTCATGACTGTTAAACAGTCCTCAGAGCCAATCCTCAAAAAAGTAGAAAATTTCCAAAGAATGACAAACTTCTGTGTGGTGGTTTAAAGGTAAACCAGCAGGAGGAATGAATCTAACTAAAAACAGATTACAAGTCAGAATTACAGTTTAGTAAAAAGATCACAATAAGTACAAGGGTACAGATGAAAATGTCCATTTAACCCACAAAAACAAGTGTGTAACCCAGCACCCCTGGGGTACAAACACAATGGTTGTTGTCAACCCCTGTGCTGAGCACCACCTGGCCCTCCTAAGTACAAAGTAAGAGAAAAGAAGGAAAACCTGTCGGTGAGGACGATGGTCACAGTCCGGTCAAGAGTGGTGGTCGCAGTCCTGCTGAGGCTCTGGTCCTCTTCTGGATCAGACCAGCAATCCACAGTCCCAAAACCTCAGTTTATATATGCTTAGGATCAGGTGGGAGTGCCCAGTACTTCCCCAAGGGT
>JAWWEU010000111.1:94875102-94889301 GCA_035583155.1 Acropternis orthonyx | reverse complement strand
TCACCCATTGTGAAACTCCCCGCCCTGTGGGAGGTGCTGGGCACTCCCACCTGAGCCTAAGCATATATAAACTGGGGGTTTTTGGGACTGGGCTCTCTCGTGGGATCCAGAGGAGGACCAGACCCTCAACAGGACTGTGACTGCCACTTTTGACCGGACCGTGACCATCATCCTTACAAACAGGTTTCCTCTTTCCTTTTACTTTCTACTCAGGGGGGCCAGGTGGGGCTCAGCACAGGGGCTGACGAACATCCTCCTGTTCGTGCCCCAGGGTGCTGGGTTACACACCTGTTTTCTGTGGGTCGAATGGGCTATTTCCTCTGTACCCTTGTACTTATTGTGATCTTTTTATTAAAATGTAGTTCTGACTTGCAGTCTTTTTGTGAGTTGGATTCTTTTTCTCCTGCTGGTTTACCCTAAACCAGCTCACAAACGAACAGAAAAAAAACCAAACAAAACCTACTTGAGTTTGGTTGTCTTCATAGAATTATGGAACTATAGAGTAGGTTGGGTTGGAAGGGACCTTTAAAGGTCCTCTAGTCCACCTCCCCTTGCAATGAGCATTGTCAACCTGATCAGATTGCTCAGAGCCTCAACCTACCTGACCTTGACTGTTTCCATGGATGGAACATCTACCACCTCTCTGGGCACTTGTTCCACTGCTTCACCACATTTATTATAAAAAATTTCTTCCTTATATTTAGTCTGTATCTACCCTTTTTTAGCTAAAAACCATTACCCCTTGTCCTATTACTAGAGGTCCTACTAAAAAAATCTGCCCCTTCTTTTTTATAATTCGCCTTTAAGTATTGAAAGGTTAGAGCAAAGTCTTCCTGGGAACCTTCTCTTTCTTCTTCAGGCTGAACAACCCTAACTTGCTCAGTGTGTCTTGATGATAATGGTCTAATAATTTTTGGGGCCCTTCTCTGGACCTGCTTCAACAGGTCCATGTCTTTCTTGTACTAAGGATTTCAGAGCTTATTCCACTTAATCATAGCTGAAAGAGATCATCATGAGACATTTAACATGGGTTTCTACAGCATATATTTTTTTATTCCTTCGTCTTTTCATCTTAATCACTAACAATGATTTCTTAAAAGATACCATTTTAACGGATGGGTTTGGATATTGGTAAGGAGATGTCTTATGTTTGAACTGATCATATTTAGCAATCAATACAAAATTATAAGAATAAGTGCACCACTACATTTATAGAATAATATAGAAAGAAACCCCTTTCTATTTTCACAAAGTAGAGGTAGAACTGTTGGAAAAATCACTGGATAAGCAATTTCTTGATGCTGAGTGAGGCTATTATTTCTGAGTCCATTGTTCACAAAGAAGTGTGGGATTCTAGATATTTGTGATGTATTTGAGCCATCTACACATTTAAGATAATACTTTAATGTTCTGTAATTGACAGGAATTACTCTATAGTTTATACATATTACATTTATTTATTAATACTGATTTAGCAAATGAAATGTTTGTGTTAACAGGTCCAAACATAAAATAGCCATGGGGTGTAATTCACATTTCTGTCTCCTGGTACTTTTGTAGTACTGCGGAAGAGCTTTCAGGAAAAGTGATCTTTAGTGTATCAGTAAGAAATATTAAAAGATCCAGTAACTGGAGCTGAAGCATGGTGATTTCCAACAACTGGAGAAATCAATTACTGAAACCAGTACAGAAAAAGGTTTGTACAGTCAGAAATGTACCATGCGCTAAAGTCTATATACAAAGCATGTGACCAGAAAGACTACTCAGAAGGCAAGATCTGCTAGCAATAAGAAGCCAACTTCAAATTCCTAGATAGCAGCTAATAATTATTGCCATTTTTGCAAAAGCCCTTCTGTCACAGTGGTAAAGCCGGTCTTGCTATTATTCTTTTGGACTTTTTAGAAAACACAAAAAATAGCTAATTTAAATTAAAAAAATTAAATCTGGAAAATGAATACATAAATGAAATAAATTTGAACAAATTAAAATAATGCAGAAAACGCAATTCAAAGTCCTCTGTGTAGGAAAAGAACAACATATGAAACATAGAGGTGGTTTAGAAGCTAAGTGGATAATAACTATGAAAGAAAACAAATGGACTTGCCAAAACAAGTTATCATTTACCAGTCTCTTTGTGTACCTTTGTGTATGAGAGGCAGATAGCCAGCAAGAGAATTAGACTAGCATATTTTAAAATTTCCATCTTCTGAAGTCTGACAACATGAGAAGGAATTCTGTATTAGAAATATCCATCATTCAGTATTTGCTATGTATTTTAGCAAGATACAGGACTCTAGAAGTATAGTGAGGAAGATGTAGAAAGGCTTTATATCTCTTTAAGTACATCCTCCCACCCATATATTAGTTGGGTGTGTGCTTGACTGGAAGCATAGCATAACAAATACAGCTGTTCTAAGTAATTCCAAGCTGTGCAACAGTCTGTAACCAGCACAGGAAAGAAAATCAGAAAATAAAAGGAGATATCAGTGCCTTAAATTGTTTTATGGGAGGTACTGACTCCTCAAACAATCTGTAGTTCTATGGCCAAATTGTAGTTTAAAATTACCATTTCCTGCGATGTTGATAGTCTCTTCCTTCATGAGTCATTTGTACCTCTGAGGGTCATAACAAATAAATGCAGTGAAAGTCTACAATATTGCTTATAAGATTTTATGTTCAATTAAGATGTTGCCACTGCAATTGTAAAATGGCCAGCTGTCTAAGCTGCTCTTCTAAGCTAATGTCAGAGATTGCTTTTTATTTTAGACCTAGTAAAACATCCTTTTTTATCCTGAAATTTTTCATTCTTTGCGAGAAGATATAGTTTAATCCAAACACATAAGAACATATTAAAAAATATATATAGTTGTTGCACTGATGTTTCTATCTTTGAAATGCAAGGGCACTTGGTTTATCTGTAAAATCATGTACATAGCTACTTTTTAAACACATCTCAAGTTTCAAGTCAAACTGAAAGTGGATGTAAGCACTAATGATATGCATTAACTCATTATGTAATGATGGTACAAAGGAAAGTTGAAGCTGCATCTAAATTGTGGTGAACAATGAAAGAAAGTTAAGGTATAATTGTAAATTGTTCTGGCACTAGAAAAGTATGGAAGATTGATCTGTTGATTAAGCTGAGGAAACCATTCAAGCAGCAATTCTTCCATTATAGAGAATAGGAAGGAATAATATATGCTTCATTGAGCAGACTAGACCCTATTTAAATTTCAAAGTCATTTGTCGCTCCTCTACATCAGACAAGTCTTCACCCTGCCAAGAACATTACTTAGATGTAAAGTACTCAAGGACTTGTGAATCATCCTTTTTTCACTGGTGTTGCTAACATCACTCACAATACACTTTTTTGTGGACTTTCCCTCTATGAGAGCTTGTGTTCTTCAGATGGGTTATAAATATTGGACCGAATTCAGCTCCAACATAAATATTGGACACCATCAGAAAATGAATGAACAGTTATATGTATGTCAAATAGTATTTTAATTAACACAATAAAAGGATAAATT
This sequence comes from Acropternis orthonyx, assembly GCA_035583155.1. Classification (NCBI taxonomy): domain Eukaryota; kingdom Metazoa; phylum Chordata; class Aves; order Passeriformes; family Rhinocryptidae; genus Acropternis; species Acropternis orthonyx. The sequence goes on along the minus strand of JAWWEU010000111.1, from coordinate 94,885,771 downwards.
AATAGTTGATAATTATACAAATGATATAATAATTAAATAGAAACTCATGTTATGCTTAATATAATTCAATATGATAAGCTGTGATCCTTAAAACAGTTCTTTAAATGTAAAATAATTATTTAAATCCATTTTTCCTGAAACTGACACGACATAAAACTCACATTAATAAATTATATAATCATAGAACCATAGAATATGCTGAGTTGAAAGGGACCTATCAGGATCAACAAGTCCAACTCCTGGCTTTGTGCAGGACACCCCAAGAATCACACCACGTGCCTGAGAGCATTATCCAAATGCTTCTTGAACTTGGACAGGCTTGGTGCTGTGATCACTTTCCCGGGGTGCCTGTTTCAGCACTCAACCCCCCTCTGGATGAAAAAACTTTTCCTGATATCCAACCTAAATTTCCATTGCAGTTTCTGATAATACATGACATAATTAGTTTGAAAAATTTAAAATTTTATAGTTGTATTTATATACCACTCTATTTTCCTTTATTTCACTTTGTGTCTTTCTTAAGAATATCTAAGGTTTCTCTTTATAGAAAAAAAAATTAGTTACAGTCTATACTACAAAAAACCCCATGCTGAGTAGATAAGCAGAGTGATAATAAAGACAAGCAGGACTAACATTTTAAAAGGTAAATTTCATTACATTTTTATTAAAACACCAGGGAGCTACTATAAAGATTAGTAAAACAAAGGAAGCATATTAGGAACACACTGAGGAAATACTATGTAGGTATCTGGGATTCCTGGTGGACAAGAAGCAGCTCGAATTAAGAAACTAGATTATATTTTTGCCCATCTTCTCTTTGTCAACACAAAGAGATGCAGGAGGGAAACTATACTTGCTAGCAAGAAATCCAAATTATTGGATAATCCAGTTACTTAAAGGGTGAAAGAGATAAAGAAGGCATAAGAAAAAGGATGGTAAGGAGAACTAGGGAGGAATGGGAAGGAGAGAAAGAGTGTCTACAAAAAACTTCCTGTTGCAATTTTTAGAGTTTTAAGGTCCATGTGTTTCTGCAAATGCAACATAAGTCTTTTATTAAATGAAATATAAAATTAAATAAGCCCAAATTTAGAGTGCACAAGGAAGGTAAAAAGGACCTGGGTGACTTTTTAAAACTTCTTACTTTGAGGATTGATATCAATTATTGACAGGAAAACTTCAGAAGAGCAGGAATGTCAGTTCAGTTAGGAATTATAGCAATAGAATTCTTTTATCATCAACTGAACCATTTGGTTTACAAAGTTAGGCAGGAAATTTCTTAAAAAGAGCTTTTTCTGCAAAGTTTTTCTATTTATTTTTGCCATGTTGGAAAGAAATATGAAGAAAACATCATTTTATGAAACGGAGCTAATCAAGTTTCTGGTAGAGAGAAAAAGTACCAGAGGAATCAAAAGATTAATTTCATCAAAACTTCTGTAACACTCCTCTTTAACTTGTAAAAATGGAAACAGATATTTGATTAAGTAGCTTTCCAAATCTTATGTAATATTTGGTGTCTATAGGAGAGAAAAGTGTGTATTTTTATATGAAATATTCCAAAGTTAATTTTGTGCCTAGTAATCAGAATTCAAATAGCCAACAAGTAAAATAAGAAGCTTGGGAGTCAAGTACTGGGAAGTCTGTAAGCCTGAACTGAATAATGGCGAGGTCAACAGGTCTGAGAGTTGGCTACTGCAGGGACCAAGGAGTCCAAGACAATTCCTGAAATGACCATGAGGCCTGAGGGTCAGCTACCGATCTGGTTATGGGTGAGACACACTTTCATGGGTATCTTTGGAAGCAACTGGAGATCTAAGCTACATCTACTGAGTGGACTGACAGTCTGAGACCAGTTACTGAGGGGATTCATGGCTTGTATGTGGGTCTGAGCACCAGCAAGAAGAATGGGGCTGTGGCCTTGGTAACTGGTATTGCCCAGGTGCCAGCAACCAAGAAGACTGAGAATCTGAGTCCAGCTTCTGGATAAACACATCATGCAGTGGGTGAGCAGTTGGCTCACAGGTCAAGGACAGAGGGTAACAGTGAATGGGATAACATCAAACTGCTGACCTGTCTCTAGTGAGGTTCCACAGAGCTCCACCTTACATCCTGTGTTCTTCAACATCGTCATAAATAACTTGGATGCAGGACTGGAAGGGACACTAAGCAAGTTTGCAGATGACACATAACTGGAAAGAGCTGTGGACTCCGTCATAGGCAGGGAGACCCTGCAGAGAGACTTCTACAAGTTAGAGGGTTGGGAAATCACCAACCATATGAAGTTCAACAAAGTGCTGGATTCTGTACCTTGGATAAGGCAACCCTGGGAGTTTGTATAGACTGGGGAATGAGATGCTGGAAAGCAGTGCCGTGAAAAGGGACTTGGGGGGTCTTGATCAATGGCAAGCTGAATATAAGTCATCAGTGCCCTGGCAGCCAGGAGGGTCAAGTTAGCGTTAGTGTCTTTTACATTTAGGAACTCAAGTCAGTAGATATACAGATTCTTAAAGTCTAGTTATTATTTAACTAATATAGATCCTATACCCCCATCCCTTAATAACCTTAATATATTAGGACAATATATTTCCAAGATTATACCTCATTTATTAATCAATAAACATATTCCTTGAAAAAGGGGTTTGGGTTTGTCTTGGTGCTCAGGAGTTTATGTACAACATTCCTCTGCAAATGCTGTCATTACCTTACAAACTTCAACTGTTGTCCAGATACACAATGCAACTATTCACACCTCATCTCCATTTACTTTTCTTTTGAGTCTATGATATGATGAACAGTCTTTTCATCATTGTTCTATATACATTTGAATTTTCTGTGGATCTGAACCTTGACTCTAGAACAGGAAGACTAAATTATATTTCATCTATGTATATTCTGGTGTTTTTGAAATAGTACAATTAATCAATGTGCCAATAAGCATTACAGAATGCAGATGATAATTTTAAAATATATTTTAGTTATAAAGTAACATTCAAATAGAACAGATAATAGCAAACACTATTGTTGGGATACAAGTTGTTGACATTTAGTGCTCTGATAACCAGATGAAATATTATGCATAGATTATGGTAAAGATCAAAGAAGAAATTCAGATAATTCTTTTTAAATATAGGTCACTCAGATTTTAATCACAGTGATCATTTATTTGACCAAATAAGCCTAAGAAGAACATGTTTAATTAAACCAAAGGACAGCTGCCTATGTGGATAGTTGGGTAAAAAGCATCTAGCAGTAGTTAAGAGCACCAGAACTTTTGTTGCACAAGCCAAACAAATACTTTGGGGTTTTTTTGAAGCAAAAAACACAGGTTGATCTTCAGAGTTTTGATGCAAGAAAAAAAAATTAGAAATTATATTTTGTCTTTCAAATGACAAAACCAACATTATTTCACGTAGAAAAAAAATGTAGTAACATGTTTCAGATTCACTCTATTCACCTTTGATGTTATTTAAATATCACCATCAGTAGTACCCTTTGTTCTTTAGGTATTTCTTTATTCACCATATTAAATCACAAAACAAAAGTAGAGTAGTCCAACCTCTGACACAGCAAGTGAAAAAAAGATCAAGACAATATTATCAGCACAAGACAATATTATCAGTCAATTAAATTGACATCCTCAGTTATAACAATCACAGATATATAATTATTGTACCATTATATTTTAATTTTTAGTGAAAAAAATTATTAGGACAGTTTTTCCTCTTAATTAATGTAGCGAAAAATACACTTGCTTTCCATCAAGAATTATTTCATGCAGTCTTCCTGTCTGATTGGTATTGAGGAAAAACCTTTTGTTACCCTCTGGCAACGCTTCATTCATATGCAGGGAGAAGCACAGACTGCTCTTGAAGTAGTTATCTCCTGAATCTCAATGGGATGGGTTCAGTAAAGCTCATGCTTCACTTAACTGTCTCTGCTTAAATGAAATGAAACCTGTTGCTTAAGAAAGTACAGCCTAAGTCTATTGCTTCCTCAGTTGCCTGTGAATTGTGAATGTTAGGCAACTCTGTGCTAAGAAACAGCTGTGGACTTAGGAGAGTTATGAGAGTCTAGGGCTCAAAATTTTGTGATAAATAGGCTATATCATTGATTTCTGGATTTTCTTTTTTTAATCAGAATCCTCAAAAGTATGTCTCTGCTGTTCTGTTCTCAGTACCTGAGAGCATATTAATGCCCTGTCTACTTTTCATCCATAAGGCTGCTGTGCTGGTAATGTGGGAATAGACAGGGCCTGCCTGTTGAAAAGCATGTAAAGAAAAAAATTACAGCTGCTGTATGTGTTTTGTGTTTTTAAATCTGTGTCAAATTAAGACAATTTAAAATAACATAGGGATAAAATTAAAGCTGATATGCAATGGGTTCTGTCAAAAACATTTTAAGCTGAAATATGGCCAGATTTTTATTGGTTTTAGGAATGGAAAAAAAAGACATTATCTGAAAAGTAATTTGAATATAAAAGTTAAGTAGCAATGTCTAATTTTATCAAAGTATTTAGTTATGGAAAGCATGCAATAATTTGATGTTACTTTATTAATTACATATTTCCTGAGGATATTAATACTATAAATCTTATGGGTCTTTTTCATGTATTCCCTCTATTTTTCTTGATGTTTAAAACAGTGTCTGCTGTATTTCTACAGTCAGGTATATAGCACAAAGACGTGGTATTGTGACATCTGACCTCAAAAGTCCTTCTTATAAAACATCATTGGTCTTCTGTGCTTGGTTGCATCCATTCTGATAAGCTCTAATCAATCTGGTTTAATATCAAGGGAAGTTTCCTTCCAGGTATGCTCATTTAAGTGCAAACGTCAGAACTTTTGACCTTTTCTTACCTCACATTGCTGCTTCTTTGTGACTGCGCCCTTGTTGATTTAGCTTGCTTTAGGAACTGTCAGTGTTTTCAGCACAGTGTTTTCTATCTCTCCCTAAAACTCTAAATGTTCTTTTCTAGAGAGTTATACTGTAACTGTCTAGCCTTATTTGCTCTTCTTTTAAATTTATTCTGAATCAAGTTTTCTTTTTGTACAAAGTTGTCAGGTTAGTGGGAAAAAATGTTTTTCTGTTATTTTCAAAAACCTTACTTGAATGATACTTTCTCTAATTTGGCAGGCAGTGGCAAAACAAAGACTGCTAGCCTTGCTTCCTGCTATTAAAATTGTACACATCTCTATGTTGTTCACACAGGCTTTTCCAATAAACATAAGACTTTGAGAGTATCTGCACTGGATTTAGCATGGAGAAAACTTATTTTGTGTCAGTCTTCCTTTATAATTTTGAAGAGTTTGCACATAAGAGTAGATTCCTCCCACTCTCGTTCTGTTCCTACAAATATGAGTTTACTCGTCCGATGATGGAGACAGAGAGTCAAAGGTTTTACTAGAGATAAAGTCAGTTATTTGGGACTGTGAACTTTCCCAATCTGTCTAAATGATCAAATCACCACTAAAATTCTGTTACAATGTCCTGTCAGAGGCAGTATTAAGCTAACAGTGCCAGAATAATAAAGCATCTTCTACCTTACATGTTGCTAGGCTTACCTTTTTGTCATAATTGCCATATTGACAACTGTTTACTTTGAGCTAACTATCCATCATTGCTTACGGTCAGCCAGAAGAATGAGCAAGGTGATTGCAATTCTGTTTGCAGTATGCTTTAGAAATATATCCAACATTTTGATTTGTTTAATATCTGCTAAAATAATAGGAGACAGTGGCACATATGTGTGTGAACAGAGTAAGGGATGAATACAAATACAGGCATATTACTTGTAAGACTTTCCAGAGAGTGACTAGGAAAAAGAAAGTTTATGGGTCTGTTTCAAATACTTAGGTGTATGTAAAATGGGAAATTTAAAAAAAAATAAAATTAAAAAAATAAAATAAAAAGGGCAAAACCCCAGCTGTTGCTGGAAAGAGTGAGGAGAGATCAGTGTGATGGAGTGCTAGCTAGGAAGAAATTTGCTGCACTTAAAGTCCTCTAGTTCAATCTGCATGTATATCTTGGTATGTAAATGGGTTCCCATTAGTTAAATACAAGTCTTGCTCTATGCATATAAACATTATGTGAAAAATAATAAGTAAGATAAGGAGCTCAAGGGTAACTGATCCTGCATTAATAAGGGTGTTTGCTGTGAGGTCATTAAATTAGTACTAATTAATAGCAGAATTAAAGTTAGAGCTTAAAATGCATATTAAATGCTTCATTCAATTGATGCATATCTCACTTTGTGATCCTTCAGATCAAATAGATTGTTGTTAATTTCTATATATTGAGAAATGCATTGTTTTAGTGTTACTTTCTTTTAAAATCAGGGAGAAAAAAGAGAAGGGAAAATATATGGAGCAGAAAGAAAGGGAAGAGAAAGGAAAAGAAGACAGAAAACAAAAAGAAAGAGAAAAACTCTCTGGTATCAGCATAATTTTCAGCTACAGGATAAAAGTCAGTATTTCTGAAGTTTTCTATGGGGTTATAAGTTCTGTCTAACTTTGAAATACTTTGGAGGTTGTTCACAAATGTTGACTTATTGCTTTTATCTGAATCTTCCTGTTTTGCAAATATATTTTGCTAGAGTGCATCACATGCTTCAAAAGGTTATTTAATGTCTTCATGCATTTTGAATGTTTTATTTTCATTACAACTCTGTCTGCCTATTTCTCCCTTAATTGGTAGCTGGAAGTCATCTTTCTTACCATATTCAGATTTTTTTGCTCAACATATCTGAACTGTTTAATTTGCCTACTTGCTAAAGTAGAAACTAATTTTTTGGGACCTGTAATTCACACTTGTACAGTTCTTCTGATATTATTGATGTTATTTCTGGTAGACAGTATTAAATTTACATTCGTAAGTCAAATGAGACTGTCATGCTTCCGTATTTTTTATCTGTTTTCTAATTTACTTATTATTTTGTCTTTCTTTTTCCTTATTTTTGTCCAAAATAACTTTTTCCTTTTAACAATCTTTTAAATGTACTTCTATCACATAAAGTAGTACCACTGCTAGTGATTTAGGATTCATCTGGGATTTAATGTTCAGAAGACTTTAGTTTTGTTTTTTTTCTAAACAAGAGTGCTTAAATATAACACTTACCTTGAAGCATGACTCTTAATATTTATCAAGACTCTAACAGAAATTCAGATTTTATCTCAAAAAAAATGTTCTAAGTATAAAATTTCAAAAAGAAAAACAAATTGTTACCACTTGACACTGAAAAGGGCTAGTTAATTAATCCCATTTTAAGTTTGTGCATAACCTATTTCTATGGACTGTTATCTTGACTGTCAGGATCCTGAAGGCACCTTCACCTTGCCCATGACCCAGGACCCCATCTCAGTTCCCACACCACCAACCCCTGCCCCAGTGATGCCAGAGCAGGACAGGTCTCCAGCCACCACAGCCCACCCACTGGCTCATGTGCCAGCCCTGGCCTCAAACAGTCCCCAGATGACTTCCTTGTCTCTCTGTCTCTTAAGAAACATCCAGTCCTCACTGCTCCCTGACATTGGATATGAATAAAAGACAGAATGCTGATGAGTCACAGGTCCATCAGTTTATTAATGGGGAATCAGTCAAGAATGTTAACACACGGTTTGCCAACTCCTTGTTGTCTGAACTATTGTGTGTCTCCCCACTCCCACCAACGTGGGAGAAGGTCAGTATGCTGTTTCATTCAGAGGTACTGTGGTTGATTCAACTAGTTTGTTACACACAGTTTTATCTCCATCTGAGTACAAGATAAGCCTAAAGGAAAAATGAATGACATTCTGAAAATAGAGACCAAATCTTCCAATTAATTTTGAGTGATTTTAAGGAGTATGTAAAGAAGTGAAACGTCTATAAACCCCAAGACTGCAACAGAAGAAGAATCTCATTCTTCTCGATTAATTTAATAAACAAAAAAGTTGAAAAAGTACTAGAATGTGTAAAAGGTCAGTTGGGCCTCTGCAAAAAGAAAAAAAATCAAGACAATAGGATTTAAATTTACCATTCTTCACCTCAAAAATGTATACAGTGGAACAGCCAAAAGAGTAGCATATGCCAAATAACAGATTGATAATTTTAAATTTGTCTGGATTTGTAAGTATAATATTAATAACTTCTGTGAACTACTGATAAAAAAAAAGAAGCAGAACTTTTGGATGCCTGCTTCCTCTTTCATCAAGGACCTCTGGCACCAATCCTGAGAAAATTTTCAAAAAGTTCAGACAATACTGAATTTTATGCGGACTATTTCCCTGTCCATTTTAAGCTACTCAAAGTCAAGCTCAGAGCAACAACAAAGAGTCAAATGACTTATTTCTTCTCCTTCATGGAACCTTCCCCATAGCTGTGACAGTATCAGTTCTAGGTCAAAAGTAGCTCAGTAAGTCTGCGCCAGCTGAGGCAGTAGTTGCATTTTGACAGCATGATAACTGTGAGTCAGAGGGATTTTCAGAGGAAGGCTTTCACTGTAGTGTGATACGGTCTAAAATTGCTGTTAAATTGCAAACAAAAAGATGACACTATAGGTCGGTGTCTCATATGTGCTGGAGCTATTTGTGTAAGATGAGATGTCATAGGAGATGTTATCTCTATAAAAATGGTGATTTAAACCCCTTCTTTTTATAGAGGAGAAATTATACAAGAGAAATTACACAGAGCTATGGCCAGGACACAGCACAAGGACTTGCATAGGTAGACTAGCTTAGTGAAATTAATAGTCCAATTATCTGTTATAATAGTCCAACTTCAGTCATAGTTGGACTGTTATAAGATATAATTATTTCCTGTACTATATATTCCATAGAAAAGATAGGGGACTTTATATTTCCTGTATATGTGGCAAAGAGGTAATAATTACAGCATCTGGAAAATGTTGTGTGTTAGATGCTGCAATGGCATGCAAAATTTCCCTGCACTGTGTTTTATATTTTCAATTTAATATTTCTGTCTGATACTATTAAACAAACCATTAGTCTTTTAACTATACTACTGGTTGTTTTTTTTCCTTTTGTATGAAGGAAACATAGCTAATAAAAGAGTCAGAACACCTTGACCTTAAATAATACTTCTGTTTAACTATGTTATCTATTACTATGCCACAGTTTATCACAATAAACCAAAAATGCCATGGAATTTCCTAAAACACTGGAACCAATCACCTAACTTCTTATATTAGGATGGCCTGGATTTACAGTTAACCAGGTAGCATTCATGCAAAACTCATCCAAAGAATTACAAGGCACAGTGAAGGCGGCATGGCTTAGAAACTACTCTTAATATGCAGTTTGGATACAGGTTTGATCCAGGTGACAGGAGAATTCAGTCAAATGCACATGGACTTTTCTGTATCTTTTTGACCTCTGTGACAGAGTGATGGTTCTTTGTACATTGTATTTGTTACTGCAATGTAGCCACTCATTACATGTATTTTCCTCATTTGCTTTACATTTATATACCTGATTGCTCCTAACTGTTTTAACTTGTTCCTTTGGATATTGCTATGACCATACTTTAACTTATTTTGTAAAGATATGTTTAAAACATATATTAAACATTTTAATGCCTTGCAGATATTTGAGACCTTGTGTAGCTTGAAAAAAACCACAACAAACATATTGCAGCCAGTATATTATACTGAGCTCTGCAAGCAAAGGCCTCACACTGTGTTAGCAAAAACTATGAGACGAATCAGATATTACATTGATGAGAATCAGAACAAACTCTGCTGGCTGTAGCTGAAGCTGCATGACAGTAAGAAGTCACAGTGTTGTAGTAAGTCAGACCTGAAGTCACTGTACTGTGATGCAGATCAGGAGTCAGGTCTCTGAAATCTGAAAAAGAATGCATGCAACACAGCAAAGCTGGAGTGCAACATGAGGCTACTCAAGTGCACAAATGTACCAGGTTAGGCTTCAGTGAAATCTAAATGATTATGAAGAATTCCACTTTTATTAGGCCTCTTAATTTGTGCTTTCTTCTGGTACTTTCTGTGCTGCACAAGAATTCTGTAAGTCCTGGATGCAAAGAGTGTACTATAATTAGACTATAAAACGTGTTACTTTCAAAGATATTGATTACTTTTATACCTGGGCAATAAAGGAGTTAAGGTTTACGAAATAGAAAATATTTTTCGATACATCCAAAAGAAATGCCATGAAATAACTGCCAGCAGAGCAAAATATAAACATTTACCTTGATATCATAAAGGCAAGACTCCTAAAGATAGATCCATATTTTTTTAATTTCTGATTAAAACATTATTGTCCCAGTTAATGTATGTGTATGTGTGTGTGTGTGTGAATACACCATGCAGATATCTACTATGCTCTGAAGAACAGTTTCTTCTTTTAGACTTGGAGTCTCAGGCTCAGTTGTGTTTTTCAGATGAGAAAAACAAACAGGATACTGATATATGATAATATAAGAAAAATATTTTTCTTAAATTGTTTTGGCTTACATTTTTTGAGAGACATTAATTAATCTTCTATCCATTCCTGAAAGGTACTTCTCTTTAAATCTTTAAGGCATTTCATGGTTTGGTGATTTGCTTGTTTCTTGGGGATTTTTTGTACGGTGAGGGAAGGGTTGACTATTGTCTTAGTTTGAAAAAGAAAACTAAGATATCTGGGGGCTAATAGAACAGAGGACTCCACACGATTAATCACAC
>JAWWEU010000111.1:94848835-94875002 GCA_035583155.1 Acropternis orthonyx | reverse complement strand
CCCCTCTGCTCCGGGCTTCACTCCCAGTCCAGGCGGGTGAGGGAAAGGGAAAATTCTGCCACCTTAAACCCATAACAACTATTTTGTTTTCTTTATATTTTGAGAGTTTTATTTGTTTGTTTTTTTGCTTTCCTAATTTGTGACACTTGAGTATAATGGAGAATTTTGTTTAGGAAAAAAGAAAAAGGAGTAATTTAGGAATGATTTTTATTAATTTATCATTTCATATCTACCATGAAAAGAGAAACTATGCAAAAGTCATTCATTGATAACCTGAGGTTCTAGTTCTTCTGTATGGTTAATCAGAAGTACTATCACTGTTTTATTCATAAATTGTTCATTTGTGTTACTCTTCCATTTTTGTTGACAAACTCTTTAGAGTAAGGAATATAATGTTGTTCTGGTAGAATCAGATCCATCCCAATCACACTTAGCATGTGCTACTGAGATATTAAAATAAAATATAATACATAGAAACAATTAATAATTTTAAATATCTATTTTCACGCCAATTGCAAGACCAAACTCCTCAGAGTAACACATGTACAGTCCACAATGTATGCTTTTATTTACAATAAGAAAAACACGTTGAAGAAAATAACCAGGCTTTTATTGAAGGGAATAGGCCAAATACCTCAGCCAGAAGGAAATACACTCTGAATTTCTGACAACAAATGAATATTCATATATACAAACCAGTCAGATGTATAACAGTTTTCAAGGAACCTCCATAGAAATGTCCATGTAAAAACAAACCCACACTTTCAAAACAAAAGGGTCCAAATTGACTGGAATTTTTTCTTGCTTTTATCACATACATATGTGAAAAATAATTGATTTTAGCAAGCGTGTATGAGTGCAATCTGTGGTGGATTTTTGTTTGTTTGTTTACTTTGTTTACTCAAAAAATTTTGTTCAGATTTATCAAAAATTGATCAAGGTAAAGCCACACAGAGTAACACTTTGGAAGTTTAACTGTAAAGTGCTCATGAACAAAATTAGGAATCATGTGCCTCTCTACATACAATTGCTATTAGTGACGATAGTACTTTTACACATGGCTCATGCAATTCCATTAACTTCAGAGTGTTATCATGAGAACTAAGATGAAGGTTACCCATACTTCCTAGTTACATCTTAATCTAGGTCATAGGGAAATTTAGCTTAGACCATGTCAGTTCCCAAGATATGAAATATATGTGATCTCATCTTTTGCATTGTTCCTTCAGTCTCTGGTAGCAGTAACTCTCTAGCTTTCAACTTTCAACCCTTACAATATCTAGTGTCAGGGACTTATGTCTGCAAACTACTTCCTCAATAGAGATCAGTACAAATTATTTTAGTGGAAATTTATCCCATCAAGTTGCACAAAATTAATTTAATAACTTTCGGCTAGATTTTGCACTACTGAATATGTAGACATCTACTGTAAAATGTCTGAGAAGTTAGTGACTAAAAATATGATCTGAAAAAGCAAATAAATTAATAATAGTAAGAATCTGCTTTAGTTAATAGAAAACTCTAAATATCGCCTCAATTTTAATTACTGCCTTTGTTAGTATTCAGTTTTGATGGAATTATTGCTTATGCATTCCTTCAGTGTAAGGATTCTCCCAAGAATTTTAGCTACAATTTTTTTGCTTGTATGGTCAATTGCACTTTGGTTTTCTCTTTTTCCTGAGAGGCACTGACCTACCCCCTCATTTCTCCTTTTCTTTCTGCTATAGCTGAACTTCAGTGCTTGAACTAGAAGACAGCTCTATCCAACTTCCTTCAATTACCCAATGGCTGCGGATATGACAGCTTTAGACTAAAGACTCTCAGGATGAAGAGGATTAGATCCTTTCTTGTTCTGGTTCTAAGCATGCTGTCTGCCACTAGGACTAACTTGTATACACATAAGGTATATACAAGTATAGATGACCAACCTCTGGTTTTTAGGCACTATATGTTCATAACCACATATGTCTATTAACTAGTTTGGGGGGAAGAAATAAAGGTTTTATTTAGGTATTTATGCAGGTGTGGTGGGTTGACCCTGGTGGGGACACCAGGTGCTCAACAAAGCTGGTCTATCATTCCACCTTCTCATCAAGATAGGGGACAAAGAAGTATAAGAAAAAGTTTGTGGATCAACATAAACACCAGGATAGATCACTCTCTGATTACTATCACGAAAAAAATAGAACTGAGTCAGGGAAATTTGTTTAACTTATTACCAACCAAATCAGTGCAGGACAATAAGAAATAAAACCAATTTTTAAACCACCTTCCATCCACCCCTCCCTGTTTCCTGGGCTCCACTTCATTCCTGATTACTGGTGCAGGCAGATGGACAATAGGTGTTGCAGTCTATTCATCACGTATTGCCGCTGCCACTGCTTCCTCCTCAGGGGGAGGACTCCTCACACTCTTACACTACTCCAGCTTGAGGTCCCTCCCACAGGAGACAGTCTTGCCTAAACTACACTGACATGAGTCCTTCCCAAGGGCTGCAGTTCTCTATGAACTGTTCCTGCATAGGTCCCTTCCATGACATGCAGTCCTTCAGAAGAGACTGCTCCAGCCTGCGTAACCTACATGGTCACAAGTCATGCCAGAAAACCTGTTTCAGCGTAGGCTACTCTCTCCACAGGTCCAGCCAGCAGCTTGCTCCAGCGTGGGCTTTCCATAGGATCGCAGATTCCTTCAGGCATCCACCTGCTACAGTGCAGGTGGATCTCTCATGGACCATGGATCTCTGATGGACCATGGACCTCCTTGGGCTGCAGGGGCACAGCTGCCTCACCATGGCCTTCACCATGGGCTGCAGGGGAATATTTACTCTGGCACCTGGAACACCTCCTCCCTGTCCATCCTCACTGACCCTAGTGTCTGCAGAGTTATTTCTCTTATTCTCTCTTTGCCTACTCATGCACATTAACTTTTGTACCTTTCTTAACTATGTTATCCCAGAGGCACTACCCATCATCATGGATGGGCTTGGCCAGCAGCAGGTTCAACTTGGAGCTGTCTGGCATTGACTCTGTTGGATACCTGGAAACTTCTGGCAGCTTCTCACAGAAGTCATCCCTGTAGCCCTCCCAGTACCCAAACTTTGTCATGCAAACCCAATACAGAGGGCTTTCAAAGAAAGTTTCCTTATTTATCTTAGCCCACAGTTTAAGTAATCCCTCCTTCAGACTTTCCTTCAGTGGGAAGTTAGGTAACAAACTCAAACTATAAAGAAAATTTCTCTGTTCAGACATACATAATATAGGGATACTAGACTTAATTGTCATTGATTTTGACAGATAAGCACTTTCAGAAGAGCTGGCCTTCAAGGGTATATTTAGAACATATTTTTATTACTAAAATAATAATTAAATCATACATTTTAATTGGCATAAGCATACATTTCTGATCCTTTTTTTCTGCCAGTAATGCATCTTCATTGTGTTTCATTGTTTACCTTGTGATTTTTTGCTAAAAACTTCTTTTGAATGACTTAGAAATTTATTGTCTGTTTAGGGACAAAAAGAAATAGCATATTCCTTCAGTAATCCCAAGCATTATTTTAGTTTGGTCTCTTTTTTTTGCACACTGTATTTTCAAATTTTATTGATAGCCAAAACTTACTCATATTTCTATCAGCTGTATCTGTTTTTCATAATAGTCTTCTAAAATAAATATATCAAAATGTACACAACACTGATTAATATAAAAAGTAGTACTGATGGCCAGTGCAGAAAATATTATCTGGGGTGTAGTCAGAGCTTCATGCATCACTATCTCTACTTTTTGTGATTTATTTTGTGTTCTTGAGCAATGCAATTTAGCGTCTCTTATGTTTCACTTGGTACAGTGGCAAGTTGAAACAAAGACTTTAGGGATTTCACCACTGAGCTCAGATTTTCTCAAGGTCAGATGCTGCAGTATCTTTTCATTTAGCATTCACTCACTCTTTGATTTCTTTTGCAGTCTTGTGATTCATTATTCTGTAGTTTTGTGTATTGAAAGCATTTTCATTTCTTCTAGCTCTTTAAAGATGCATCTTACCCATGTCTGCTGATCCTTTACTTTTATGTCTTTTACAAACTAAGAAGTGTCATTCTCAGTATCATTGGCTAAGTAATGGATATAAAACCAAAAGAGCTGCAGAGTCTGAAAAACTGACCCCACTAAGTACATCTCAAATGCCTAGTACCCCACAGCACCTTAATGAAACAAATTGTTTCACTAATCTGAGAGTGACTGTTAATATGATTGAGAATTAGAACCAGAAACTTTTAAAGATCTGGGAGACAATGAGATGTTTTATATTTCAGATATTTCCACAGAGTGTACTGTCAGAGTGTGTTCAAAGTTCAATTTATTCAATGCCTTTATTGATCTTGCTAGTGTAACTATTCTTCTTTTGGATTAAAGAATTGTAAAGGCTATTACAGCCCAACACTAGTGAAAACCTATACAGAATAATGGCATTGGCTGAAATCCAGGCAAGAAGTGAACACCTGTATGTTCAATTCATAGTGAGATGAAGAATATAAGAGAAAAACTAATATAAGAATATGAAGAATATAAGCAAAAAACTAATATAAGAATATAAGAAAAAAAGACTGCCTTTAATTTCTACTTAATATTCAGGTTTTTAAGCAGCTCAGTTTCTGAGTTTCTATGGCTTCCTAAAACTCTCCATCTGTGCACATGCATGAACAATTCAGTCATGACTGCAGTAATTGCAGCTTGCTTTAAGTTGTAACCTTGGAAGACACTGCACATATAATTTCCTTCAGAAATTTCCCTTTCTTTAATGATATTTCAGTTGATCAGAGCATGCCCATGAATATTTCAGGGGATTTTAAAACTACAACCCTATGAGCTAGATGCGTGTATGTGCATGTACTTCTGCAGGAAACGTTTAGGGAACAGCACTCACTCCACTGAAAGTACAGAAAACAGACATGAGTTAACTAGTGGATTTCTCAGTCTGGCTAAGTGTTACTGCTATATATCACAAGTATAATAAATCATCTACTCCTAGCACAGAAGAAAAAACAAATCTCCCAAATTTACCAAAGTCACATCCTAAGATGAGAGTTTTTCTTCTTAGCTAACTATTCTGCTCTCTAGCTGTCAGGTAGATTCCACTAAGAAATAGGAAATTATTCCTAGAAAGAACAGAAAGTCCATATATGAAATGTCCACTAGATAGTATACAAGAACTTGAATTTTAGAAATGCAGTGCTATTAAAAAACTGAAAACAGATTTTGAAACTGAATCACATTAATCATCTTTTTAAAGGCAAAAGATTTACTCTTAGGACTATGTCCACGAGACTGTGTCAAAAAGCACCTACTACAAGAAAACAGCAGCCTATTACTTAGGCATGATTTTTCTAGGGGTGGATAGCATATGAGAAAACTTAGTTCCTGTTTCTCTCTTTTAATTGTAGGAAAGTGAAACTGCAAGACACCAGAAACCTCCAAGATGATAAGACTTAATCCTATTATGATAAGATACTCCTTTCCAGACATGCCTTATTTGCATTTGACAAGGCTGTGGGCTTCACAGTCTCCACCAAGGAGATAAGAAGTATACTTCAGCCCAAACCGAAACCAGTTTGGCAACATCTGTTGTCTCATCTGCTCTCATAGTCATAAATATAGATTAACCCTGCATACCTCTGTCCTCCCTTAGTTAACATAATGATTCTCTTAATTATAATGTCCCATCCCATCTTTAGCATGACCCAGCCTCTGAACTGTAATAATTTACTTGTTAACACTATATATTGTGAGATGTAGTTTCAATAAATGTCTCTGTTATTACCCCGAAACGGAGAACATATGTTTCTGACTGTAACATTTTATGACCAAAATAATATTTTCATTATAGCTTGCTTTTTCTTAACCCGATATCAGCCTAATACATTGCCCTTTACCATTAACTTAATAATTGTCAATTCTTATCTGAAAATTCAGTAGTTCCGGTTTTCATTTGGACATATAATTGTGGATATTTTTCCTTAATTGTAATATCAGATAAATTTATTTATCAATGATAATAAACTATAATTCATCATGTGGAGAAATGGGTTATCAATTTCTAGACCAATACAATTTGGATTAGAAAATTCAAATAGATATCAAGTTTAGAAAATTCTGACTGCTTACTGAATAGAAAAAAAAAACACAATAAATTATTTTTTTTTCTTTAAAAAATGTTCATGTTTCAGCATGTTACAGTTGTTTCATAAAGGAACTGCTTTTAAAATCCATTTTAAACTCATGTTCTTAAATAGATCATTTCAAGAAACCTGGTTCACCTGAAGGATCATTCCAACTATAGGCAAAGGATAGAAAAATAGAGAAAACCATTTCAAAAATGTAGGTTTTTCTCTTTTTATTTCACTTTATTTTTTCTTAGGAAAAAAGATATGTCAAGCAGAAGAAATTAAATATATAAAATATATAAATAAATACTAAAATAAACCCCCCCAAAAATGAACCACAACAACTCAGTGGTGTCTACCAAACCTCTCTGAACAAATCATATGCCTAAATAAAGAAAAAGTGGTGCTCCTCAGGGTTGTATACAAAAAAGCTGGTACAAGAGGAGAAGAAGCACATAGAGACACCAATAAAAAAATTAATAGAAACTACTGAGGAGAGGGGTAACTTTCTGTGGGAGAATGGAAGACATTACTTCACCTGGGAGTTTGAACCCACAGTTGTCTCCATTAAAGTATAAAACCTCTTTTTTTTTTTTTTTCTTTTTTTCTTTCTTTCTTTCTTTTCTTTTCTTTTTTTTTTTTTTTTTCAAAATATGTAACAGAAGTTAGTGCCTGCTCTCAGAAGTTTAAGATCTAAAAATAAAATTTCTTAGGCCAAATCAGATAGCAAGTTGCTTCTGAAGTCTAACTTGGACTCCTCTTTCTTTGCAGCAAAATCAAGTCCGCACTTGCTTCCCACCAAATGAAAGGTTTTTTAAGAGAAGGCAAGTGAAAGAGCAATTCTCTGTGAGTGTTCTTTATTCTGGAACTCATTCACTTTATAACTTTGTTCACCAAAGGCTGAGTATGTTAACCTCTGGAAACAGTATTAAACTTCTTTTCTGTCCTTTCTATTGATGAAATGAAGATGAATGTTGGATTTACTAGCTGTCTAAATATATGTACGATGCATATATTTGTGCCTTTTTGTTTGGGATTGATTTTGAAAGATTTCATAGTCCGTAAATATACAATACAATCTGACATCATTTAGTAGAATCTAATTTCTTGACATATTTGGTATTTTGGGTATACTGTAGTTATCATAATTTTAAATTTGCAAGGGAGAAAAATGTGAACAAATTATTGCTGGGGGTTTTTTCCTAATGGTGAACATGTGATTTGCATATATCTGTAGCGAATTTACTATATTACCTTTTCCCTGCTTCTCTAAGATAAAGTAAATCAAAACTCTTGTGGAAATCAAACTATTCTATTATCTTGCTGAAAATTTATATCTCATAAACAGAGTTAGTAGCTAAAATTTGACAAACTGCTCCTTAAAGTATTTATATTATTGTGTGAAATTAGACTGCATTTCCATTAGAAGTGTATATCACTACAAATGAATGGATTAAATGTTTATTTTACACTTTTCTTCACTTGTATAATTCCTACATCTCAAGCCACAATGTTTGAGGATGCTGTGTGTTTTTGCTATAAGGTAAAAGTTCTGGAAATTCCTGATTTAATAACAATCTAAGTGCAAGTGGCAGAACAAGATTCAAAACATGAATCCAGAGATTTGGCAGCTTCTAAAGTTTCTCAGTAGGAATTTTTAAAAGTGAATTTTTTGGTTTATGAAATCATGAAGAAAATAATGAGAGAACCTGATGTACACCTACCGAATTTTCATCCATACTGTTTACCGAATACAATGAATAATAGAATTGTAGGATTGTTAACACCTCTAGGATTGTTGTATTCAACTGTTAACCTAACACTGCCCAACTGTACTTTTTTTTGTGTGGTCAAAATGAATGCAGATTATGTTTCTTTACCATTTATATGATAAACTATGACTTAGAGACTGATTTACAATAAATAGGATTATAGAATCATGGAATGGTAAAATCAATGAATGATAGAATGGTTTGGGTTGGAAGGGTCCTTTAAAGTTCATCTGATTTCATTCTACCCTATCATGGTCAGGGACATTAAGAGATTGAGTTTGCTAATCTTCTGCTGGGTATAAAAGTATTCAGCTCAGTTTTAATAATTTAAACAACTTGCCAAATATTTTAATATTCTTAACTTAATCTCCTTTATACTAACATTGATAGTGCACCCCAGAGAGTCCTTCTTTTGACTGAATAGTATGAAAATCTTACACTTGTTTATACTATTATCTGTCAGCTTGCTATGAACAGTAATAAATATTGCAAAGGAATGGAAAACCAAATCCAGTAGATCTATGGAAGACCTTGTTTCAACAACATTTTAGTTTATATGCAAGAACTGTGTGTAGTGGTTCATTAAAACAACACAACTGGGCAAAAATGAAAGATAACTGACAATTATGTCATGTAGGTTATGTAAAATGGAAGCATCAGTAGGATGTCAAAGGCTAAGTCTTCCTCAAGAACAGTGGAGTATGTGTAGTTCAGAGAAAAAAAAAAAAACAAAACAAAACAAAAAGCAAAACAAAACAAAACAAAACAAAACAGAAAAAACACACACACAAAAAAACCCCCAAACCAAAAACCCAAATTCAAGTGAGTTGCCCATAGCATGAAGGCAAATTGTGGGATTTCTCCAAGACAAGACTCAGACCATTCTCAGACTGGAGTGCAGGACTCAAATAGGAACTGAAATTGCAGGACACTGACAGCTGACTTGTTCTAAGATCCCTGCTTATAGTTACTCTATCCTACTTAGTAATTTTGTGTTTAAAATAACCAAATCCACAACTTTAGAGATGGGAACACATTAGACTATGTGTTAGGGAAAAATTCTTTTCTGTGAGGGTGGTGAGTCACTGGAACAGGTTACCCAGAAAAATCTGTAGATATTTCATCCCAATAAGTGTTCAAGGCCAGGTTGGATGAGGCTTTGATCAACCTGATCTAGTGGGTGGCATTCCTGCCCCTGGCAGGTGGTTGGAACTGGATGATCTTTAAAGTTCCTTCCAATCCAAGCCATTCTATGATTCTGTGATTCTGTGGCTTTATAAATATACATATTTAGCATGTGAGTAAAACAGTTGTATCTCTTTCTGCCCCTCTTTATATCACATCCTCTTACTGTGATAACCTGAGCTCTGTTGCCTGTTCCTAAAAGCTCCTGACACTAAAATACCTTCTTTGCCTAGCACTGTCCTGTCTTGTGCTCCCTTGCTTTGACTTCTTCTCCCTTTAATTCTCCAATTCTTTCTATCTCTCTTGCACAGCATTCCCAAAAGCAAAAAGATTATGCAGTTTGACTATTTGGGGTAATGTTGATTAACAAGTCATATATTTTCAACAGGGAAAAGGAGGGATTTAATTATCAGAACAAGTTTACTTACAGTGTCTTTCAACTAGCACCAGTTACTAATATTCACAAAACTTGAAGAAATTTAACAATTTTGAGATGTATCTCCTTGCCAGATACTGACACACCACTGTAAAATTTTAGGATAAGGCCTATTTCCTTAGGAAATTGATCTAGAGTAGGCATTGTTCATGAGTGAATGAAAAGAAGTTCAACAATGAATTCTTTTTTTCTTTTAAAAGGTAGCATTTTATTCCTATGAGCTAATATTTAAATAGCCTACTATAGAATGGTGCATGCAAATTAATTAACAAGAAGGATTGTAAATAATAGAAAAGTTTTGGATATATTTAGAAAATTATAACAAGGAAAAGGAAATGTTTAATTAATGAAGAGACACCTGTCATCAAAATCATTCTCATTGGTTAATGAAATATGATGTCTTATAAGCCAACTACTTTTTTGATGCGCAAAACTACATTATGGTAGGAAACACAAGATAATCCATCTCATCTATTGCCCTAGGAAATGCATTACAATGTAATAGAGACCCCATAAATCATTCAGGGAAATAATGCATGTGCTGTAGTACATTATGAACCAGACAGATTATACTAATGTCCGAAATGCAGCTCATTAACTGCATTATACAATGAGTAAGCAGTCACCTGGCTGTACAACCTTCATATCCTTATTACCCTCAGAACTAAATGAAGGAAAATCTATCACAGTCATTTATCATACAGTCATGTGACCAACATTTTCTCTTGTTTGCTGTGTCCTGGATATAAACTCTGTCTAGAAAGTCTGTTGCATGTCCTTTGAAAGTGACACATTGTAACCAGGGGTGTCGCAGCCTATCACGAAAGCAGAGAAATAAGAATTGCAGTGCCACCTTTCAAACAATAATAGTAAGAATCCCTGTAAACTCAATGTCTTGACAAAGAATCAGGACAAAAATATAATTAATATAAAATGACACCGTGTTTATTATATTCACAAATATAATAACCAAACTGTATTTTTCTCTTTTTATGTAGAAACAATTTTAAAAACATTACCTTTGGTTTTGCAGAACAGGTAATTATGTATATTCAAGAGAAATATTGGCATGTTATCTTCAGTCTTGGGTAATAATCTGTTGCTTTTATCTAGCAATTACTTAAGGCACTCATTGACTTAATAATAGTGTCTGCCTTTCCTAGGTATAACTAAGGTTCTGATCCTCAAATACACGTATGCCAAATATACAGGTGCCTATTTTTCTCTTAAAGGACATATGACCATAATTTAGGAAACATTAGTGTCATTGAAGTAATTATTTAATTCCTAGTTAGGTGTGTAGGAACTTAAGTTCCCTCAAAACTACATAAAAACTGTGTTGACAACCTCTAGTCATCAAATTCATGAATGAACCAGCTTCTATAAAGTATAAATAAAAAAATGGTCTTTTTACTGGTGATGATCATAGAGCGGCTTGGGTTGCAAGGGATCTTACAGACCATCTACTTCTTACAGACATCTGCCATGGTCAGAGACACTTTTCTCCGAGTTACTCAAAGCCCCATCCAACCTGACTTTGAACACTCCCAGGGATGGAGCATCCACAGCCTTGCTAGGCAACCTGTTCTAGTACCTCACTACCCTCAAAGTAAAGAATTTCCTCCTAATATCTAATCTAAACCTATTTTCTTTCAGTTTAAAGCCATTCCCCCTTCTCCTGTCACTACACACCCTTATAAAAAGTCTCCACATTTTCTGTAGGCTCCCTTCAAGTACTGGAAGGCTGCAGTTAGGTCATGCTGAAGACTTCTTTTCTCCAAGCTGAACAACCTCAATTGTCTCAGCTTTTTCTCATAGGAGAGTTGCTCCATCGCTCTAATTATTCTGGTGGTCCCCCTTAGGACTCGCTCCAACAGGTCAATGTCCTTTATGTGCTGGGAACTCCAGAGGTGGATTCAGTATTCAAGGTGGGGTCTCACCAGAGTAGGTGGAGGGGCAGAATCTCCTCTCTTGACCTGTTGGCTATACTGCTTTTGATGCAGCCCAGGATATGGTTGAATTTCTGGGCTTCAGGTGCACATTGCCAACTCATATCCAGCCTGTCATCCACCAACACCCTCAAGTCCTTCTCAGCAGGGCTACTCTTATGAGTTCATCCTCCATGCTGGATTGATACTGGGGTTTGCCTTGAGCCAGGTGCAGCACCTTGCACTTGGTCATAATAAACTGCATCAGATTCCCATTGTCCCACTTCTCAAGTTTGTTCAGGTCCCTCTGGATGACATTCCATCCTTCAGGTGTGTCAACCATACCACTCATCTTGGTGTCATCTGCTAATTTTCTGAAAGTGCACTCAAACCCTTACTCTGTGTCATTAATGAAGATATTAAGTAACACTAGCCCTAATACAGACCACTGAGGGACACCACATGTCACTGTTGTCCTTTGAGCCATTGACCAATACCCTCTGGATGTGACTGTCCAACAACTTTCTTATCCACCTAGCAGTCTACCCATTGAATCCATCTCTCTCCAATTCAGAGAGGAGGATGTTGTGGGGGACTGTGCCAAAGTCTTTACAGAAGTTCAAATAAATGACATTTGTAGCCCTTTCCTTGTCCAGTAATGTAGACACTCCATCACAGAAGACCAGAGGGTTGGTCAGGCAGGACTCACCCCTGGTGAAGCCATTCTGACTGTCTCAAATCACTTCCATGTGTCCTGGCATAGCTTCTAGGAGGATCTGTTCCATGACCTTCCCAGGCAAGGAGGGAATGTAGATTTCTGAGGTGGAGACCCTTATAACAGCACATTAAGATTAGGCTCAGTTACAGTATGAAATTTAGTGTGAAGGGAGTAGCAAAGTGAAACTTCTTGCCTATCAGACAGAATTATACTGTGTCCCCATGTTAAATCCATCCTTGTGCGTGACAAATGATGCATGTCAACTTGTGTGTTCAGTGACAAACTCAGTACAAGCCAATGCTTTGATACACAAATCTAAAATTCACTTATACCATCTGAATGAGGCTGTAGCTAGGTAAAAGTGAACACAGGGTGGAGCAAGGTCTGTTTCTGGCAAACTGTGCAAATCCAGTCTAAGTCTTCTGGAACTATGAAGCCAGAGAGGTCAATGCCCAATTTGCTTACTAGCAGATAAGTATTTCTGCAGGTACGTGAAATATAAAATGAAAATGTCTCCCATGACATTGTACATAAAAACACAGCAGAGGCTGACCCTATAGAAAAATAGAAGTGTATTAAATATACTGGCAACAGTGAGTGTATATATTAATTAATATTAACCAAAGATGATCTTTATCATCCTTCGTTTGCTCTGGGCTCTCTCAATCATGGATGAAAGCAAGAAAAGGTTTTCCATTTCACAGTGCATCCCTGCAAGCAAAGTATGTTCCTTGCTGACACTGAAGAACTTGGTGACAAGTATTTTCAAATTGTAAGGTGAAAACTTTGAAAGTCACAAGCTAAACAATAAATAAACATTCAAATTTATTTTCTTCTTCACAACTCATAGAAGAGATTTATATTCATATATATATTTGTAGAAAACGACATGGAATAGCTGTGCATCACACTCATTCTGGTCTCGCTGATCTTTTGAAAGAGGTATAACACAGTTAAGCTCCAACCACTCTGGTATTTCTTTATATTGCATTCACAAACTTTTCGCTGTCTATTGATGTATTTGACTTTTTAGTGGAGGCATTTGGGAAGATAAAAACAATCCCAGCAAAATTTCAAGAATATGACAAAAATTCATGAATCTGTAAAAATGGCAGGCTAGAAGAATCATGCACTTATTTGTAGTCTGCAAACATTTCACACATTCAGTATGATTTAAAAAAAAAGGTTTGTTTTTTTTTTTTTTTTTTAAATGGATTTCTAAGGTAGATTGTAAGAAAATATTCTAACATTCTCAGTACACTAATATATAATTCCTTGTATTTCATACAGTGGAAATACGTTTTAGAAAGGTGTTCAGGTGTTACAGAGTAATGATGCACCTACTGTAGATGTGAATAGACTTCCATTGCTATGATTTACAGTCTTACTAGGTGTGTTATTATCACACACTAACACTTTGTTCAATGACTGTATAGAGTTTTCATTAATGTTAATGTAGAAAATTGACCCCTAATATTTTGTAATTAGTGGTTGGACAGTGACAGACTTGTGTAATATGTTTCTGTGAACATGTTTATCCATGATAAACAGAAGTGTTACTTTGAAGACTTATTTTCTATTTGATCATATGGTAAGCCTTGAACTTCAATACTAAATATTCAGTAATACTGACTGAATATTAAAGAAAATATGAACTCACAGCTTTTCTCTCTGGAAAATGTTGATGTTTTTCTCCTTCTATTTATAAATTTTAAAGTGTATCTCTTTTTCTTAAATCAATATTTGTAGTACAGGTTTCTAAAGGTAACCTTTCCTTTAGTACCATGTATTTCAAAGCACTCATTAAACTGGGTAGTCTGTCTCCATAAAACTTATTTATCATTCTTTGTGTAAGCTGGAACTGAGATAGGCAGTAGTAAAACCTATGCTAGTATAATTCTCTCTTTCTGTATGAGTAAAATATTGGTTCTAAAATGGTTGATAGACCTTTTTTCCTCAGAAGGAATATCAAATAAGATGAATTAAGCACATCTTAGAGAACTAAATAAAAAAGTAACATTTTCATGGTTTTAATTCCTTATTAAATACCCCAAAGACAAAAAACTCCACAGTTTTATTGCTAAAGGTCAGTTACAGAATTCGTTTCCATTTTCTTTGTTCTTCAAAGAAAATATAAGTGAAAAAAATCTACTATAAAATCTTTTTCCCATTCCCCTGTTTTGTAACTTTACATACAAATATAAATGTTAATCTGCATAGTAGTTATGATAAGCGTGTTTTGGTCTTTAGGGTGGTAAAATATATGTTTTGTTTAGATTCATTATTCTTTTTGCTTTCTTTATACAGTGTTCTGAAACAGAATTAATAATGAAAATTCGTAGAGGATACTTGGGGAAAGACTGAATACCAATTAGGAGAATAAACTTTGAAAATTCATGATTTGCCTATTGACTATACATTAAACCACTGTGGACATCCTTATAATCCTAATAACAATTATATTTGTATATCATGTACTAACCAGTATAAAGCTTTGCTTTTAGTGAAAGAAGGCATATATCTGCTGTAATTACCTCTAAGCTTTATTTTACTCTTTATTAAAAAAATATTATAAACAGCACTTTAGAGTATGATCTGTGATAATACCTGTAATACTGAGGGATGGGTAGGTAAAAGCCCCTCAGAACTACATGGAAATCACATAAAGTAAATGCAATTTATCACACAGAAAGCATAATGAAAAAGTACTTTATTTCAGGTAACATAGTTAGAGCAAAGGCATGACTATATTTTTAGGTATATCAACAAATGGAAATGAAATAATGAAGGCTTTTTTTTTTAATTATCGAATCTTCAAATGCTCATTTATTGTAAACTGACCTTTTTCTATTATATAAAATGGTGTAGTCCTGTTTTATTCAAATGGAAAATTGGTGTTGAAGAACTCCTATGAGTTATTGTGAAAGTGACATGACGTTTTGAGTCTGTCTGCATAAAATTATTGTTGCTTTCTTTTTCTGGATGTCATAGTAGCTTGGATAGATTTTAGAAATGGTAAAAATCTGAAAATAAATCAAGAAACAAAAAATTTATTTTTTCCTAATTTTTATCTCTCAGGTTCATGGAGTCCAGTCCACATTTTTTGTTCAGTCCTTGTCTGCCAGGAGATGGAGACAGAGCATTTGAATCACTTCTTTGAGAAAAAACAAGAAGAAGCAATCAGAAAGATAAAACATAAATAGTGCATAAACCCCACTGAGCTTGGTAAATTGGTTCAAAAGAAAAGTTTTGTAAGTAATTTTTTGGTATTGCCCTTGCTAAACATATTTGCTATCCCCAATAGCTATTCTATAAACAAATACTAGAATATGAAAGGTATTAGATGAGTCTTTGTTAAAACTTTTCTCTCATTGAATTTGCTTCAATGTGTACAGAACTTGAAGAGACTGTATTACAATTGCTCCTAGTTTGTTTTTGATTTTGACCGTTGTTATCAGCTAAAAAGTCTGAACAGTTCAAAGAAAAGTGAACAGAGTGGAAGTATCATTATATATGTTTCTCAACATCTGGTGTTAAAATTTTCTGATTAATGTATATAATTTAGTATTAAGACCTAGAGACCTAAAATATAAGTGTCTAAAAGAAAGGTATTATTAAAAAAAAAAAATAGGGGAAAAGTCGGATTTTTTTTTCATTTCTTGAATACTTTCAGATCTTATCTTTTGTGTCAAGCTTTATATAAACTGAGTTTTATTTTGCTTTAACTTTGTTAATTTTAATTTCATAAGCATCCTATTGTCCTTGAAAAGAATGTAGTTATTACTGTACTTGTGTCATATCATATTAAACTACCTTACTTTTGAAAGAGATATATAAACTATTAATAATTGGCACGTTCCAGGTGGGATTTTAATTTAAGTATTTCTTTGAAAACCTGAAAAAAAATCTACATCCTTCAAAAGTATTAATGGTGTTTGTTTAAAGAGCTAGACCACTGAAACAATTAGAAATAATTAGTCAGCCAAAATTCTGGAGAAAATCTGCCCCAAAACATTTTTTCATAATTTTCAAATCCATCCAAATATCAAAATGTATTTATTTTAATATTTCTATAAGAGTATATTTTTCCTCATATCAATATATAATAAAAATTTCAAATAATAAAAATATTTCTTTAGTGGCTGCACTCTTTTTGACATAAGGAGAGAATTTTAAAATATTTGAATGCTTACAACTATACTTTCCATGTACAATGCACATTTTCATGAGAGAATAGTTAAAACACCCTAAGTCAGTTGCATTGCCTGGAGATATTAGTACACAATCCCCTCAAGAACATACTCGTTTTGTGGTAATGAAAAACATATTCTGTGAGTGAGTATTATGTAGGCTTGCTTTCCTGTACAGCCAGAAGACAAAGCTTTTGATTATAAATGCATACAAATCAGTTAAAGTCCTACAAAACTTCTGCCAGGAACACTGAAGACAAATGAAAAGTCCATACAATTTCTGCAGAGGTCCTGCAAATTTGGCAGGGCAGAACTAGCCCAAAGGAAAGCAGAGAAGTATAATGAATGCTCCTTTTATTCCCTACTGGATGTCAAACCTTTCAGATTCCCTTAGAAAACCACAGTTTTGATTCTTTTTACTGTCTGTGGACTTTTCTTTATACAGACTTAGGGTTTTTTTCTTAACAGGGTCAAGTGGACAAAAGGAAAGCACCTCTTGCTTTTGACTAGAAAAAGCTATATTTCCTAAAACATTATTGGAATTAGTGAATTTGTCAGTCATTGGCTACTGAAAAATGGTGAAAATAAGGGGAGCATGGAAAAGACAAAATAAGGCACAATTTTGGTCAACAAAACTTTTGGGTTGTATTTCTGTAGATAGGTATAAAACCAAAGGAAATGATAAAATACATATTCCCCTCAAAATCATTAGCTCATGTGTTCTGCTAGAGAAATAGTATTTCCCATTTTCATTTGTTAAAACAAGAAACTGGAATTAGACTATGATCATGATCACTGTGACCTCCAGTCTCATTGAAATCAAGTGAGGAACTGATAATTATAGTAACAAAGCCGTAGCACTGCTACAAAACTGCAACCTACATTTGTACTTGTACCAGCACATCCTGATCCAGGACAGATGACTTTTAAAGGAAACAACCTTATAGTAGCTACATAAACGAAACATTAGCTTCTGTGAATACCTTATGAAGACATTTTACTGCTATTGTGCAATGCAGAAGGAGGTAATGGCTGCGTTTCTCCCCCTCACACTCTTATTCTGTGTTGAAGTAGGTTGCTAAATTGGGGAGATACGGATTTGAAGGGATGACCATTCAGTGTATACAGAATTGGTTGAATGGATTCAGCCAGAAAACTGTGCTCAGTGGTGCTGTGTCCAGGCAGAACCTGTTGATGAAGCTCCACAAACATAACAGCAATTTAAATGTATTCCCGGAGGAAATCTGTACCTTCGCAGCAGCTCAGCACTTAGTGGAGTTTTCCAGGACACAGGAGAACCAAGTTTCAAGTGTTTCCTCTCTTCTTTCTGAGCTTCATTGGTATCAGGTTATCTACAATCTGGAGATAGGTAGAAACAGCAGAACTATGTGCCATTTTGTTTGACTAGTGAATTCAAAATACAGTTCAGCTTGATTTGTAGCTGAGAAGTTTATTTAACTTCTCTGAAGAGTTTTGTATCGCCTTGAGCTAAAAGCTGCTAATTAAAGTACATGCCTGCTTCTCAGTTTTCCACTTATGGAAGAGTTAATGGGATTATAGTGTTTTCTCTATGCCATTCACTTGTGAGATCCTGAAACTTTATATATACCAAAGTTGTAAGAAAGTGTTTTGAAGATTTGTCAGATGATAGAAAAAATTATATCAGTTTGGAGCCTTTACAAAGACAGTATTTTGCCAGAGGCAACAACAAAAAGGAAACAAACAAGTGACAGAGCGAGTGGATAACAGCTGCTGTTTCAGAAGAGCAAAGTACTCTACAAAAGAATGAGAATCTGTCTGAGTTTCCTATCTCATTCCACTGATTATAGCAGGGACATAAGGCCCATCAATGTCAGTTGAGATATTTTTGTTAGTTCTCAAATGTTAACCAAAATGAATAGGACTTCATCTGAGTAATAAAATTACTGTGTGATTTGCTAGTATTTAGCAGCTGTGACACATGGGGAGACACTAAACAAATGGAAGTAAACAGGTAGAAGAGTAATGCTGGTATTTATACCAAATCACCCTCATCTCAGATGTAAGTAAAACTCAGAATAACAATTATTGTAGTCAAGAAAAAGAAGGGATTAAGGACTTATGTTTATCTTATGTATGCATGTGTTTTAATACAATGATCTTGGTAAACTATTAATGGGCATAAAAGTAAAGCAGATGTTTAACATTGCTCTGCATATATTGTTCCATTCGGAGCAAATACTTCACTAGTTCTATACAAATAACTATATTCCAAAAGCAAACTGAGATATCACATTAAAAAAAAAAAGTTTAAAACTACAGTATAGGATTAATTAAAATATTTAGAAAATTGATAATCATATTAAAAAAACCCAAAAAAACCTGTAAGTTTTATAGAATCAGACTTTTCACTGCTCCTCTCTTTTTCTAGACATTTACAATGGCATCATAATTTGAAAACACACAGTCCTGGTCTTCATCTACTGCAGACTGATAATGTCTCTTCAATTTACTACTCCTGCAATGCTAAGATATAACAGCTTTTAGATCTTTGTGTAAATCTCTGTGGGAGGTGAAAGGCACTGGTAATTAAGTTTCAGCAAGTCAAGAAACATGATTTTTTGCATATCTGATTTAAGTATAGCATTATGAATGGTTTTCATCAAAGATAGCTGCACTGTAAAAACTGCATATATACAGTATCAGAGGATGCTACCTAAATGCTGAAGCCTGTGTAAATAACTGAGAAAACTAAGAATTATCAGTGCCTATTACAGAAAAATATTATGGATTAATGCAAATAGATACATTGTGCCACGGATATATCAGCCTTTCAAGAGCAAGGGCTGCTAATACTGGTAATGTCACTAACAGTCCCACTAGATATCCCAATTCAGTCTTCTGTTTGGAGTCAGATGAAACCAACATAAAAATGTCTTTCTGAAATAAAAAAAAATAAGTAATGACTTCAAAGGACATTACTTTTGTGGGAATAAAAGTTTTGATATTTGAGGTAGCCATTTATTTGACAAAGTTTTATGTTTGCTGCAGAAAGGTTTTTGCTGCTTTTTTTTTCTGCTCCACAGTTACTCAACCTTACTTTTATCTTTTCCAAAGATTTGAAATCACAGATTTGCATTTTATTTTCATTACTGTTAACCATGGATTCTTCAGCTTTTCTAAAGATAAGAGAGTCATTAATCCTGTCATGCACTATTTCAGGGTGAAGAAATGAGAAAGAGAAATAACTAGACCTTCCTTTTCCAGAAAAAGATGGTGGTGGGTTTTGTTGTTTTTTTGATTTTTTTAATTATTTCAAAGAATCACAGTTTTAAAAATAAATAAATTCATTCTTAATAGAGGAAAATAAGGTACAAACTCATTAAAGTATAAAAAAACCCCAGTAAATAATTAGATCAACTAATTTTCCTCCCTAAGATGAGTTTTAATAAACTTCTTCCAAATCCCTTTGTTATTTGACTGACTCTCAGAAGTCAGTATTCTTATTTTATTAGACAGAAAGAAGCCAGTGTTGTTTGTGTTCACATTTTTAAATTCTTAGTAAAGTTTAGATAAAAATAAAACTGCTTATAGGAAATTTTATTTCTCTTCATTAGGTTTCTTGTAGTTAAAATTTCATACTTGTTCTGAAGGTAATACTGATTGTCCTCTCCAGTACAAGCAAGAGATTTCTATACCTATACAAATTTCTGTTATGGTTGACACAGTTCCATATTGTTGTATCCTTGATTAATTTACTACCTTAGTTTTAGGGCACTGACAGAAAGGGCTATTGCTGTGTGAGCTTAATTTACATATATTGATAATATTATTATTATTAAAAAAATTATATAGTTAATCTTAGAAAGGAATTAATTCACTTTTCTGGACTTCCCAGCTCAACGATTCTGGTACAAAATTTACAGCACGATAAGACCTTCTGAGAGATATAAGGCTTCATAAGCAACATAGGGACTTTTGTTTAGATGAAGAACATTTTTGAGCAAAGCCAGAACAGTTACATAACGTACTATGAACATTCAGACAGAGAAGTCATAATAGCTTCATTCTATCTGGAATATAAACATCATACAATATAAACACCATAAAAATCATCCCTAACAATAAAAAAAAAATAAAAAAAAAAAAAAAATCCCAGAATTAGTAATTGAAAGTTCTTCATTGATGTAAAAGACTTTTTTCATTTCAAATAAATCCACATAGATTATTGGTTTTAATGAAAACAGCTATGCGCAAATTAATTTGAACAGTACCATCAATGGTACTCAATCTTAGTCTATGCCTAAAGACTGGAAAATATTTTAATACTCCATTTTTGTTCTTTTTGGGGTGTGTTATTTCTACCACTTGGAAACAAACTGTCAATAAATAGGAGATACAAAATGTAAATGTACAAATCAATTATTTACTGGCTAATACACACAACTGACAGCTTGGGCTAATGAGTTAGTGTGATATTAATATGCTCACAACCCCTGATGGAAGACACAATAAGTCTTTAATGTTCAGACATTGCTCAATCAAGTGAAGACAAGCCAGGCTCTACAAGGGCTCTTTAGGCCAGGCACATCCTCAAGGTTGCTGAGTTACTGCCTTCTGGTACCCTGGGGTTTTATTCTTATGGTTTTGTACTCACTTCTGTTACTATTCCTCTTAAATACTTGAGCTGCTAACTATTCTGTGCTCAGTGGTTACAGTTCTATCTCTGATTCTGTGGTTCTTGCACACCTTTAGCTCATGCACTTTTGCATACATCAACGACAGTTACAGAGCCCAGGGAGAAGGGTTTCAAGCAGAGGTTGATAGATCCCTGGGAGCTGGAAGCATCGTGATCTTCTTGGGGTGGCTAGGCAGCCAGGGCCTGTCCCACCTCCCCAGCCCAAAGCAGGGCAGCTGGGGGGACACCAACAAAGCTCCAGCCCGGGGCATCTGACAGCTGCCTGGGGATGGGCCAGGCTGTGGCTACACGGGTGTGACTCTTGTCCAGTCATGGTGAGGGCAGCTTTTGCTCACAGATAGGTGAGCCTCTGGGCTGTAGATTAAAGTAGCAGTGCAATAAAATCGGATTTGTTTAAAACAGAGATGTATTCAGCCAAAGACCCCAGTGATTTCCCTTTTTTTAATTTGTATCCTAGTCCTTTCAGGAGGATTATGCAACAAAGCAAAATAAAGTGACTTTTAAAAGTGACTTTAAAAACCAGAGATTGTCTTCAAATTACAAAGCCGACATTTTTGGCAGTATGAAAAAACAGTTTTGAAGCAAAATATGGATGGTAAGGAATCTGAATTCAGTAAGTAAAAAGTTGTAGACAATGTTTTTCAATATAATGTGTTCAGTATTATGTACAAACACTCCACACATTCCTTATAGCTTCAATCTATATGTTTTAAAATACAATTCAATCATATGTTTTAAAATACCTTTCCCCTTTATTTTCCTGGTCTGTGTCTTCACTTTGAAACTCTTTACACCACATTTCAATTTCCCTCAAGCATTAACAATATCTATAATCACTTCATTGACATTTTCTACCATTTCCCACTTCAAAAGTATGTCACAAAATCACTGAAGATTGAAATTTCCAAACAATTTCAATCAGCCAGTGAAGAACACCTGCTTGTTTTATTGGGAGAAAAATTTATAATTAAAATAAGAGAAGAGCAGAGTAAAAATTAGGAAACAGTTATTTACAATGCATTGAAAAATAAAGATATAAAATAGAATGTTCAGATGAACTACAGTAATTGTATCTGCAACATCTAATTTGGAATGTTACATATGGTAGCAACCAGTGTTAAATTACCCATAACTAATTGGCATTGTAATTGTCTTTAATCTGAAATAGACAATTAAACATGTTCTGGACTGTTAACTGGTTCATATTTTAGGTATTCAGCTAATTAGACATTTCCTAAACTATTCATTTTGCATGTGACTGATTTGTACACTAAAAATCATACTTTAATAGGATGTTTTAGTTTTTTCTGGTGACATTATGCTAGTGAAAAATTCCCCCAAGAAATAAAATAGAGATACCAGCTTCATCTATAGTAATTACAATAACTTGTCATTATATTTATAAAAAAAGAATAAATAACATTAATAATATTTTCTGTGAGTAGTCTTAAAGGGAATTGAATATATCCTTTTTGGTTTTTTTTACATTAGTATCTTTCTTCAGACTTCAAGAGACTTGAAAAAATTGATATATTTTGCAGCATAGAACTTTGACTATTAAAAAAACTGTAACAACAGGACTTTGGGACAGAGAGAGAGTAGAAATAATAAACCCACCATTTCATCATTTGTACCTGTGGGTTTGTTTTCTTACTTTCTTTCTCTCTCTCTCTCCCCTTCCTCTTTATCTTCATTTCTCTTTTCCCATCTTCATTCTGAACTATATAAGAAACAGATGGTGTTATGCAAGAATTTAGGACTGAAATCATGTCTAAAATACGCATGTATGTTTCTCAGAGAACAAACATGGCAAATCTGAACAAGTCTCAGTGAAAAAAAAATACTGTATTTTCTTAAATCCCCTTTTTTGACCTTTAGCATAAGAAGTTATGTGGGGCAGTCTGTTCAAAAACAGTATTTGAAGTCTCAAATCAGTTTACTGTATAACTTATTTTCAAAACTTACTTAAAAATACTTAAGTAGCAAATCAGGTTTTACCATTGGTGAAGTGGAGGCCAAATGGCCCTTCAAAGCTAGAGCAGAGTTTTGGGGAATTGGTTACTTCCTTGCACCCAGTTCCCACAAATTAACCCTTTTAAGGGTTTGGAAGCTCTGAGGTTTTCTGTAATGCCTTCATAAATGCCCATTAACAATATAGGCAACCTGGTTGCTTTATAAACAGTTCAGGTTGCATTGCTATAATAGTGCTTATTTTATGACATAGTTGTGAGTTAAGCCTGGTAGGCAGCTAAGCTCCCCACAGCTGTTTGCTCACTCTCCACACTGGGAGTGGGAAGTGAGTTCAAAGGGCGAAAGTGGGAAAACTCATTGATTGAAATAAAAAATCACTCTCTCTTTTGTATACTTTTGTTTTTAGTAGTATTGCTGTCCCTGATAATTTTTTAATCTCATTGCTGTTTCCAGTAAATCGTTCTTATCTTGGCCCATGATCTTTGCCTTTTGTGCCTCCAGTTCTCAAATCCATTCCTCCACAGCAGGAAGAGCGAGGGAAAAACAGGAGGGAGCAAAATGGATTAATGTGTGGGTTTGTAGTCTTGGTGGGGGTACAGAACTGGGGGAGTACCATTCCTAAACTATGATGGGGGACAGCCTTGCTCACCAGAGTCTTCATTATGACTGCATGGGAATTTCTGCTCTGGCTCCTGAATTACACCCTCCTCCTCCTTCTGCACTGACCTTGGTGTCTGCAGAGCTGTTGCTCTCACATATTCTCATTCACTCTGTCTGCAAGTGCCATTGCACAGGTTTTTCTCCCACTTCTTAGTTTTGTTATCCTGGAGGAGGTACCACCTTGGGCTCAGCCTTGGCAAGTGGTGGGTCCATCTGGAAGCTGGCCATCATTGTCTCTGTCAAACATGGGGAAACTTACAGCAGCTTCTCACAAAAGCCTCCTCTATAGTCCCCCTGCTACTAAAACCTGGCCAAGCAAACCCAACACACAGTGTTTAGCAGTAAATAAAACATTCCTGTGTTATCAATACTGTTTTCATCATAAATCCAAAACATAGTACATAGAAGCTAATACAAAGAAAATTAACTCTATTGCAGAGAAAAACAGTTCATAACTTAAACAGACAATATTTTTACATTCCTTTTGGAAATACCTCTAATGTTCTGAGTACAATTTTGAGTGTTCAAGAAATTTAGAAGCCTTAACTTCACTGACATTTGTTAGAGTGGCTTTTCTGTTGCCATAGAAAGTCAGAGCCAGAATTTAAAACCAAATAAACATTGCATCTTGATAGGCAAACAGTGAGGATACTATGCATGAGGTTTCTCATAACAGATTTTAACATGCAGGTGCTGTTGCATTCAAGGTTCATTTGCTAAGGATTCATGATTGTATTGGTTTGCCTCCATTAAGTATCAGTATTCATTTTTCTCCTGATTTGACTATACAATTCCTCCTGCACTTGCTACTGTGCTGTCATTCCTAAGTGCCTGGTGAATTGAACTACTTAAAACAGGCCATTTGCTAAGCAATTCAGCTACTGATTGGATTTCCCTAATTTTGGAGTTAACTATGTTGATTCCTTTCACTCCTGATGAGATATATTACAAGAAGAAAAATTCTCATGCCTTATTGCAGGAGATCCTTGTTGATGTTCTTTGCATTCTTCAGGGATTTTTGTTCGGGGTCAAAGGTTAACTAATCAACTCTTATTTTCACTTTCTTCTTTTCTTGTTTTAGACAGAATCAGAAAGAAATCAATCTTGTTTGAAAGTGACTGTAGTCCAGACACTGAATTATAAACTCATGTTCCCAAGGAAGCCAGATTCTGCTCACTCATATGTGAAGATCATCACCACTATGAGCCCACGTCAGACCCAGGATTGCCTTTATCCTTATGATGCAATAATAGTAAGCTTTGAACATATATTTGAATTAACATCTTGTGCAGAAATGTCCCTTCTCAGTACTACAATTTAGGCTTTGATTTTCTTGTTGCTATCAATTGTGTACTCAGTTTGACTATTGTAAAAAGCTTTCTGACAGAATCGTATGTTATCAGCTTCAAGCTGCACTACTTCAGCAGTGCCACTGCTACAGGGCACTGTGGCATATACTGCCTCCCAACTCTGCCCAAAGAAAAAGAGATCAGTCTAAACAGTGTAAATCTAAACCCCCATGCAGTCTGCTCTCGGCTATGGTGTGGTACTGTCACAGGAGTTCAGGATAGGATCAGCACAGGTCCCTGATGTAAGGAGGAGCCCACTCAATGGTTCAGATTTCTGCCAACCACTTTTACAGACTTTAGCGGTAGCAGAAATAGATGTAACGTGGGACATTTAAAGACAGCACTCACACACAACTAAAGACTTCATAGCTTTCCAGAAAAAAATTAAATCTTACCATCTCAAAGTCAGAAAGAAAATAAATCCATATGGCAGGCTATTAATTTTATTATCTCCTTTTTCCTCCTGAACCAGATAAAGGCCTTATTTCAGTCCTGAAGGCAGAAAACTCAGTGATATTTCCCTTCCTTCTCAAATGAATAAACAGTGTTTCCCCTGACCATGGCTTCTCCATTTCTTTGGGTAACAGCACCATGTGCAGTGTTGTTGCATTAACTACAGTGAAAAATTGTTCTTTCCTTATTGCACTCCCACGTTCTAGGCATTGGAAAGTGAATGATGAAGGAAGAAGAAAAACAGATGAGAGATATCCATCAACAGAGATCCTTTCCTGACACCAGAACCAGACCATCCTAATAATCCTCCCTGATGACTCTAACAAAACACTGAGAGCTTCTAAACCACTAACACCTAGAAGTCCTCATGACTGTGAATTGTGAGTGGTGAAAACCCAGCATTAAACTCAACCAAGTACTTAGTGAGTTTTGGATTAAGAATCAGTCCAGATTTGTCATGAAAGCTCCTTAGCCTTTTGAACTTCATGTAGAAATCGGCAGGCAGGTCTTGTTGATAGCTTTACAGGCACAGATATTAAAACTCAAACAAATAGAGAGAAAGAGAGAGAGAGGGAGAAGGGAGAAAGACAGAAGTGAGAAGGAAGGAAGGAAGGAAGGAAGGAAGGAAGGAAGGAAGGAAGGAAGGAAGGAACGAACGACGGAACGAAGGAA
>JAWWEU010000111.1:94779591-94848735 GCA_035583155.1 Acropternis orthonyx | reverse complement strand
GAAGGAAGGAAGGAAGGAAGGAAGGAAGGAAGGAAGGAAGGAAGGAAGGAAGGAAGGAAGGAAGGAAGGAAGGAAGGGACAATTTAGTTCTCTTAATTGGCACTGAGGTTTTTAAATCTTCAACACAGTGGACAGAAATAAAGTACAATTTTGAACAAAATATGGGATATTGCAAAAAATAGTTTTTGATTAATAAGTTGGTTTATTTAATTTAGCACAATATTTTAGGGACTCAAATAGGGATAGGGCCTAACTCATTGCCTTGTAACCATTCAATTAATTTAAATCCTTAGAAAACAAGGACACAAATTTGTTTGTATACTGCTAAGACATATCTTTATTTTTTGTTACATTAATTCTCGTAAAATGGATTCATGACATTTTCTGCTCATTTCAAACTTTAAGATTAAGAAGAATCATCAGAGAATTTTAATATCTAATGTAGACAGTGAGAAATTATTAATTTTTGATATGTTTATTGTATAAACAAGGACATTAACTCTGAAACTGTCAAAGATTTTATCTGCTACTCATTACTCAACATCTTCCTTGGGTTACTGTAGCTGTAAACATTTTCATTATATTTTTGAATTGTGATCAACTTGTTATGATGCTTTGAAAGAATTGCTTCATGGAAACAAATCATGTTGAAACAGATCTCTAAGCAGAAACTGCCTGTAAAAAAAGGAAGGAGAAAAGATGATTTAGATGTTAGTTTGGACAAATAGGATTTTTAAATTGTCTTTCATTTAGTATAATCTTTTATCAAAAATGCAAGATTATAACAGAAATAGTGTGACCAGCAGAACAAGGGCAGCAATCATCCCCCTGCACTCAGCACTGGTGAGGCGGCATCTTGAGTGCTGTATCCAGTTCTGGGCCCCTCATGACAAGAAAGACATTGAGGTGCTGGAGTGTCTCCAGAGAAGGGCAATGGAGCTGGAGAAGGGGATGGAACACAAGTCTGACAGGGAACAGCTGAGGGAGCTGGGGTTGTTTAGTCTGCAGAAAAGGAGGTGACCTTATTGATCTCTACAGCTGCCTGAAAGGAGGTTGTATTCAGGTGGGGGTTGGCTCCTTCTCCCAGGCAACTAGTGACAGGACCAAAGGAAATGGCCTCAAGCTGCACCAGTAGAAGTTCAGGCTGGACATTAGGAAGAATTTCTTTATTGAAAGAGCGGTTAAACATTGAAACAGACTTCTCAGGGAGGTGGTGGAGTCACCATCATGGAAGTGTTCAAGAAACAACTGGACATGGCACTTGGTGCTATGGCTTAGTAGGCCTATTGGTGTACAGTCAAAGGGTTGGACTTGATGACCTTGGAGGTATTTTCCAACCTTAATGATTCTACAATTCAATTATATTCATTCTGCTTTTTGTTGCCCTTTTGTTGGCAGAAGTAAAGGCTGACAGAAGAGTGAGAATAAAATTGTGTGTCAAGGACTACGTGTTATGTTTTTTCCTTTAATGCAACAATAAGTACTGCTTTTGACTGAATTCTTTTGCAAATGTCATTGCAAACATAGAATGAATATTTGAGACTTCTATGTATTTTTTATTTCATTGATTATTTTTTGACCTTAAATATTTTCTTTCATTTCCGTATCTGTGGCCAATACTGCCCTGGAAGACAGAGAAACTATAGCAGCGAGGCTATGTCATTTGCTGGGGATGCATGATTTGGGGATTCATTGTTGAACCTGTGGAAAAAATAGGTAAAGCTGATGATCCCACTTGCAGAACAAATATTCTGAGCACTAAACAGTAAGCTGTTTGTGGAAGATGTTGATTCTCATGTTTCTGTGATTGTATCAGGTTTTTACAGAAAGATGGCCTTATGGAAAATGCATGTATATTTAAAAATATCTTCCCTAGGGAGACATTGTGTCCTGGTTCCAGCTTTGACCAGAAGGCGTTGATGGGCCTTTTCCTCTTCTCATCATGTCTTAGAGCTTGATGAAACAATGTCATATTATTGAAATATATCCTATTAATATTCATAGTATAAAATGAAAGACACGATAGATAAAAAAAAATTAACCAAAGAAACATTTTTATCTGCAGATACTAAAAATCTCTAGAGAAATCTGCTTGAAATTTTACTAGGTTTAAAAAAGAACTTATTTATTTCATTTGACACTCATGCAGCAGAGCCACTTTTTTTACATATATAAACATTAACATTCAGTTTTGAAATTTTAGACATACTGTGCATATCTGTGTACTTGTACACATTTTCATTTTTGTCATTCATAAGCAGACATTTGTATACAACACCACTTTGAAAACGAGCAACTTCATGATAATTTTCTCATTAATTTCAGCAGGATCAAGTTAAAATGCCTAAGGAAGATCCATATCTAAATTATAGAGAGAAACCTCACTTAGTAATAGACTATTCCAAGATAATAAAAATGAAATTGAGTTGAGCATGTGAACAGAGGTCCAGACTACTCTTCACTTCTTTGGTGACTATCAGGAAAGACTAAGCAGCAAAAGAAAAACATTTTAGTCAACACTGATTGACAGGGACCTGCTGACCTAAGCAGGTGAAGTGGATACTAACAAAAAATTTTAATTTTTTTTTTTTTTTTTTTTTTTTTTTTTAATAGGAAATAGTCTATCTTTAGAGGTATGGCAACAAATATAAAAAATATGAACAAAAAGCTTTTTATATTAGACAACAACAAGGACATTATCAGCAAAGTAGCTCAGGTCAAGACAGTTATGCTAAAACAATGGAGGGAAGCACTACTGATAAGAAATTACAGAAAGATGGTGTAATAGGACTTGTGCAGATGATGAAAGGAAACAATCAGAACTAAGGAAAAAGTAAAGAAATAGCTACTCTGTACAGCCACGTGATGACATGGGTACAGTATCATGAGATCAAACAACAGAAAGAGAATGAGACCTGGCAAAAATCACTGTTGAGATATGTCCCTAAAATGAACAGACTTCTGAAAACTACCTGATGGGACAGAAAAGGAAACATTTACTTAATGAACAGATAGAATGTCTTGTCATTCATTTTGAGTTCAACCACTGAGTACTATAATTTATGTTTACTTTGACAGCACCTATAAATGATAGTGATGTCAACCTGCAGCTTTTTTGTGAACTAACAGAGATAAACATTTGAAAGTACAAACCAGTACCTTGGACGGGAAGTATCTTCCAATATACCTTCATCATTTGCAAAAGACACCTGCTCTTCATACTGAGTAGAAGTAAACTGAAGAGCACAAAGGCAGATTTGCTTTCTTTTCTGTCTATTTATAAAATTAATGAAGGTAATGGGAAGAAGAAGCTCCTCTGTTGGACTGTGAGCTGTTGAAAAGCCTGCAAGGTCTTATTATTAAACACCAGATGTTTGGAGCTTATAGCAAAAAAGTAGAATTTCTATGTGTAGCACAGCAGCCTTTGTCAGTCCCGATACACACAAAACTACCTGAATAAATAATACCCAGTTTATAACACCAACAGTCCATGTAAAACACCAAATAAAAATCAGAAAAACATGTCTGTAAGTAGCATATCAAGAACATATCAAGTATATCAAAACAATATCAACAATAAATTCTTTGAGTTTTTTTTCTTTACAGGTTGAATTCTGAGGTACTTTTTACAGGAAGAAAAATGTCATGTAAGCAACATGTAAAAGAAAACAAGACAATAGCACAAAAAAAAATTAGAATTTCTGCCACCTAAACTAAAAGATTTGATTGATTTCTTTTGGACAAATGCTTGTTAAGATCAGTGATAAACCAAACCAGTTATCCAGAAATCATTGCTGGGATGTGCATACAATGTAAATCAAACTGTCTATTTTGACATCGACCTGTGAGAAAGTATTTGACATGTAACATAGCTATATTGAGTTCAGAAATGCCTGTGAAAGGTATCTGTACATGCAACAGGGCCTTAATTTATTTGTCTAAACTTCAAAGTTCAAAAACTCTACCATTTGAGATGAGTATAGGGAGTCCACGGCATCTGCACGGAGCTTCCAGAAAGAATAACAGGCTTATGGAAGACTTCCATTGTTCTGGAGCAGCAGCTACGTGCCTGAAGTGGCAAACAAAGCAACTGAATCCCCCTTCTTTGTGTCTAAGTCTCCTCTTTAGACAAAATAGATACTAAGTCAGAAAAATCAATAGAACTCAGGAACAAGTCTCCAAGGGCAGCATTCAGTTGCCTCATTGCAGATGCAGAGCATAATTTTAGACATTCTATTATACCTAAGACATCCACATGAGGTTTTCATATGTGATTCAAGGTTTACAGGCAAATTGCACTCTATTGGAACCACAGCTGCAAGACAGCTGGGATAGCCCTTGCTATCTCAAATAATGCTAGACTGTGCCAGAAGTGTTAGCAGTAAAAGTTAGATAAAAGACATTATGCTGGGAAAATTTACCTTTACATTTAATGCTGATTTAATGGGTGAGTGCACTCATGAAAATGAGGATCACCTCTTTACACTTTTAAAAATATTTACTTGCTTGTATCCAGTAGCTAGCTTCAAACTATTCATAACCTCATTGATGTCTAATAAAGTCCTCCCTAGCTGTGTAGATGATCTTTAGTGATAACTGGCTACACAAGACAGTGATGAGGCCAGAAGTTTTGGTTTATTATCATGTCATATGTAAAGACCTGCTTTCTTTCCAGTCAAGAAAATGAACTGTTTTTCCTCTGGCTGTAGCCTATTTGAGTAAATATACTACGTTTAAACTAAAAAGAAAGAAATGGAAGATGAAGAAAACTAATCTCAATTTAGAAGTTGTGGTTTTTTTTTTTCCATAGAATTGTTGATATTGCATCTACTTTACTGCATTTCAGTTGCCCTAGGCCAGGCTTTATATATCACTAATCTCTGTGCTAACATATAAATGCTTATGCATGAGCCCTGAAGGAAATTACAATGCTACATGAAACCCAAACAGACCACCATCACCAAAGGTAAATTAGCATTGTGGTAAGTCTAAATCACATACCCTTTTCTAATATGCAGAAACTACATTCCAAAAGAGAGAAAATAAGTTTGCCCAATTTCATGGGATTTTCAAACCTTCAGAGTTCTGGCTTTGAGCAGCTGTTATAAACATGCTGATAGAAGTTCAAAAGCCCTAAGTAAATAGCCCTCACACAGAGCAACTGAAAATAATATGCCCAGTGAATTCTGCTGTTGCTAGAACACATCAGGCTGACTGTCACACGTGCCTGAACCTGTCAGATTTGTGTATGTGCTTCAACATCCAAAATATTTCTATTTACAAAATCATAACAAAAAAAAGAGAAAAAAGCGATACTGATATGTTGAAATATCAAATATTTTGACATGTGGAATATCAATGTCACTTTTAAAGAGTATTTTTTACAGTGGTATAAAAAATAGTGAGCATACATTCAAACTGATATGGCTAATCCTGTCATCATCATGGCTAGGCTTCATGAATGAAGATTTGGGAAGGGCTCTACCCACGCTTGCTGCAAGCACGCTGATGGCTAAAAAGGCCAATGCAAGATAGGCAAGTCTGGTTGCAAATGGCACAGTGGAAAGTCTCCACAGGTGGTGTTGGTGAGGTATGGTTCTTTCTGCATTGTCTTTTTTCTTCAACACTGATCCTGCGTGTGCTCTCAAAGGAAGTCACAGCATTATGAATGGTGTGTCCCAATGCCTCCCAATTGGAGGCCAGAGTGGACCACTGATGGTGGTCAGTATGGCCAAGGCTGAGGTATTGTTTGAGGGAGTCCCTGTATCTCCTCTTTGGGGCTCCTCTCTTGTGGCAGCCGGTGGCAAGCTCACCATAGAGCACAGTCCTGGGGAGGTGATGATCCTCCATCCTGGAGACGTGCCCTGCCCAGCTCTAATCCTGCAGTCCTCTCACTAAATGTAATTTTGTGAAAACTAATCAACTACTCTGGGTTAGCCGCTCTATATACCCTAGAGGATTCTGTGACTTTACCTTTGTTCTGGTGCATGTCATGTGGTGGAACAAATTATTCTTTGGCTCATGATTTTGGAGAGACCTGAGAAAATAAAATTAGGCAAGATAAGTAATTTTTAGGTAAATCCTAAAGTATTTTCTAACCTAATCTAACTCAATTAATCCAATCTAAAAAACATTAGATTAGTTGAATCTGGACTTTAGACATTAATCAAAGATCAAATTGTACATTGGACAGGGTATAGACATTTTGGGGATGTTATGTAGCATGCAAATCTATTCAATCTAATGTGTTCATTTATTAGTCAAAAACACAGGAGTCAAAAACAGATGGGTTTTACCAGTGAAAAGATTTAAAAAGGTCTTTACTTGTTAGAAAACTTCTGTGGCTTAAAAATCTTCCACTTGACCTTTACAAGAACCTTTGACATTCTCATATCTATATCAGTAAATACATTTGACTGCTGAAAACAATAAAATTGCCTCACATCCCGTTATATCTATATTTGCAGAAATAAATGAGCTCCCTGGAATGTTTATTGAGATAATAGCTTACTTAAAAACAAAAATAATTGTTGTTATTTCAAACTATTTTTCTCCAAAATACATTTTAAATGTACTGAAATTTGCTTTGCTCAACAGCTATTTCCCATAGTTCATTATGTTGTTTCAGGAATTTGTATTTCAGGAAATTTAGGAATTTGCATTTTAGGAAAGTGCTATTGCAGCCCCTGATTTTTGGTGTTTGGTTATTGGTTTTTTGGTTTTTTTTTTTTTTTTTTTTTTTTTTATTTCCCTTATTTGAGCAGGTTCATGTGATGCTTAGAAAAAAATGAGAGCAGTTCTTTAGTCTTCATGCATATTACTTTCTGAATATGTATGATTTGGTAACTTTTAATTGATGTCCTGCTTTTCATTAAGGACATCATTCTCTAAACAAATATAGGATTTCATAGTTTCTCAACTTTAGGATATTCTGTGGCATATTCTGTGAGATCTTTCAACCAACAGACAACATGCATTGTATTTAATTTTGTTTACTTCAATTATTTCCCAGGGAGCAGAGTATCAACCACTTCATTTAAAGAGTGTAAAATATCCCAGACGTGTTCTTGCTGGAGGGAATGAGGGGTAGAATTCAGCAGTATTCACCAGATCAAACAGCTAGTTTTACTGTCTTGTCAGTACCAATAGCAGTGAAGATGGATAGGTGACTGAGCCACTGAATCAAGAGAGCAAAGACTAGCACATGGTACTAAAAATACTGTGAGCTCACACTAAAATACTTTAGAAAGAAGCAGTAAGCAATGAATTAGAAAACAAACAAACAAACAAACAAGCGTTTCATCCATTTCATTCTGTATGCCTGGCTCATAGGTCTGAATTGTTCTGACTACTAAGACAATTTAAAAATATATTTGTTCTAATCTGAGGTCAGATATAGATAAATACACACACACATACACACACACACGTATATATATATGTGTATTGTCACTGCTCAAAGGAGGGATAGCAATAGTGGGGTGCCCAGAATGGTGTTCAGTTGGGATTTTAATGTCTCCACGGGTGGAGAAACCACAGACTTATTGAGAAACCTGTTCCAGTGTTCAAACACAATTTGTGCCCATTAACTGTTGTCCTGAGTCACTGTAGCACTGAGAAGAC
This sequence comes from Acropternis orthonyx, assembly GCA_035583155.1. Taxonomy (NCBI): domain Eukaryota; kingdom Metazoa; phylum Chordata; class Aves; order Passeriformes; family Rhinocryptidae; genus Acropternis; species Acropternis orthonyx. Next base: position 94,841,112 of record JAWWEU010000111.1, on the reverse strand, counting down.
TATGTCTATGTCTTGTTTATTCCTTCTCATCAGGAATTTATGCACATCAATAAGATCCCCTAAGGCTTTATTTCCTCCAGGCTAAACATTCCCACCTATCTCAGGATCTCACTGTATGAGAGATGCCCCTGTCACTTCATAGTATTTATGGCCCTTAATTGGACTCTAGTGAGTCAATGTCTCTTTTATAGGGTGGAACCTGGAACGGATCCCTTCACTCCTGAGGTTTTCAGTAGTGTTGAGTAGAGATGGACTATCTTCCTCAAACTGCTGGTGATGCATTTCCTAATGCAATCCAGTACTGGAACACCCCCTAATGGACATGGATTTTGCAGTGAGCATGTCTTCAGAACATGCCCCTCTGGTGATGCTAGGGAATGGGAAATATTCCGGAGTTCCTCAAATGAGACATGCAGTGTCTCATCAACTGAATGTCTCGCTTTCTCTACGGAGATGGAATAGCAGCTAAATAATGTATAAAGTAGACTGTGTCAATAGTTCTCTGACCCATCTTAGACAGCTCAAAGTAGAAAAATTAAAATCATACCTAATTTTTTCCTAAGAAATTAATTTCTGTTATTCTTCTTAATTAATTATGTTCACTGTGCTTTTTATAATAAAGCCATACCCTGTGTATTCCTTTCAATACCTTTGTATTAATTTTTAAAAACATACTTTGAAGCAATTAATTGTGAATATTTGTGATGTTATGCCACCTGCAGTTTCACATTCCCAGTTAAATATAAACAGTAATATTTAAGAAAATTAAAATAAAATAAAATAAAAAAATAATACAGTTACCCATGACTTAAATTTCTATACTCTGAAGAACAGATTGTAGTTTAAGTTCAAAGTACATAAAAATTCTTAGTGATGAAAAAGGATTTTCTCCAAGTGTTTAGATCATGTAAGAATTATATTATTTGGATTGGGTTTGTTTGTCTGGTACAAAAATGTCCACTCGTGCAAAATTCCAAGGCAGAAAAGCTATGTTTTTATTACCTAGACCTCACACCTAAAGACATTAGGTTACAAAGAATTTAAGTCCAATAGTTTAGACTGCCTATATTTCAGAGCTGTGAGCTTGAATAACATGCGTGAGTCAGAATGATGGGATTTAGAGGTAGCATTCACCCACCTGTAACCACAGGTTCAAATTGTACTTCTTCAGTGCAAGAAAAGGAAGGCATGACTGCTCCTGAGGCTGACATACTGACAGATACAGCAACAGAAAGTTTGATATTTCCATTAGGCCTTAAATTACACATTCAGTGATAAAAGCAATGTGTCAGCACTTTTAAATGTTCACAAAGACATGCACCATTACCACTTTCCCTAACACAATTGCCTCAAAAACTTTTGAAATCTCTCACAAACACCCCCTCACAGGAATAGAAGATTCCTGCCTTCAAAACAATTTGAGCAATAGTATCTAATAAACAACCCCAAAAATAAGTCTGAGAAGTAAGCCTTTTTGTGGACAGGACAGTGATTTTTTTTTGTTGTTGTTGTTGCAGGTGGTAAGAGTATTCCTGCATTTTGAGAGAATTAAAATTTTGTTTGAAAAACTGTGACATCATACATAGAGCTACCCCAAGTCACTGAGATAATTACACACAAACTAACTATTGGTGCTGTTCCATATGAATTCCTACCCCTCATGGTGTCAAAATAAGAACAAATTATTCTTCCTAATGTTAGGCTAGAACAACCTTCTCAAAACAACTCTATATGATGAAGTGAAACACAAATAAATTTTGAATAGGGTTTACTTCTACTTGGCATGCAAGGATTACAGAAATTAGAAAATAAAGGGGAAAAAAACATCATGTTTTGTTCAGAGATTCATAAATCTTTCAACTTAAATAAGACAATAAATTATAAATATTGCATATCTATAATTTAAACATAACTTGATATTTGCTCAAATATCAACTGTGTATAAAATAAAGGAAGAAGTTTGATGGAGAGGACACTGTCACAGACACTGGACACCAAAGTCATTTTAAACTAGGATCTCATATTTCGAAAAGAAACTATAGTGCAAGTAACTGGTCCCAATTAAACTTGAGGATTGGTTCTTCTTTGGAAAGCATATATTTTGCACAAAACACATGTAAAAATTTGATTGAGATTGTGTGAATGAGTATTGTGTGATTGAGGCCTGTGCATTTTACATGTGTTGTACACAAGAACAATGGGTTTTAGCTGTTGGTTAATGGTGATGAGGCCTGCTAATGTCACATCTGCAAAGATGCATATTTCCATGCTAGTAGATTTTGACTAAATATATGGGATACAATAATCATTTTGCCTACATAGTAATTTTTAAGAATTAAATCAAAATCCAACTAGGCCCTTGATATTGTCTCTAGAGGAAAAAGTATTTGCCGTATCTGAAAAATAAATTCTGTCCTCCTGGTCTTAGTAGGCCAAGTCTCAAAACCAGAATACAGTTAGGTTTTGTGGGCACAAAAAGTGGGTGGAATTAGCAGTTACAGAAAACATTGTAATTGATCATATGAATTTAAAAAACTATTCTGGGTGAGTTTTGCCTAAATCTAGTTTTATTTTTCTTGACAACAAGTTTCTAACATAATTTCAAAACAGTACTTCAAACTGTAAAATTTTTCCAGTTCCCAAATGCTACGTTCGTAGACAGGTCAGTAAGTTTTTGAAGAAGAAAAACAGCTTGTGGGTCATTCTCTTGACATTGGCATATAAATCTTATGAACAGAAAAAATAAAGAGACCAGCATAAAAGGCAGTAAGTAAAGGTGCCTGACTTCATGTTCTTAAAAAGCAAGTGTAAGATCCCTACATATATAGCTTAGCTACTTCAGTGTAATTAAAGATCTGAAAGAGGTAAGCACCTATTAAGTCTTTTACAGCAATCCCTTTCTTTTAAAATTTCCCCAAAATCAAGTGAAGATTTGTTCCTTATTACTGAAAGAAATACATAATAAATCTGAAGGTGAAATATTTCTGCTACCAAGTTTAGTAACTTTATATAGAGTCTATATAACAAAGCAGACAGCACATGAAGCACTAAAAGAATGAGAAATTGAAACTTATGGAGTGTGGGTAAAAATAATTAAAAATAAAGAGAGCGTAAAGAAAGTTGTGCTCTAAAGATTTCTACAATTGAAAGAGTTTTCTATATTGTCTGTGGAGATTATAATATGTTGCAAAGTTTGCATGGTACTTGCCGTAGCTCCTTTCCTTCATCAGTTGCAGTATTTCATGAAAATGTTCTGTGCAATATCAGTTTGTTAGTGTAAGTGGTTATAGAATACCTGAGATAAAATGCAGTAGGCACACTAAATATTAGACATTTTTTGATTTGTGTTGATTAATGGTTTGGTTTAACATGACCTTTAAATAATACTTGGAAGAGATTTGTGAGAAATGAAGCAATGGATTCAGCAACCTAGCATTTAATGCTCATGGAAAAAAACCAAAACCCAACCAACCAAAAAACCCACTCTAAACTAAAGACCAGAAATGTTTTTGAACAAGGAATAATTTTTTGAAATCTTATTTCTTTTGAATGATCCTTAGTTTACAAGTGGATTTTTGTTAACACTAAATTAACTTAGTATTTTTTTGAAATAAATTCTTATGACCCTTCTATAGCTCTCTTTTTCTTCCACTCTTAGACTTGGATTTTTATTTGGTTTTCTGATTTCCAGCTATACAGGTACAATCCTTGTTAGAACAACTTATCCTCAGGATCAGAGTGTGGTCTTTGGTACTGTTTTATTTATTAGCATAGGTGAAGCCTTTTGGTTTTACTTTCAGTAACTGGAACATATCACACATAAGGAGAGGCTAAGAGAACTTATGAGCCTTAAAGAAGTTTAAAGGGAGATGCCTCTGCTATAAAGGAAGAAGTTTGATGGAGAGGACACTGTCACAGACACTGGACACCAAAGTCAATTTAAACTAGGATCTCATATTTCAAAAAGAAACTATAGTGCAAGTAACTGGTCCCAATTAAACTTGAGGATTGGTTCTTCTTTGGAAAGCATATATTTTGCACAGAACACATGTAAAAATTTGATTGAGATTGTGTGAATGAGTATTGTGTGATTGAGGACTGTGCATTTTATATGTGTTGTACACAAGAACAATGGGTTTTAGCTGTTGGTTAATGGTGATGAGGCCTGCTAATGTCAGACTCTTCTCACAAGAGTAGGACAAGAAATACCATATGTAACTTGAAATGTGGGAACTTCTGACCTAATCTGAGGACCAACATATTAATTGAATCAGAAAAACTGTAAAATCTCCATTTTGCAGATATTCAATACCCAACTAGACACGGCTCTAAGCATGCTCTAACTGGTCTTACTTTAATCTGGAGCTTGGCCTCTGGGGTCTCCTTAAACCTGTCATTCCTTCTGTGGATTTAACTGCATACATCCTCTGTGGATATAGACATATTTTTATCTGAAAGCAGACAGTTAATTTTAAAAGAAATTTAGTAAAAGCCCTATGATATCTTACTCAGGAAAGGTTTGAATCTTTAGCAAATTATGCTAATTTCGTGAGTCTTGCCTGAGCCTTCTGGCCACAGCTGGAATATTAGCAACAGCAGTACTGTGGAAATTTATTGAAAAGAAATGACTAATTGAAATAAAAACATGACTTAGAGAAGAGTAAGCAAGGCTATGGGGAACCAGATTTTCTCTTTATTCAATTTCTCATCCTATTCTTGGATTTAAGAATAAACTTTAAACACAGTTATAAGATATAAATAAGACATGCAGAAAAGGGGTTCCAGGAGGTGCAAATAGGACAATAAGCTGTTTACTATTGACTATGTGATGGAGCTCCTCCAAGGACAACTTTAGATTAATGTTTTGGGTTTTTTAAGGGCAATTTGAAGAAGTTGTCATTACATGTAATTTATTAAAACCAAAAAATATTGATAGAAGTAGAAAAACTTTATCTTCTTTATAAAGGGTACATTTTAGAGTGAAGAAAAAATTGTTTGTCTTCCTTACTACCAGAATATATGTCTTCCAGCTACTATGTGAGTTCACAGGAAGAAGGAACAATGCTTGGATTTTTTTTTTCTAAAGAAATTGAAAAGTAAATGTGCATGTATGTGTATGTGAGGGGTACAGAGTAGGAGATAATGAGTGCACACACATAAATTCTTTCTTTGAGTGAAAGTTAGTATGTGAATGTCACTTGAACAGGTTATTGATATGGAAAAAAAAATTACAGTGAACTGTAAGCAAATCTGAGAAGACACGGTAGTGAGCTCCTCAGAAAATGAAGGGCTGTCATTTTCTTGTCATCCTTTAGACTTCAAAGAAAGTAGAAATAAGAAAGACAAAGAATAAAGCCTTAAGAGGCCAAAGGAAAGATTACTAATATATATGTTTTCTAAGGCAGCATTAAAACAGAATGATGAAACTAGATGGATGGAACAACTAATAGATAGGACAGCTATTCCTAGCAAAACATTTCCAGGCACATGAAGGACAAGAAAGGGAATCGAAGCAGTCAGTGTGGAGTCACAGTGGGGAAGTCATGCTTGACCACCTGATAAGCCACTATGATGGAACTATTGGTTTGGCAGATGAGGGCAGAGCAGTAGTCACTTTCTATCTCGAATTCAGTAAGCCTTTTGATATTATCTCCCATAAGATCCCCTAGAGAAGCTGCAGACAGAAAAAGAGTCAACGGGCACAAACTGAAAGACAGGAGATACCATCATCTGAACATCAGGAAAGGCTGATTGAGTTTGAGGGTGACTGAACACTGGAACAAGTTGTGCAGAGAGGTTGTGGATTTTCCAGAGGGAGCACACTGTCAGCAGGTTGAGGAAGGTGATTCTTCCTCTCTAATCAGCACTAATGAAGCCACACTTGGAATATTGCATCCAGTTATGAGCTCCTTAATACAAGAGAGATATGGATATACTGGAGAGAATATGGTGAAAAGGCATAAAGATGATGAAGGGATTAGGACACCTTTTGATGAAAAGTTGAGAGAGCTGGGGCTGTTTAGCCTAGAGAAGGGAAGGCTCATAGTTGATCTCATCAATATATGAGAGGATGAAACCAGGCTCTTTCCAGTGGTGCCTATTGACAGGTCCAGAGGCAATGGGCACCAATGGAAACCCAGGAAGTGTCCATCCAAATATCAGGAAACTTTTTAACTTTAAGCGTGACCAAGCACTGGAACAGGTTGCCCAGAGTGGTTGTGCAGTCTCCACCCTTGGAGACATTCAAATGACATCTGAACTTCCTCCTGGGTAACTAATGGAGAAGATATTCTGCTATACGGACAGCAGACAAGACTCTTAAAGTAGTTCATTACACACACATACATACACCCCCACACACACACTTCCACCCCAAAGACCAAGGGAGCATCCTTTTCCCTCCCAGAAGGAGCACTTAGGAGCATTCTCCACCAACAGAAGTGTCCAGAATGCCTGTGAGAAACTGGAAAAAAATATTACTCCATCAAAACAACTAAAGTGTGTAGTGTGAGAGTGGTGGGTGGTACAGAGTAAGTTCTGCACAAGTGGACAGTGCACTGCTCCACATCACACCCTCTGGAGCATCCAGCCTATCCCCAGAATGGCTATTGAGCCAGTGGCACACCGAAAGCACCGCCTGGGGTGAAGGGCTCTGAGAGACCAGAGCAGATAAAAGCAATAGCACAAGGCATGAAGTGTGTCCCTATTGTGTTGGATTTTATAGTAGCTTAAACCACACTGGACCCAAGGTGCTAGGTATATGTTTCTTTCTCTACCTCTCTCTCTCTTTTTCTTTTCCTAACTACCTCTTCTCAAAATCTGGGTAACTTAAAGTTGGATGGGCTAGAGTTTGCTAAGTCAATATGTTGTGAAATGCTTTATTTTGATTGAATGTTTTCTTTAAAATTTGCCAAGTTCCTGATCTTCTAAAGTTACCAGTAAAAGTTTGTTGCTTAACATCCTGAGAAAGTTATCGCATTTCTCTCATGTGGTATCTCAGGGTAGCAAAGTATGTAAGTCTCTTTAAGAAACTCATCAAGTGAGTTTGTGGTTTTACAATGGCCAGTGCTGCTTATTGTTTCTACTCTCAGATTATAAAGCTAGTTCAGCCATAAGCATGATAGCTGCAGTCTACCAAGCCTGCTACTTTACAGCATCAGGTAAAAAACAACAAAAAACTCCCCTCAAATACACAAAATAGTTCATCTTCCCTTTCTATTCCTCATACACAAATTCTTTGCCAACCTACCTGACTCCATTCTTTTACTTATTTTTTACCCTTGCCAAACCATGTCAAGCTGTGAAATCTCATCCCAATCACTCAGATACATCTCCCACCTTAACCAGACTTTGCTGTTCCCTGAAATGAGACGTCACAAGCAAAATCCTTATTAATTACACTTTTTTATTCATAAAGTCATAAAAAAGGGTGAGTTACAGAGAAAGGAGACAGAAAAAGAAGGGCATAAAGAGGGTATATATGGCTAACAAAAAAATCTAATACTCAGAAAACAAACAAAAGCCAAATATCATGCACCAGAATAGGATAGTTGGGGTTGGAATGGGTGAGGGGGCAAAAGGGAAATGAACTTCTATTTGTCAATTTAATTTTTTCAGCAATGTCAAGATGATCAGCATAAACCTGGCTGCTTTGAGGGCTGCCAAACCATATCTCTCTCAGTGATTCAGGAGCTCTTGGAGTTACTTTGTCTGTTCAAACCAAAAGGTTCTTGAATAGTCTTGTTCTCATGCTTCTTGGTGCACTCCTATATCTTGTCTTCCTTATGAATCTATCAACAAAATGATCAGGATTGACAGTTGGCCCCTTACCACCTTTCCTGAGTATTGTTCCACTTCCAGAGGGCTCTAAACAGGCCCTCATCCTTCTGTCCATTCATAAACCTGCTAAGTTATATGATCAGTGGCTGACAACCCAACCTGTTTCTCACAGCTCCTTAAGGCAACCTCTCGTTTTGACCAAGAGCGCTTCTTCAGATGTGTCTGTAAAAGAAGCATAACAAACAGAATATGTTAATCCCTGTTAATGTATTTTCTTTGCTATTGTAAGCAATTTTGTATGAGCAGGGATCCAGAATCTTATCTCAAGTGAATGTGGAAAACAGGTTAATGCCCTTCAGGTAAGTAGAGGGAGCTCTACATCAGGTTGCCATACTGCTGCCATGTTGTTGCCGGAATAATTTGGCCAGTACCAATGCATATGGATTACTGCTGTAAAAGTATATCTACATGGAGTAGACCTTGAATTCCATAACCATTTTAACTCAGTAAAAGTGCTGTGTCCTGTGAAAACCTTGAGATAAATAGTAAAGTCTCTTCCTCTATGCCCACCGCTTCTGATTCACATTTCCTTTTTTCCTTCCTTGAACCTATTTTCCCTACCTAATGACCTAGATCAACACCCAGCTTCCTCCAGAATGCCAGACAGAGAACATATTTTTCTTCACCAGCCTTATAAAGCACAGCTAAATTGAGCCTTTTTCTCTGTTTTTGTGGATATTATAGGTATGGGTAGTAAAGACATATAGAAGGAAAGTGCTACAAAATAGACTACAGTATAACTGTGCTAAGTTCAAGATCGTCTCCCCACTGGTCCAACAGCATCTACTCAGATACCACACCTATGGAGGCACACCTTAGTACATCCCTCTTCAACATTACCTTGGAGTGACACAGCTGCCCATGTTTGGGGTTTGGATTTATCTGGAGCTGTGTTAGCATGAGCAGCTTCTCACCTAACTTATAACTAAACTTTGTTAGTTTTCTAAAATGAGTGCATGATCTTCTGCTAAATATATCAAAAACTTCAGTCTGTTGGACGCATTCTGCCCATGTTTATTACACACTGAAAGGAAAAGGTTCTTCATCTAATGCACATCATCTGTTCTCTTTTAGTCATAGTTACCAAATAAGGTGGCAGGATAGATCTCCTTTTGATGAGCGTTCTTGATGAACAATTCAGTATTTAGAGCCTGTCAAATCTGTAACACTGTATTTATGATAGAAAATGGGAGCGTGTTCATTTATGCTGGTGAACAATAAGAATGGTTCCCAGTATGCTTTGACTTAGGTGGACTAGTATTCCTCCAAGTATTTCACAGGTATAAGCCTGTGATGCTTCCAATTGTTAATATGGTCAAGTTGTTTTGAAATCTAGAAGAGATTCTTAGTTTAGAAGTGGACTGATAGATGATAACTATCCCCAATGCCAGGGTATTTAATTTGCTGGTATTGACCCAACTCTATTAGAGTTAGGTGGTAAATGTATTCTTTGAATAAGGCTTCTAAAAGTCAGATTAAATACCTTATGTTTTATAGATCCCAGGCTATTTTTTTTCCCCTGAGAGCTGAAGCATGAAAGAACCACTAGACCTGAAATGTAGAACTAATGTCTTACATGAATGGATCTAGGGTTAAGTTGATGGAACAAAGTGATAGAAAACGTAATTTCTTCTGGTAAATTAATTTACAGGTATATTTTCTCCACTCATAAATGTGTTTTCTTTTAGTTTACCTGGTTACAATTTCAAGTCTACTGAAGTTTCTGTCACCCCTTTTTTTCCTTAAGTGAAAGGGCAGTTTAGTAATACCATGGATATAGTGTCATATACTGTTGATCTCTTTGATAAAGAGATTTAAAGTTCTTGCTGAAGGTATTTCTTCTAGACTTTAAATCACATTTGCAGGTTGTTGTATACACCCTCAATTTTTTTTTCGGCATCCTATTTCTGAAGCAGAATGCAGAAATACATGCAGAATCTAACACCATTTCATATGCAGTGAGTTTAAAAATCACGTCTCCATTCCAGTTCAGTACTCCTGTTTCATATCCAGTGATTCAACTCTGCATATTTTGCCTCAGCATCACAATTAACTATCTTGTAAATCTTTTTTAGAGATAGTACTTTCTAGGGTCTAATTTCCATTTTATAAAGATGGCCTTTATGTCCTTATTTCTAATTTTCAACTACTCTTGAAGTTACATTAAACACATTTTTTTTTTTAAATAGACTCAATCTACCAGTCAGACCAAATTGTGCGACATGATTTTTTTCATTTTATCATCCTGCAATCACTTCTACTACCTACATGTTCTGTTTTCTTTTTTTCTTTTCAACAAATGTTATTCTTATTTACATTTTCCCATGCAAAGAGAGCCAGGGGTCCTGGTTAATGGCAAGTTGAATATGAGTTAGCCGTGCCTGGCAGCCAGGAGGGCCAACTGTGTCCTGGGGAGCATCAGTCAAAGTGTCATCAGCTGGTTGAGGGAGGGGATTGTTCCACTCTGCTCTGCACTGGGGCAGCCTCACCTTGAATACTGTGAGCAGTTTTGGGCACTGCAATATAAGAAAGATATTAAGCTCTTAGAGAGTGTCCAAAGGAGTGCAATAAAGATGATGAAGGGCCTTGAGGGCAAGCCATATGAGGAGTGGCTGAGGGCACTTGGTTTGTTGAGTCTGGAGAAGATTAGACTGAGGGGGAGACATCACTGCAGTTACAACTTCCTCATGAGTGGAAGAGGAGGGGCAGGCACTGATCTCTTCTCTGTGGTGACCAGTGACAGGATCTGAGGGAATGGCCTGAAGTTGTGTCAGGAAAGATTTAGGCTGAATATTAGAAAAAGGTTCTGCACCCAGAGGGTGTTTGGGCACTGGAACAGGCTCCCCAGGGAAGTGGTCACAGCACCAAGCCTGCGAGAGTTCAAGAAATGTTTGGATGATACTCAGGTACATAGTGTGACTCTTGGGGATGGTCCTGTGAAGGGCTAAGGGTGGGACTTAATCATCCTTGTGGGTCCCTTCCAGCTCAGCATAGTCTGTGATTCTGTGATATGTTCCTCAGGCCAAAAGTAAAGTGCTTAAGCACTCCTCTTGCCTTGTTATTTCTTACTGGTTAGTATAGCTGGCTCTACTCAGCTTGCTGACCTCTGTGGATCTTACATGCAAATTCTTACCGCTCTCAGCATTTCTTCAAGGACTGTAGCCACACAACTTGCTCCTGAAGCTTCTGTTGAAAGTTAAACACTGCAAAATTAAGTCCAAGTTTCCTTGTGGTTAGGCTTCAAGCATATTCACATTTCTATATATTTACTACAAATATCTGTAATTTAAATAATTACAATGTTATATAAACAAATATATGTATAACTGCTTAGGAGGATCTTCTACTTCCTTATATCATACAGAATCAAGTCCTGATAACTATTCTCTAGGTATGTCAGTCATTGATTTATTTTTTTAAAAATGTCATAGTGAGGTTCAGACTACAATCCTGTGCTCTTTGGTGAAAATCATTTTATGCTTGAAGACTGTCATCAGTAAGGTTTTGAAACTGTAATACTTCTTTACTATAAAAAACATATAGGCATCTGGGATGAAACCCTAAAGCATTTAAGGGTGGTTGGTCCTTCCAATCCAGGCCACTCTCAGGTTCTACTGTTCTATAATTACTCTCTTGTTTGTTTTGTTTGTTTGTTTTTAACTACAGACACATGCTTAAAATTTATTTGACTTGTTTAAAGGCATTGTTCTGCAGAAGACCTCCCTCTTTTACCTTTTATTCCTGTTCTCTCAAGCATTGAACCTTCTGCATTCAAGGTCCTGAAGTTTCAAGTTAGTAATCATTCTAGAACAGGTAGCAGTGTATTTAATGTAGTTGATCAGATTTTGAAATCAAAAGCAGCTTTATAAAAAGCATTTTCCATTTGAGTAAATCATACTAGCTGCTAGCTTTGGTACTGTTTATGAACTCACTGCTTCTACAGAGGTAGTGGATGCCAGCTAGAAAACAAATACTTTCATTCTTTACAGATTCACTTGAGAGTGGCTTTTACATAACTGTATTCTCTACACACAGAAAAGATCTCTTTTATATAAATGGTTTGTGTAGAATCTGATATTAAATATACTATGCTACATTTTCCATAGATGATGAGGGAAAATTATTTTTAAAAGCTGCCACTGTGATTTGGTGATAATAAAAAGAACAACAGTTCACTCATTTAGCATATTTAGAGTACTTTTTGTGGTAAGAGCCAAAAATCATAACTTCCTGTCAGATAAAGCCTCGATATCTGCATTAATAATGTTATTGATTACAGCTTTTATCTTAGCGTCAGAAGGAAAGTCAGATCATTGTGAGAGATGAAAACTTTTAACACCTGTCTTTAACATATTATATTACCAGAAGGACAGATTGTGAAGATGAGAAGAGCAGCAAGGACCTGCACAATATCTTGATTTCTTCCTAAAAGTGAACTACAGTCACTTACTACCACTGATTCCCAAAGGAATAATGGGTAGAATATTCTTGAAGACTGACTCTTTCTTAAGCTGTCAACAAAGGAATCAAATAGAGAACTATTTTACACAAATACAGACTAAAATAGTTTAAAACATGTTTAGAATTTCAGGTATTGAGTCTGAAAACACTAATATCTGTGGCCATGTTTATGTATGTAAGCATTTTTATTTCATGTATGTATATTTGAAGAATGTTAATCTGAGATGTTAAGAAATACCTCTGACTCCATGTGATCCATCAATTCCATAGGTAGGATGCAGGCTTGTGAAAGAAGAAACTGATTATTTTTTTTTTATAAAACAAACAAATTATATGAGAGCTTAAGTACTACTTTAAAATCTGAATGATGAGTGTAACAACAGGAGGTAGATCCCATCTCACTAGACAGCACCTGAAGTTTTTTGCTGTTAGATAATGGTTGGAAACTTTAAATGACAAGATTAAGATTCTATTGAACAATCTGATGCAATGAAAAATCAATATCTGGGATTTAATAACATAAAAATAAATAAGAATAGGTCACACAAAAGATGAAAATCTAAAATTAAATATTTAATTAGAACTCTGATTTTGCTTTCAAGGTAGGTGGCATTGCACAGGCTATATTACAATCTTTTATGTTTGTTTCTTTTTTTTTTCCCCAAAGAGAATACTGTTCATTTTTAACAGGCCACTTTAATATTAATACATGTGTACTTGGATCAGAACTGAAAATCAGCTAAAGATGGTAAATTTTACATTACTGGGAAAATTACAATTTTTTTTTGTATTGTAAAAACATTTATTTTTAACAATTTACCTACATTAATCAAAAAAGTACAGCATATTTAATAATTTTACAAATTCTTCATAAAAAATATATCTCTGTACAAAAAGTTCTTTTGCACCTACTTCATGTCACAGCAGCATGTAGTGAAATGGCAGGATGAAACAGTGGGAATCAAAATTAGATTGACTTGATCATAATGCCGGCGTTCTTCCCCAATGTCCCCACCCTCACCCTCCCACTTTTTTTTTTTTTTTTTAATAACAGCTTTTTTTGTTTACAAAATATTTTACACAAGAAAAAAAATTATTGCAGCTAGCCTGGAGAAAGGCAAGATGTGTGATACAAGCAGCAGTTTTTAACAGCTTTGAAGCACATAACCTGTTTTTATAAAAAAAAATATATAGCATGTATTATTAGCCCGTCATAATGATCTGGTCAACGCGGGGGGAAAAGTCTTCTGCATGTATCTCAAAAAGCAGATTTCCTGGCTGCCATTACCCAGCCACTACACATCATTTTAAGAATCTCATGCTGATGAAGCACCATGTGTAAGTACATGTATACACAGCCCTCTGCATCATAATTTCAGGAGGAAGTAATCCAACCTGAACAGAAGACTCAAAACACTGAAGGAGAGGCATTTAAAGGGTGTGGACAGAACTCATAGAACTACGAGATCTTTGTTTAACTTGGGTTCCAGTCTGAAGCTCCTGTTCAATCAATACTCCAAGCAAACTTGTTAAGATACTTTGTCACTATGCCCCTGTTTTGAGTGTCCCTGATCAAACACTCAGGATAAGCAATCCTTACATAACCTCTCCCAAACGAATGACTGGATAAAAGATTCTGGGCTCTCTAGCACAAGAGATTGAATATTTTAACTATTCTTTTTTATGGCACCTATCCTCCACCACATATCTTGGTGGTGAGACAGGGCACTGAAGAATACACTATAAGGACTGGGGTAGAAAACATCAATAATAGCTATGTATCTTGTTTTCAAAACTCCAGGTTTTTTTCTGTAATTGCCACTACAGGAAGACCTCCAAAACAGTAATGTCAATTTTTAACACCTCTCAGAAACTTTAATCACACAACAGCTTCCCTCCCTGGCCCACTGTTCCTACAGAAGCTCTCCATTTGCCGAGCGACTTCCCCTATGTGGGGGAGGATCAGCACAACAACTTTCATCTGATGACTTTGTTCTTTCTCAGGAAATGTGAATGGCTCTGAGATGGGCCAGATAAATGAAACTTACTGCACAATAACCTCAGAAACAAACAAAAAAGAAAGCCAAAAACTAATAACAAAATAAACAAGGAACTGACTGGAAAGGATTATTTATTAAATTTTCTTCAGAGTTTCTTGCTCATATGAAGAATATAACAGCTGGAGGCCCTACAATACTATATTATATTGCTGGTATCTTTCATCTAACAGATGTAGTTGTTAAGATGACCAAGGGTTACCTTTCAAATTTTCTTTGCGTTCTGCAACATTAGTTGAAAAACCTGTTACTGGGCTTATATTACCTTTTTGTTTTGTGTAGAACAGCCAGATCTACACACATATGGAGTTCAGAAACATTTTTCTACAGTTTTTGATCGCAACTGGACATTAGGACAGTTTGAAATTCAGAGAACTAAAACAAAACAACCACATGAAAAAACAACCCTGAATTGTAAGAAAAGCAAAGCAACTTTCCTGGTTTTTGAGCTCAATATATATGACTGAAACCAGATTTTGTTCCATTTCCTGTAATTTCCTAATTTTAAAATTCAACTTATTTAATCTGCCTTATGGCATATTTTGTTCTTTCATTTGTTTTCATTCAGTAAACCCTCTAATTCTAAGCAAATGTTAATGATTTACTCAACCTTCATATTTATAAATGTCTCTGACAAACTGTGTAGGTACAAAAACAGTAAGCAGTGTGTTTAAAAAATTAGAAAATAAACAGCAAAAATAGTTAAATATTTCCCTTTGTTCAAAGTAGAAACTGAATGACAGCTTGTTATAGACAATTTGCACTGGGTTTATATATGCTACTGTAATGTGGTTTAGTTCCATGTAACATCAGAAAATGATGTCATATTACAGGAAAAAAATGGAAAAAATGCAAAAGGGAAGACTGTATTATGAGCACAGGCTCACAGGCTTTTATGAGCTATCTAAAATAAATTACTATTCACATTTGTACATGGCAAGCAGCAATAGCTGCTAACCGCCCTGCTGTTAAATAGTATGATACTGACAATGGTGATTGATGACTGATTTCAGAAGAAAACAATAGTGGCAATGAAAATTTCTTAGAAATGGGCTCTTGTTCTGGCTGAAAGTCTCCATTGACTTGCAATCATGTTTATAATGAAACTTAGTCAAAAATTGACAAAAGAAATGTTATCCTCTATCGCACAAGATTTTAACCAGTGCTAAGCATGGGGCTCATAATTTAGTATTCCAAGTAAATTTATCATGGAATGTTTTCCTTGGAAAAGAGTGAGTGAATGTCTATATACAATGGACTGTGTGTAGAAACCCTGTATATTTTTATCAGTATCTTAGTCAGCCATAACACCCTAGTGCAAAAAATTGTGCATTAACATTTCGTAATATTAACGGCTGATTGGAAAATTGGCAAAACTGCCCTATGAATGAAATACGCTCTAAGTTTTCTCAATTTGAACAAGATTTCAATGGTAAAGCATTGGCAGGTGTATGCAACCTCAGGGAATGCTGTCTCCTCCTTCAAGAGAGCTTTATTTCTTCGGAATATTCCTGGGGATAATCTGCGGTGCTATCATTTGTCACAGTACTCAAAGGATTTATCCAAGTGCCCAGAAGAACGCATTGAAAGGCAATCCAGTCAAATACAAATATGAAAGTCTGAGGCATTAAATATGACAAATTGGCATGACTCGGCAGTCTTCCTTAGAGTGTGCCTTGGTTTGAAGCAGATGCAGCCAGGCATTTTGATCCAACTTTAAGATGAAAAAATATTCTTTGTCTGATCCCCCGAAGACTGACACATTTTTACCAGAAAATTTAGCTGCATGTAGGCTGACAAAAGATGTTAAAGATTACAGCAGCAAAGCCAAGAGAAGAAGGGAAACTGGTATATGGCACCAAAGGAATTACTGCTTGTCCATCAGAGGTATGGCTATGAATCAGTCATATTGGGCACTGAAGGCTATACCACTGTACAAACTGTGTTCAGAGTCGTATCAAACCTCACAGCCTTTGCCTCTGTGGGTTTTAAGTTTGTGTCATACATGGGATTTTCAAATGAAGCCTGTCCATTACTGTTTTCATGTCCAGCATACCCATTATACTGTACTTTTGGTCTTGTTCTGGGGAAAAAAAGAGATGGGAAATTATCATTAGTAACCCTTAAAAATAAACAGTCTAATGTTTCCATTCTGTCTACATACAACAGCAAGTGTTCAGCATATCTTGCACTGCTAGTGGTAGTAACCTTCACATAAGTGTCAGCAATTTCAGTTATTCCACACAGATCTCCCGTAGTGTGTCTGTCTACTTCCATAAATACTTCCAACAATAAACACTGCTAAATACTTTGTCCAAACACATGTAATCAGATTGATCAAATCCTAACTAATACTCACATAAATTTTGACAATGCAACATCAAATACTGAAAGGAGCCACTCTTATTTTTGGTAGCGTTTTCTCACCATGAAGGAGATATCAAACCATCAAGGATGTTCACATTTTTATGCAAAGTTCTGTTAGAACATATTAAGCCAATAATTACATGAAAAATAAATGAGAATTGTGCAGGCTTTATGATATATCCAGAAAGATGATATCCTATGATACTATATTTTACTATTTCATCCTTAAAACTCCTAGCAGCTAGAAGTATCTAACAGATATAATAAGGAGGTTCAGCATATCTGTTTTGGATAGCAGACAGAGAAAGCTATCACAAAGACATCAGTAATGGAATTTGACAATATTCAAATAGTCTGTTACTCACGAATATGTCTTTTTCTGCATATTTTCATTTTATAATTAGTAAAGCATCTTAGAAATCTTAAGTGTGATTAAATATATTTTTATTTTGTTCAGAAAGGCTGAAATGCTGTCTTCATTCCTGAATCAGCCCTTGTCTGTCAGATAAAAGGTACAGAAACTGTGTGAAAAAGGTTTAACAAGTCTGTTTCTAATTAGGTGATGTTAATCTGACATAGGCACAGCAGAAACATCCATGTAATTGTCCTGTAAGAAGACCTTCAAATTCTCTGATATAGAGAGCCTCTAGGGGCATAAATACTGTCCCATCTTTGTGGAAAATTTCATGTTGTTATTCTGGTCATTAAGGTAATTTCAAGAAAGTCTCTCCAAAACTCACAGATTCTGTTCTCTTTCATTTGGAACATTCTTAATTTTGAAATGAATAAAGTTGACCTGAAATTACTTTACATAACTAATCAGCTTGTTAATTTTCTAATGGCAATATGACATTGATATCCCCTCTAAAACCTGTGGTTTAATGGAAGAAATTGATTGAAAATAGAAGACAAGAAAGTATATTCTTTACAAGGTAAACTTATGAGGAACATCTACTTTTTCAAGTATCTAATGCATTTAAATTGGATTAAAGTAGGCAGAACTGCAATGCTGCACCAGCCATACCATAAACAGAGGGATTTCAGCTGCTTGTCTGAAGAGAGAGTTCTATCTTTCTTAGATACATACCTATTTCTACTGCTTGTGTAGGACATTACAGACTTCACAGAATAAACCACAAAATGTACCCCTATGTCACAATACACTTTTTGTTTGTTTGTTGGCCTCCTCTTTCAAAGCAATATTCTAATTTTGTTCCATCTTGTCTTGTGATCTGAATGCTGTGCATTCAAGCTGCTCTTAAAGTTTCCCCCTCTGCATTGCAGAACAAGAGTTACCTGAAAATGTAGACCTGTAGGCATCAGAAAGGCATCTTGCAATAACAAGTTTGGAGACATAGTTGACAGCTCTTCCTGAGTAGTTTTTGTCAAAAAAGGCTATATTACATTTCAGGACATGGATCATTTTAACTGGAGTTCAAAGGTTCAAGCCCCATAGCAATTTGTTTTTCCCAAATCATCTAATGCTAAGGCAGGTAGACAGTTTACTCCTTCAAAGGACAATGGTGGACTTCAGCTTGTCTGTGATTTCTTGCAATCAGAAAATACTCTTCATATCATGATTATAGAAAAAAACTTTAAAAAGCATGTTCATGTTAAATACCATTTTGCAAATTGTTCTCACCATGAGCAAATGTTCAGAAGACACACAGATACCAGCTTTTAGACCAAATTTCAGACAGATGATTGAATTTATTCTATTACCTAGTGACAAAAAAGTTTAATTTGAACTGCAGTGGTGCCAATTCCAGTAGTATCCACTAGCTGACTCAGCACATAATGTAAGTAGTCTCATTATGAGCTGTTCCCTGATGGGATTTATGAAATTTTCACCATATATAATTAATACTCAGAACCATTTTGAAAGAAGTAGCATACATTCAATTTAGTAAAGCATTACAATGAAAAAAATAGAACATGTGACTTCAGATTTCAATTTGATTCAGCCTAATGAACCAAAAAGGTTGATAGGTCTTTGCTCCTTAACAGAGAAACTCATTTTTCAACATGTTCGCCATTAAGAACTGCCCTGTACCAAACCCCTTTGAGGAAATACCCAGAAATATTTTCTTTCTAAAGACATTCTTAAAAGCTTTAGCATTATGTTCTCTAGTTATACTTACCTACCAAAATTAAAACAAAAAGCTTATTAAGTTACGAATAAATAGCATTTACAATACCTGTGTTTGTAGAGGTAAAATGCAAACCCTGATAATATTAGAGCAAAGAATGGTACCAGGATGGCAGCTGCAACTGAACTGCTGTTTGTACCATAATAGTGATTTGAAAGGTCTGTGTCTGCACTTAAAGGACCTGAAATAAAAGAAAAGGGGCAGAAATAAAAAACCCATGTTACCTACCTAATGGTTCTCTTTTTATTCAAGAATGAAAAAAAAAAAAAGATGTCTTGATAAAATAATTAATTAAAAAAATTGAAATAAATAGCATGCAACATCATAGTAAAAACCTTGTTAATACCACTTCATAATATATCAATAACTACCAAAATTATTTGAAAACACTACTGAGCAAGTAAAATACATAGGAAATACACCTATCATGAGTCGATTTAATAACGTTACGCCATATAACTTCTGGAAAAAAATATTAATACTGCAAAAGTATTACTTCTTTTCCTGCAGTCTTAATATTCAACTTGGAAACAAAAAGGAAGGCAAAACCACAACAAACACAAACAAGGAAGCAAAAACCAAGGTGACGGTGATAAACCACGGTAGTTCTGCTCGGCTTAGTAATACTCCCAAGTCTGTGCACCTGTGTGCATGTCCCTCTGCCAGTTGTGTTTGCACTGGGATAATACTGAGGTGCAGAGAATGCAAAGACAGTGGTCCATGGCATGGCCTTGCTGGGTTCCTGTTATGGACAAGTAGATAACCTGAACTGTAAGGCATTTTGCAGAACACATATTTCTATCTGTACAAAGAGACACATTGCTAAATTGCTTAAATAGTTGACCACCTCGACAATTCAAATTGTGAAACAATGAAAATATATAAAAATTTTATAGACAAAAAAATATTTTAACAGCCAATTCTATGTGGCCAGTTTGAGCTCACAGCTCTTCAGAAATAAATATAGATTCTATCCAAGGAGGAAAGAGCAGGACAAAGGGAAAGTACTGAGTGTATGGGGCTGGGACAGCTATCTGTGCTTATATTCTGGGATATTTTTTGCTGATGATAGTGGAGAAGAATAGGAGACACTGCTGTTTACCTCTTAGAAATGCTTCAACCCATCAGTATACTGTGTTTCAAACACCACAACTCCCTCATTGATAGCAATAGCATCAATCAGTCTTTTTAGGACTCCAGTGCAAACCAGTTTTACAGTAAAAAATGTGGCCAGTGTGTTGCTTTCAGCAATCTACTGAAACATTTAAGTACATAGAAAAACTGAGAAAAGAAAGAAAATGAGAAAAAAGTAACAATTCTCCTATTATCCCTGGAAGTGTTCAAGGCCAGATTGGATGGGACCCTGGCAAATCTGATCTAGTGAGTGGCATTCCTTCCCAAGGCAGGGAGTTTGAAACTAGGTGACCTTTAAGGTCCCTCTCAACCCAAATAATTCTATGATTCAGTGATTTCTTGCAGTTCAAGCTCAATGCAAAAGGCAAACAAATAAGTTTTTGTTCTGTGAGATTTCTTTAAATATTTTTTATTGTTAATATTATAATACACTTTGTACATATAATTTTATAAAATATATTAAATTTTAGGAAGTGATTAAGTTGCCTTTAAAATGAACTCAACATCCCTAGGAATTTCAGTATTGCCACATTTGACCACTTAACATGCAAAATACCATACCGTGGTCTTTTTCACTGTCTTAATTGTCTGTCATGTTTCAGACTATATATATTTCTCTGCAGAACTGATGAAGGAAGATATTTTCAAACTAATAAACCTATTACTGTGGTAGTTGGGATTATGTTATGAGCTTTATCACACTACTGTGGAATATCTTAATTAACATTAAACTGTTTTAGAATACAACCAGTGTACTAAAGAAACCCCAACTTTGAATTTCAGTATTCCAGTATTTGTCCCAATATTCAAGGTGTGGAAAGAATCTTTGCATAAATTTATGTATTTGTATTGCGTTGCACTTGTACTGGACATTCTCCAACCTATCTAAATTAAAGACAGACAAACTAAAGTAGTTAATACAGTTAAGAAATATTTTGAAATATTAATTTAACTGTTTCTTTGAATTTTTATTGGTTAGAAGTGAAACAAACCCCATGCACTTATAATTTTCTTCATCCTTAACTATCACAATCACCAGATGTTTTTCCAATTATTTGGAGTAATTAATAAAAAATATGGTAATGATCAAATTCATTGTAGTCAGCTTATATAAAAAAACTCCCACCTTTATAATTAATATTCTAAGTCTTGTTTAAATATAAAAACAAATATGTGTTATCAATTAAGTCTTAATTTATATTTCACAGTTATTATCATCACATTTATGATAGATACATTTTAATGTATTACTAGCAGAAAAATTATAAAATATCTAACCAGAATACATCTAAAAGAAAACAGTAGCTTGAAATTCATAATAAACAATTCTTGGTATGGAAGTTTTGGTATGTTTAATGAATTAAATAAAGTTGTGTAACCAAAACTTTAAAAGCAAGCACAAACTTACACTTAAGAATTTCTTTTTATCTATGCTTGATAACTGATTCACACTTAATACTTAGAACTCCTACAGGAGGTAATCCAGTATTCTATATCTTTCCAGTTTTTGAAGTACCACTTTTAGTGTAACCAAGTTGGAAACTTTTAACTGAAATCGACAACCTTTAATTGGCACTGCAGAAGTGTTGACCAGGTTCAGACTGTGCATTGGGTGTGCTTTTCATTATGGAAAACAAACTTTGCTCAATTCTGCATCATTTGAATTGTATTCATGTACAGGTTGCAATATAACTTTAACATGGTCTAGTTAACTTATTACAATAATTTTCAGAGCTGTTTGTGATTAAACATATGAACTTTGTAATTCTTCTGACAGTGTTACCATGATAAGAAATGGGGAAGTTTATTGTACTGCCCAAGTTAAGGTATTGATTACTACCACTGCTAAAATAAGAAAAGTGGAAATATCTGCACATATACATATGAAAAAAATGCATGCAAAAGATAATTTCGTTTACTTTTCATTAAAACAGCTATACTTTGTCACTGGGAATTGTGCTATTTAATATAGGAATATTCAGTAATATTACAAATGGGATTTTTTGCTTTTTTGTTTTTGTTTGTTTGGGTTTTTTTAGCATTTCACAGAATAACAGGGGTTTTTTTAGCCTCCTAGAAGCATCCAAGTGAAGTTCAAATTTTTATAACACACAGTGAAGTCATTAATGCACAAGCTGTGTATTTCTACCCTTTGGATATTTGCTGAGTTTTCTCATTTATAGCTAACAGAAAATAGTACTTTTTATAAGAAAATACTTGATTTAGTAAACCTGATTTAGTGGTGACAATGGCAGTGGCAGAGGGATTACAACTAGATAATCTTTAAGGTCCCTTACAATCCAAGTCATTCTATGATTTTATAATTAAGAGCATTTCCTTGTCATTGTTTGGATCTTTTGAAGGCATTTCTCCTTTTCTTCCTAGCCCAGGGTTTCAATTGACTGGCATCAGTACAGCAGCATGGCTCAGTTTTACTAAGAGAACTGTTGCTGAAGTCCCGTGCAAGATAAGAAAAGTAGAATTACATATATAAAAGCAATTTCTGGAAAAAAAGACAGTTAGTGGGTCAAAGATTTAAGAGAAAAAAATACCAACACAGAAAGTAAGTCAGCAGCTTCCAAAGAACAAAACAGGCTGGAACTTCTCCACCTGACTGAACCTGCTGGATAGCAAAGACTGGGTAGGTACCTCATTGAGTGTACATGTATAGTAACATATAATCTCATAGTTCATTACTCCTAGTCATCTCTTTGTGCATTGGCTAACACACAACAGTTTTGTACTCTGAAGCTTTGAGTATCCTGTTTAGATGTAGAGTTACATCATGAATGATGGAAGCTGTGTGAAATGATCTGGAGAGGAAGGATGATTTAAAGAGTGAAATTTAAAGTTCATGTTTCCTGATGTTCAAAGCTTTTAAGAGTTGATTAATTTCAAGAGATGAACATATATTTCACAGCCATTGATCCAATATATCACAGAGTAAAATTAATTATGCATATTTAATATTTTTGCCAATATGTTATTTCAGTCCAAAGAAGCTTAAAAAGTAATTTGGGAAAAAAAAAATGGGGAGGGTGGTGGTGGTGTGTGTGGAGGGAAGAGAAGTGGGTCACTGTATGTCTTCAGAGGAAATAAATACAAGAAAATAATAATTTGGTGAAGTAAATTTATCTTCTCACAAAGCCACCTTTTCATAAAATTTTAAAGGACAGTCCAGACTGGGTTTAACAAAATTTTAAAACAAACATCTTCTAGAAATGCAGTGTTGAGGCATAGGCACTCAACAATTGCTGAAACTGAACTTAGCTGCAGACTTTCAGTCCTTAGAGACCAAATTGTTAAAACACAACAAAACAAAACAAAACAAAACAAAACAGCCTTCAGCAATGACTGATTACTTGGGAAAAGAAGTTAAATGATTTGGTGTCACAACTTGGGCCTCTTAAGAAGCTCAGGTACAGTTCTAGTTCTTTTGACAGACTGATAAAGGAAATCTCTTTGCTCTTATTTTCTAAGGCTACAACCAGAACTATTTCTGAAAGAGGATAAACTGTACTAAGAAAGAAAAGTTCTCTCTGTTTTCCTCTTAAGTTTTGAGACTGAGCATATGCACTGAGACCAGTCTTCCTCTAGCTTTATGTTATACAGAACTCGTCATCAAATAGATTGGTCTTTCACACTTAGACAAGTAGTTCTCAGTAAATGCTTCAAAATATGCTTACAGGTGAAGAATTCATATTACTTTATGTATGCACCAGTGCATGCACAATTTACGTGTATTTTTGGCTTAGTGTAAAGGCAGCAAATAATTTAACTTCCTGAAGTAGTTAAGTCTTGTTAAATTTTAAGTCTTCAGGCAGAGGACATATGAGATCATTACCTCAGCAGCATATTCATGACCAGAAGAGATTTAAAAACCAAAGCAAGTTATCCTTGAATATGAGAGGATATTAACAGACATTATGACCTGTATTGGATGGAAATTTGCTGTTTCCTTTTAGCAGTAGGTTCTTTTAACAGAGAATAAGCAATTTTTTTCTATAAATCAGTGTCTACTTAGGAATCTTGTAAAAGAGATGGTATCTGCATTTGCAGCAAGATGTCTGCTGAGATGTCAAAGCTGAAGATCAGAGGCCCTCAGTCTAGCAATGCATGTGTAACTTGGACACTTCAGCTCCTTACTAGCCTTAGAAGTATACATGCTGAGCTCTCATATTGCAGCTTTAGAGGGTGATATGGACAATGTTTCCAAGTACTGCAGAATGCATCCATTGGAGAACTCTGTTTAATAGTCATTCTGCTTCTTCTTCGTTTATGCCCCTGAGTTATCAATTTCACATTGAATCAAACTTTTATTAGGTAGCTGGCAAGCCATTTTTTGACCTGGTTTAAGGAAAAAAACCAAACAAACACAAATACATACATACACCAGAAATAAAATGAACAAACAACTTTCTGTTTAAAGATACCAAGGGCTGCTTAACAGACAGATGTTTGAAGAAATATTGAGCTCTACTTTTAGAGTTTACTTGCTAAAATCAGAAAGCAAAAGCATCTTAGATATTACCATAATAAAGATTACATTAAAGTACAGGCAGACAAATAATCTGTCCTACACAACAATTTACTCTGAAGGCTGGACTTGTATTCAGCTTCCATAACTGGCAGTTCTTAGGCTCAGACTCTGAAGAGATAGGTTTCTGCCCCTTGTGACTACACATATTTAGCAATTTGAAAGGCGGCCAAGATGAGCAAATCCATAGCATAACTGCTATTACAGTAGTTAATAGAGAAATACAAGGGAGATTTGACAGAACTCTAAAGGGTGTTTGGTACAACACCAATGAAGCTACCGGAAACAAGGCAATTTACAAAACACGCGCACAGTCTGCTATAGATATATTGGCTAGGCTGTCTCTTCTTCCTAGACTGGTGCTCTTCTGCATATATTTCATACTTTGGCTACTCTATACTAGTTCCAGGATCAGGAAATGCGGATGCCTACACTTGGTATTTGCCAAAAGTATTTCATGAGTAAATATTTCGTAAGTAAATGTTTTCTTACTTTTTATGACAAAACTGTTTTATGAATAAAATAACCAGTTTTACACCAGCTGATGAAGAACTTCAGCCTGTAGCTCTAATACATACCTCAGACATTCATTTTGTATTACTGGCAGTGAAGTAGAATTCTGTCTAAATACATATGCATTCTGAAAATATCCACCAGCAACATGCATTCTCCAAATGACACCATCAAAATTGCGGTTGATGCTGTCCTTTTAATTTCTTAAACAAATTATACATTTAAGTAGGAAATATGTTTGCACTCCATAACACGGCTATTACTTCCAAAAAGATATTCATAGCAAAGCAAACACTGGCAATGGCATTCTCTTTAAGGACATTCTGTACTCATTAGGTTGTTGTACTAGAAAACCTGTAATAGTAACATGTTAAGCAGAGTTAAATTAGGATTTGAACTGTAAATTTCAAATACACATATTTGGTTATATCTTTTCTAATAGGACTGGTCTGAAATAAATGCACTTACTTCAGCTAGGTAGCTGAGTAATTTGTTGAATTCAATCTTGCAAGACCCAAAAAGGTTATACATATTAAAGCTCTATGAAAGGATTTACCTTGTCTTTGGAGCATAAATTTTCCAAAGTCTTTTCCATGTATATCACCTTGGTAGGTAAAAACACCTCTTTCAAGTCCTGAGGATACCTAGAAATTTTTTGAAACAGAAAAAAAGATTTTTGAAACAAATAAGTAACAATGTTAAGCTTTTTGTCTTTCTGACCTAGAATAGACAATACAAAGCCCAGATTTTCACTTTTAGCCTCTAAAATATTAGAAAATTTTCATGTTTCTACACTACTTATTATTTTAAATTTGAAACAGTATTAAACAAAATTTAAAAATAACACCTGGAATGATTTTTAAATGTCTGACATACATTGCTGGGTTTTAAAATTCTTTAAACTCCATACACATAATTCAGTGAGTATACAAATATAGAAGCTCATTGAACTGTCAGATTTTAAATTATTTTCCATAGAAAGCATCATGAGGCAGAAATAAGAATGAATAAGAATGCAAAGAGTAAAACAACACTGGTTTTCTTCAAGATTAGATGTAATTTTATTACAGAGAATTATTTACCAAACCAAAAAAAGGACAATATTTCTAAAGGTAAAAGTCCCACTCCCATCCAAGGAAACAAGGCAAAAACATGGCAAAACATGCTGATTCACTCCACCTTCCCCTTCATAAACTAAAGATTTTAATTGGAGTATGGAAGATAGAAGCCTGTATACATATTTTTGAAAGAAAAAGGTAATGCAATCTCTATGTTGAGTTGCTGTAGAGTGCTGTGTTCCATATTTGTAATACAAAATAATAGGTAGAGTTACACAGGTAATCAGAAATTACTTCAAGATTTAAAGTCAGCAAGCTTTATCCATGGAAATCTTGCTACTTACATAACCATCTAGTGCCCAGTTGTCATTTTCAAACTTGCTTACAAAAATATCACTGGGTCCTTTAATTTGAAAAACTTTCAAGAGCAAATGGGCTTCTTCCTTCTTGTAAACACCTATTAACATAAAGGAGGTAAGACATGCCTTTGAAACAAATTTCCAGTCAGTTTGTCCCAATATCCTTTCAAATCTAAGTATATTGCTTTAGAACTAAATAGTCTGAAGAAAACATTCTGTAATATTTGAATTTCATAGCATGGAAAACCCCCAGATTTAAAGTGCTGTAATAGCAGGATCTTATATATATAACTCATCTTCTGTTTCATCATATTTGATAACACAATGCAAAGATTGGTTTGTACTGTTTAATTTTATACATAAAAGGGCAAGAATTATGGCCTTTTCATATAGTATTTCAATAAGTCTGAGTGGAGATAGATTTCCATGCCTGGAATTTCCTTTAACTGGAAAAAAATGGATTTGACTCACATCACAACAGTATACACTAAAGCAGATACCAGTATTGCGGTGAAAGAAAATTTCCTATTTGGCAGTCAACTATGGAAATTCTCTCTGAACTCTTGACCTTAACAGATAGGTGATAATGCTCATTTCAGTTTAACTGTGATGAGAGGCTAAATAACTTCACAGTCAGATTTGCAGACAGGAATGCGTGATATTGATTAAAAGGTATGCATAATTTACAAAGTTATTTAGTTATCTGTGCCTATTTTATGATACATCATTATTAAGAGCATATTGTTTTAAATATTAATCACTATTGATTAATTGCGCTTTTCAATGGAACAGTTATTAAAATGCCTATATACACTCTGTCTGCCACTTCAATATTTCTTTTGAATTCAACACATCAATGTCATCCAACAGTCTGAGATGAATAAACCATAACTGAATATCTATTTGAAATATAACAGGAAAAATAGATGGGTGACTGAATATAAATTGACTAAAATCTGTGCAAAGCATTCTGTTAGGACCTTTCATTTTCCAAAACAAATAGAAAAAGATTTTTAGTGCAAACATAAAGTTTTTATTTTGTTTTGCATTTGGATGAAAATACATCAAAACTGAACATATTTAAAAAAATAGATTAAAAGAACAGCTTATTTAAAACCAAATTTTGAACCTACCTGATAGCTTGAGTTGTATGTTGGATACCTCAATGAATGTGGCATTCACTTTGCTGCTTGTAGTGTTGAACCAATCAACAGTGAGAGTAGCAGGCTGTCTTTTTCCTAAATATTCATAAAACCCTTTCCACAGTGAATTTATAAAAAACACATCTGAGGGAACTAAATAAGTGGGGGAAAAAAATAATAAAAAAGTAAACTACAACGAAGTAACAATCCTTCTAACCATACTTATGTTCTTCATTTTTTCTGTTACAGAATCAATCTACTGTTCTAAGGAGGTCTTTTAGTAAAAATTTTACAATAAAGAAAATATATCTAATGACCTTTCCCTGGAATTGCCTACATTTTTCCATCAGAGTATATGCTCTTCAAATAACCTCACACGTCATAGCTTATTTGATTCAGTGAATGCCCTCTAGAGTGTGGAAAATAATGGACTTTTCCCCTAAAGCCCTGTAGCCTTAAAGCATGATGAAAAAAAGGAGAATAATATTCCAAAATCAGGGATTCCTGGAAGGAAACACTCTCTTAGGCCATCCTTTTTATTTCATGAATCTATTAAAGCAGTACTGTATGTCATTTTCAACTGAATAGCAAGTGAATATTCAACTGAATTAATTGAATTCCAGGTACAATTTTATCAGTCGCTCTTAGACTTCACAGCTTTTCTCCATAATGTATTACTGCACCTGTGAACAACGAAGTTTTCAGAGAAGGGAACTTCTTTTTCATTTAAAATAAAGTTCTGTTTCTCAGCAACTGCAATGTGAATTATATGAAAATTCTATAAAATGAATCATGAATTATTGGAAGAAGTATATGTCTTTGAGTAATTTACTTGATGTTTTTGGTATCTTTCCTCTACACAGAAAAAAATAAATTATTTAGGTATTAAATGTTGAGTTTTAAATATGTGACTAAATCACCAACGAAATCTAAAAAGTCTCTCATTCAACAGTATCTGCAATATTAACATACATTAAAAAGACAGAAAAAAAAATCTTATGAGAAGATTTTACTTCAAAAGCATTTACAAGGTGTTACATGTCTTGAACATTCATCTCTTCCCTACACGTTGCTGTGTTTCTCTTATATGTTTTGCTGTTATGAAATTCGGGGAAGACTTCCTTCAAACATGACAGTTAAGTTAAAAAACAGTAAAGCTGGTTGAAAGAGACCAACCATCCTCCTGGCCAGACAGCACCCAGTGTTTTCTGGCAGCTTCTACCATGTGAAAACAGAGACTTTTGTACTTAGTTATAAGCTTTTTCTAGCATTACAATTTGAGAATTAAAACCTTAAGAATCAAAATAAAACTTCATAAAAAGAATTGTTTAACCAATCACATCATATATTGACAAAATCACAGCCCTAGCAACTACTCAAATTCATCTTTACTATCCATGACCATTACAAATAATACTTTCAAAATAGCTAGACTAATATTAGAAGAGTTTCACACTCTTTGAATTAAGATCTTAAACTAAATAATTGGATTTTTTTCTCTTTTTTTTTTTAATATATTTTATCAACTTCTGAGCACACATAAGGGCAGCTGTCTATATGAAAGAAATTTATCAGTGCAAGTATCCTCTCTATCCCATTTTGAATAACTACTATGGATACTTCCTTCTCTAACCCTTTATTGCACAAATTAATAAAAAAAAAAAAGGGGGGGCAATAATACCTGACAGGCAATGCATCTGAAAATCTGATGGCTGATTAGCTGTTAAGTAAGGGATAAATAACTTCTTCAGTGTCTTTTGCCTTCAAATTGTGCAAAAGTCACATGCAAATGTTCAAGCTCAATGTGCCATGATTTGAAAAAATCATTATGTCATCAGTAGCACCACTGGATTCCAAGTAAGCAGACACCTACTATATGTCTTTGAGTATAACAGCTTTGCAGAATCCCATGTGTTCCATTTCCAAAGTAAAACTCAGTGCAGGGCTGAGGCTTTACACACACTAGGTAGCCTCAACTTGCTATGAAAAATCTGAACTCTTACATTTCAATTGATATCTATTTTTTATGAATTTCTCATAGTTTTTCTAAAATGGTGACATAGCATAAGTTTGAAACCTAACATTAAAAATAATATTTTTTTTTTATTTTTCTATGTTTTTAAGTAAAATTTTGTGTCTGATGAAATTCTCATGAAGGTGAACATCTAGGATTGCTTCTATGAACCTGAAAGGTACTATGTAAAGCTTTTATGAAGGAAGAAACTCCATACTTATTTTGCCACATTCAACATCTTCAGTCTGTAGTTTGTCTAACCACTCTGTCAATAATATCTGTTAAGCTTTGCAAAATAGTACCATTGACTCAGTATTAACAGAATTTGCACTTGCAGATGGACAGAATCAGTAGCGAAAAAAACTGTATTTCTGCTTCCCCAGTCATGTTTTTGTAAAACATTAAAATGCAAGTGCTGCAGTCCCAAGGGGTGCTGCTGAGGATGTGGAGTGGCTCTGAGCCAATTGTGCTGACCCCTTACAATGTCCATGCCTTTCTCACCCACTGTGGGCAAATGCAGAATGAGAAAAATGAACTGGGTATTGTTATTATTCCAAAACTCCACTGCCTGCAGATTCTTCTCAGAACAAGACAATTGGGAAAATCCATGGCTACTCATTAAAACAGCTTTCTAAGTATTTTTGTGAAGACTATACAAAACAGTGAGAACCACAGAAACCAGGGTAATTCAGTTCTTAAACTTCACATAAGTATTTTAAGAATTCCTTAGTTGCAACTTATAGTCAATCATGCAAAAAAAAAATGAAAAAAGAAATTTAACAAAAAATAACAAATATACTTGCATTCAGATATCCAAAGATGATAAATCAGAATATGAATCTATCCTGTTACAAAACCTCTAGTTTAGCAATATTAGCTTAATTCTTATTAGATTAATTCTTATTAGTTTAGTTCAAAATAGATAGCAGCAAATCAAATTGTACAAAACATCAAGATAACACAGTACGGAAAGTGTTTCAAAATACATAGTGTTCTATACTATAGGGAATTCACAATTTTAAAAGAAAAAATAGTAGTGCAGACTTGTTTTTTGAAAACCACTTAAAACTTTTCCTTGTCAATTACTGTAATTTGTTATAGCTTTCTGCTTACTATTATTGGCATTTTCAATCACAAAATTTAATTTTTTTTTAAAAAATTCCTTTCAAATACTACTTACTTATAAAAACTAATTATAAGGGACATAATAGGGTGTTAATTGATACTGATAATCTGCATAGTGAATATATTTGGAAGCTAGGTCTTCATTTTCATTTGGCATTGAAACTTCAAAACCTGTGTGGTAGCTGATTAATGCATACCTTAGGTGTTTGGTGAGGTGAATCCTCCAATAAATGAAGACTGTATATTAAATATAATGAATGCACATTATATCCTGCTTTATTGTGAGTCTGTAGAAGTAAAGCATTTCAGAGGATCTCATTTATGGTTTCACCTGACACTCTCACTAATAAACTCACTAGAAAGGTTAATTATTAGCAGAAACATCTTTTTATCCAATCTACTCTAGAGAGTCCTTCTGTGAATTGCCACAAGCATGAACCATTAATCTTATTTTCCCTGCAGCTTTGCAAAAATTCAAAATATAGAATTGCAAGCTCATTTATTTGATGACAGTTCTACTTATTTTTAAATAAATCAATAAATAAATTAGGTCTTTCATTTTCTGAAAAGGACTGAATCTAAAAGGATCCGCATTACGGATTTCTCATGTGTTTTTCCATTTTGTCACTGGCAGGAGGAATATGTTAACTGCTTACCGTGTTCACAAGGTGGCATAGAAAAGCAGCCTGCCTTGTCACATGCCTGGTGGTCCACAGAGTTTCAGAAATGTTATCTTGGACTACATGGAGAGTTTCCATGCAATGAAGGCCATTAAAATTTCCAAAACTCTTTTTGGGGTGTTTTTGTTTTGTTTTGTTTTAATATTTCTTTCAACATTTGCAATGTAAAGGGCAGAATTTTGACTGAACCAAATTCCTGCAGTTATAGTATATACTCATTACAAGGCTCTCCATTATAGCAATTTTTCTGATATAAAAACTATGTCAAATCTGAGTTTTGTATATATATGTCCTATTTTTTTGCTTGACAAGTGGTTTCGTGCAATTCACAAAATTAGTACTATAGAAATTTAAACAATATGTTTGTGAAAAAATTTCATAGAATAGGTTTTACATGGCATCTGTTATTATGAAAGACCTCAACATTTACATTCCTTGGAAATGAGTAACAAATACTTAAATATTGGAAATAGTTTTATTATCCATAACAATCTACATTGTAAATCAATTTAATTTGTTTAGATCTAAAGCTCTTCTTGTATACAAACCTGGAGTTTTAGTTATTGTTTCATTAACTTCTCTCACTCCTTTACCTACAAGTAAAAAGACAAATTATCATTTTCATGAACATATTTATGTGGGTTTTTTTCTTTTTTTTTTTTCTTTTTGTTTTTTTATTAAAATGTTAAAACATTGCTTGGTGGATGCAATCATCTCTTATCCAATAGCGCCATATTTAAAACAGAAGTAATTGGTCTTGAATACTTTACATGTTTACACCTATACACATACTTGCACAAAACTATCAGAAAATAATTTAAGTAAACAACAATTTTACTGTGTAAAGTTGTCTGGCTAGCCAAGTATTTCATACATTTATGGCTAAAATTTTTATATCAGTCCCAGTGCTATAAAAGAGAGCCTTATAGAGGGGACAAATACTATCTCTAATGATGAGTAATAATATAATAAATATTGTAAAAATTTTGTTAAGAAAGATTGATGCATTTATGACACAAATCAGCAAAAGTCAGATAGCTTGACTAAGATAACAGGATCGGATGTCATGGGAAAGGTTCACAACTGGTATATTTTTTTCCTCTACATTCAGGAATGTCCAGATCAAGTTCTGGACTCATATCAGTTGCCACTTTAGAAAGGACAATGTCCCATTGAAATGTTTGGCCTTGCATGTTGTTTTTTTTTTTTTTTTTTTTTTTTTTTTCTTTAGGAGCAGAAACACACTAACTAGACTGATCAAGTGCTAAGAAAGCAAAAAAGGTGTGGGACACGCAATGAGAATTATACCTAAAAACTGTAAGCCAATTTTTAAAAAAATCCTTCTTATATAAACCTTTTATTCAAAAAATAAAACAAAAAATCCCCCAAAAATATAAAAGATCATTCATCTCAAATTATTAGAGTAACCATGAAAAATCATCCTTTGAGGATATAGAGTAAGAGGATAAAATCTGATGTGTAGATCTTATGACAATGCTGAATCAAAGAAGTCTACCCTTATATGAAGGAAAATTAAATATTGCTCAAACATCAAAACTATTCAGCATACTTTGATATATTAGAATTAAAAATCATATTGCAAACAACTTTCCCATGGCATCTGTCTATTTTTCCTTTTTTCACATTCTAGATATAATTTCATTTGTCTGAATTGGGAATTTATAGCCATGTTTATTCACATGTGAAGAGCAAATTTAGACCTCATAACTATATATGTAGATCTACTCTAACAAAACTGTATGAAAGTTACACTGATATAAATAAAAGAGGAATTTAGTGCAAAGATATATTTTTTATTTATTGTTCATTTTTATTTTAGAAGATTTCCTTAAACAAAAATCATACCTGCATGAATCTAAAAGCTATTAAACAGTTTTTTTCATTCCTAATAGAGAATCATACATTAAACAGTGAATACATTGACATACTATTTGAAACTGTGACATAAAAATAAATACAGTTAAACATAATGCTTTATATTGTTTAGGTTTGGTTTGCTCTTGTTGAGGTAAAATTATGTATGTGTGCCTATGCATTTACACACACATATCCCGTTGTCTTCCTCCATGAGTTCTGGATGTTATACTCGCTTTTTGATTTCTTTTCTGTTTCTTCCATAAAGTAAAAGCTTGTCTTTAAATCGTAAAAGAAAAAAATTAATCCTACTATATAAAATAAAAATGTTAGGGAAAATTAATTCCAACCAAGTAGGACCCAAGAAATCCCTTGAGTAATTACTTACTTTTACAAATAGGTGATTTTCCTGTCCATTTCATATCTGGTTTACATGTCCGATGCTCTGATCCACCAGCAAGAAAAAATCCTGGCTGACAGGTGTACACCAAAGTATACCCTAAAGTAGGAAGATCTATAGCTTTCACATCTACATGTGCTGGTGTTTCTGGTTGCCTGCAAGCATGAGCTGAAAAGAGTTTTTTAGAGTTAGAAAAAGTGGTGGTAAGCAGTTTCCATAGGATTAGAGTAAGCAATTTGAAATAAATGCATGTCAACTTATTCCCTTTGATTATGTAAACTCTGTATAGCTTTTAACAATGTCAAGTAGATATTATTTGCAAAAGTAATACTCAGAGTGTATAAATTTATTACTGTGGGAAGACAGAAATGATACTATCACATATTTTCAAGAACCAAAATTAAATCACGGTAGCAATCAGAAAAGAGTTAAAATGAAGAGAAGAACATGCCATTGTACAACGTGCAATGATGGTGGATTATTGTACTGTCACAGCTTCAAGCATCACTTCCACTCTGTGTTCAGAAAATTAGAGTGGTTGCTGTGCTAAATAAATGTATTATAGATTTCAATTGAAATAAAAGTTCCATAAAAAGGTTTTGTCATAGTACATTGGTTATAACAGATATGGTTGCTCAGTGTGCTTCTTTCTCTGTGTCACCTAGTGTTCATTTATAACAACCCGAAAATAATTCGAAATAGGATAAGAATCTAAGGCCATTCTAATAAATTACTTTTAGCTTAGGTCAGTGTATTTTAATATAATAGGTATTTGATGTCCTCCAACTCATAAAGAACTATAAATATACTAATAATTTGCGTAACGATATATAGCCCTGAAAAGTTGGATTTTGCTAAGTTCTAGTTTATGATTCACAAAATACTAACCATCCAAATAGCCCCATACATATATCAGGTCACTTTCTTTTCTTTATTAATCCAATACACACACACACACACAAATCCTATATTAAATTAAAGTAGCTAATGCAGTAGATTAATGAGGACAGACTCTTTTCAAGTAAAATAGAATTACTGTGAGCTTCATTAAAAAAAAAAATCTGAACAATCTTCCTTCAAATTAATATCCCAAAGACATCTTTGGTCTTCAAATAGGAAGCAAAAACCACTTAAAAATCTGTTTTAAATAAAGTTTCGTATTTTTGTAGCATACAGTTTATTATGAATTTCCACCTGTATCACTTTGTAAATCTTTTAAAAGGGCACAGTATTTTAAGCCATTAGAATAAAAAGCAGACTTACGAATGCATTCAGACTGTATGCCACTCCAAGTTAAGTTAGCAAGACAAGAACGGGTGGTAGATCCCTGAATATGATAACCTTTTCTGCATCGGAAATACACTGTGCTCCCAACCTAAGGATCAAACAAGAATGTTAGAAGAGGTATCCATCACACGTAGTCAGATACCAAGGAAGTGATAAGTTAATATAGATTTTTTTTTTCAATAATAAAAATGTCTACTTTTTACAAGTTCTAGAGTTAAACTTTTTTTTTTTTTTTTAAGGTGATGAAAAGTTTGGGCAATTGATCTTTTGTAACCTTATTTGAATGCAAAATGTGAATAAATATTGACAAGGCTGTTCACATGGAAAAGAATGACACGTTCATTTATGCTCATAAGTTTGTCAGTGTGACAGAAGTAAACTAAATGCCTCTCTTTCCTGTACATCACTGCACATATTTCAATAAAACTTGACCATAAAGTCTCTTTCAAAGGTTTTTCATTGTGTGATTTGACTAAATATGGGTTTTTTTAGGGGAAAAAAGAAAAAAAAGGATGAAGAACTCTTTCATCTGCAAACAAATTCACTAGAGAAAATTCCAGGCCACAACTTCTTATGCTGCATTTGTTACTATAAACTAAGTTTTATTTGAAATGTTCTACTAGCAGAGTGATGTTATGGAAAACCTTCATATGGTCAACTGTGAAATGGACTTTGTCAGAAGAAAAGGTAAATTAATGGAGAAAATGCTCTTTCGATTTCCACTGAGAAGAGAAATGCGTGAAAATTAGATACAAAATTGCAGGTGATAAAGAATTCTCATAACAGACAAGAGAGAGACTCTGTAGAGATTTCTAGTAAAATGGAGTTAGTGATGGTAT
Source organism: Acropternis orthonyx (assembly GCA_035583155.1). Lineage (NCBI taxonomy): Eukaryota > Metazoa > Chordata > Aves > Passeriformes > Rhinocryptidae > Acropternis > Acropternis orthonyx. The sequence continues at coordinate 94,805,275 of JAWWEU010000111.1, read as the reverse complement.
TGACAAAAGTAACCAAATATAACTCCAGGCCAAGTTATTTAAGGGTGGGGAACTCATTAGTAAAGCATTACTTTTGTTTTAAATCAAACATTTTGGCAAGAAACAATGAATAAATTTTTAAAAAGACAAAATTGGTATTTTTGGAAATTTTATGATTTATTGTATACTTGTATGGCCAGACTTCGCAAAGGAAGATCTTGAGAAGGGCTACCTCCACGTGGGTGTGCCCTTCCAGCACAGTGGATTTTTTTTAGGTGAGGCACAGCATATGCAGAACTGGCTCCACCTTTTAAGTCCTAAAGTCCATTTGCCACAGCTGAGCCAGCTTGGACAGTGACAGTGAAGTCCTCATTCAATTACATGAAACCTGATTATCGTGATAGATGTTTAGCAAATGCAACACCATTTCTTCCTGAAGTACCTTAGGGAAATCACTGGTATTTTTAAAGGTCAGATTACTGAAATGGCTTTGTAGACTTATGTCTTTCTATTTTAAAACATACTCTCTATCTTGCCAAGGACACATAGCATTTCTGTAGCAGGGACTAGAACACTGTGTGGCTAGTCTTGACCCTAAGTCATCTTCCTTCAGAAATTGCCTATTCTGGTATCTGTGAGTAATAGTGAGATGCAAATCTTTTTCCACTGCTCCAAAAGACCAAGCAAAAAGCAACATATAAGTTCAAGGTAGTTACAGAGTTATATTGCTGTTTCATTTTACTGGCAAAAGTTAAAACAAAAGCAGTATGTTCTTTGCATAATACTTGGATGAAAAACATTGGGGGCATTTGTAACATTCACAGCACAGTGAAGCACAAAAGGCACAGAATGAATGGGACAAGACAGGATGCTGGTAGATAGGGGGAAACCCTTCAGAGGTCTGCCAGCTGTTATCACACTTCTATAATGATTAAAGGCTGTTAAAAGCTGCTTTATACAAACTTGGTTAAGTCATACAATCAGGAAGCCTACTAATCACATATGAAAAAAACCAAGAACAGTCTAGTTTACTAGTAATTAGAGAGAAGTCTACATGTTGCTGTACCAGATAGAGTTCTGAGAGTGAAAGCAGATACTTGAGAAAGATTTATTATAGAATAGATGAAGACTTACTATGGCTCTAGAGGTGAATGGAAAGAGAAAATTAGCCTTCATGTTCAACAGACAGTAGATGGGCCAGTACAATTGTGTTATTAACGACAGTTTGTGAGGTAGACAAAAGTGGGAGAAATAAGAAAACAACCCCGTGATCAAGTTCAGTCAAAGATTACAGTTGTTTTTGAAGTGAAAATGGGGACAGGTTGAGGGTCAAGATGAGACAACAGAAAAGCCTAATATTAGAAGTAGAATCACCTTAGGGATAAGGTCACAAGATGTGGTTCAAGAAGTGCCTTGCTATCTGTGAGACGGGTAGGAGCACAAGGCGAAGAAAAGAGCTGACAACCATAGCAATGAAAGACAGAAAAATTGCTGGAGAGGGAGGGTACCAATAACCAGAGGAACTTACAGAAAGGACTTTTTGAAAAACAGCTCTAGTAACTTGATCACTATGTGGCACACTGCCCTAAGTTCAGAATTAAGCAGGAAATCCAAGCAGAACATATTTCTGATTCAAATCACACACAAAATCTGTCCAATGAAGCTTATCAATCTATATAATGACTGTGGGTTGGTCATTGTTGCATCTACATTTTTGTCCTCAGTTGCTTTTCTGCCTGCCACTTGTTAAACTAATAACCTGTGAGGAATATGGAAATTATAGATAGGACATTCATCTCATAGAACCTGGACACAACACAGAATAATTTTATCTTCTCTGACTGAATAAAATATAACATGAATTGCTAATTTGGTAAAGCCACAGCCTGACTTTTTTGTCAAGGACTACATGGCCTTTGGATCACACAGGTCTTCAGTTGTTGGGTATTTACCGACTATTCATCAATGTATGAAAGAATTATGATCATAAAGCAAAGTAATTATATCATGTCATATCATATTAAGTAGTCAATTTATAAATAGCCCTCCCTACTGAAGTCTTGTAAAGGATTGAACACATGATATATTGCAGGGTTAGAAGTTCTTTCTTTAAGCTGAAGGTTTGTAAAAGGCTTGGAATGAAGCATGATTTTTTATTGAAAAGGGAGTGGAAATTTCCTAAGGTTTGCATCAGACATTTAAACCTATAGATAATTTTTCTTACAAAATTTAATTTATTTGTATTTATTAAATGCATTTTAATTTTAGAAAGCTCATAAATAGTAATTAAAAAAATTACCTCATAACCTCTGGAACTATTCTGTATCCCAAAATGGGGAGTACCAGGGTCTGTACATGTATTGTGAGCTGGATCTAATGAAAAATGTGAAGCACAACACATTATTAAGTTATAGAAAGAACACTTCAAAACTTTTTGCAAATATTAAATCATTTCATCAATGTCTAGTCATGACAATTCAATTTTTAAAGAAATGTGTGTATTTCTATATATTACATTATTATTTCCAACTAAATTTTCAATATATATCACAGTAACTTATTTCAGTACATTGTCATTATTTAAAAGGAGTTTTGTAGGTATTTCTGGCAGTGCAGACTTTGGAGTTAGGATTGCATTATTTTTTAGTAACCTTATCCTTTTAAACTTCTTTGAATTCATAGTGTGGGAAATGGACTAAGCTATAAAGGATGGAAAAACCTTCTTTAGAACTAGAATCACCACTGCAGAAATCCTATCAAGGATCAAAGGAAGCAGAGAGGTTGCTCGCCTCTCATGTTTCGCTGTAGCAAAGCGCCTCCCTTGGGTTCTGTGATCCCGCCCCCTGGGAAGTGACCTCATGGTTTGCTGGGACACTGCCAGGCTGCCCTGCCCCTATAACCAGCTCCGCCCCTGTCCTTACCCTATCTGTCACCTAATCCGTCCCTCCCCATTCCTCCCCCAATCCCTGTATCCCATCGGGTATGGATCCTCCCCCTCTCCCATTGGCTACCCGGGTCCCCTGACCACTCCCCTCCACCCAAACCCTTACCCAGTCACAGCCCTGCTCCCTGGGCCCTCCCCAGGGGTTTATAAACCCGTGTTGTTTGATTAAATCTCTCTCTGGTCCTGCTCACCCTTCGGCTGTGTGTGTGTCTCTGCTGCTTCAAGGGGCTACAGGCCGGCCCCAGGAGTGTGGGTGGGGGCAAAGGGCATTCCCTCAAGCCTGACATTCATAGTATATCTCACTGTTCACAATGCAGTTGAAATATACAGGGAAATCTTTAGCTTCTCTTCATTTCAAACTAACAGCTTAATCATTAAGTTAGATTGCTAAAAAATTCCAACAGCTGGAATGTTATTGCTAGTAATAGACACATGAAGCTGAATTGACTTAAGATATGTTTCATCTGAAGTAGCAATGGGGATAAAAAGGAAGACTTATCAAAGTATTTTAAGGAAATTATTGATATCCAGAAATAGAAAAGCTTGCACCAGTCTTGAACGACTCTTAAGTGTCATTCTAGGTATTGTTCACTGTTCTTAAATTTCAAATTGCTTAGAAATCGTAACTGTAGATATTTTGTATGATCTAATATTTTCCTTTTACAATAATATAAAAACTATGATGTTAAAGACAAAATATATCTTTGATGCAGGACTTTCCATGTGCATCCACGTTATGCTATATGAAACACAGAAATGTCATTATGACATTTTCAAATTTTATTCCTTTCACTAGGCGTGAAATTCAGCTTTTGGAAACCTCCTTGCTTCTGTTGAAAAGCATAGGTGCAAGATCATTGGTGCAAGATCACAAAAACTGTGGACAGAAGAAGTTTTGAACTCCTATAAAAGAACTCTGTTGACCGTTAATATCGTCATTTAGAAATACCGCCTGCTTTCAATAACCATACCTACCACCTCCTCCCAGAGTGCCCTTAGCAGCTCTTTCACATAGCAAATAAATATCTTAGCCACAACAAAGTATATAAATGAGCTACAAGCTACATCTGAATGACTGAATATTGAAGATTTTTTTTATTATAACACCAAAATAATTTTCTCTACCAAGTCACCGCAAGTAGGATAAAATTCTGATGTCAGTGGCAATTAAAGTGTCCAGCATTTCTCTCAGTCTGATTATGTAATGTTAAAAGCATACAAGTTGCACATTAGTCGATGAAAAACTGAAAGTATACGGGAGTTCATTAGAATTTCAAAAGATCAGAGTTGTACAAGCCACTTTCACAAAGTCCAAAACACTTTTTGATTTAGGATTGATTCTGAAAAATGCCTTGAAATATCCAGTGACAAAATCTGCTCTTTAATCTGCCATAGTCCTCTGCATATCTAAGAGATTCTAAAAATAGATGGAAAAAATGTATGCACTTGCACATATTGACATTCTGCATTTCCAGCAGACAAGCAATTATGTAAATTTACAAACTGCTTCATATGTGATTGTGTTTATCCTAAAAGTTTTATACTCAAAATATAACCTTATTTAACTAGTTCTTTTTATATTGCACAGACATGTCCTATATTTGGATAGGTCCTTGCAAGATTTATGTTAGTGTAATACTTTATCAAGAATATTCTCAGTAGAAAGAGTAAAATAGTGGTAGTTATTACCAATGCATGTTGGCTGAATTCCACTCCAAGTGCCATCTGCTTGACAGAATCTTCTTGAGGAGCCTATCAGAATAAAAGGGGGTCTGCACTGAAAGCTAACTTCAGATCTGTAGGTGAAACTTTTTCCATTGAGACGTCCTTCTGCTGGAGTACCAGGGTCACCACAAAACACAGCTAATACATAAAAAAAGGTGTGGGGGGGAAGTGTTATTAGAAACTGCACATCCTTTAACTGGTATTCTACATTGTTTTCTGTGCAAGTCAGGCATACTGAATGTGAGTGCAAAAGCTATGTTTATTTATCTGTGTAGGATTGCAGCTCAGATATATTCTTGACAGCACTTTAAAATTAATTGTCACTGTTATAGTTGTTGTAAGCATAAAATTTAACCTGGGAAAATAGACCTTTTAATTGAGACACTTAAGCACTGATTAGATTTGGATGGCAAAATAATCCCAAAGCAGACAATGCTATATTGCAATGCTTCAAAATATAACCAGTTTTCAAATCAGTCACCCTCAATTGAGTAGGCTGGAAATTTTTTCCCTAATTAGATAAAATCAAAATTGTTTATCAGAGTCCTGACAAGATTTCAAGCACTGAAGGAAATGAGTTGACAGATTTAGAATATGCTGAAAAACAAACACAAGCAAGATATGGGGGTATGTACTCTCCTTCAGAAATAAAAAATTGATTAGAAAGAAGTGCAAGACTATGAGCTTAAGGGTTAGCATTCTTGTTTTCACCTGTTAATGGAAATGGAAACAGGGAAGAAAAAAAAGGAAAAGTGTAAGGGAATATTTCAATCATGCTCACCACAAGTCAAATTCAGAACATCCGAAAGGATTATCAGTAAGGCAAATGGTGAGGGGTCCAGTTAGGTAAAAAGAGATGGAGGTGACTCTCGGGGAAAGGAGGACTGTGACCTTAAATAGGCACAGCCACTCAATTTCATAACAAGGCAAGCTTTTTAGTAGAAGGAGGGAAAATCCTGCAGTAATTAATGTATTACCTGATGTAGCTGATTTCTTTTTAAACTGTGATTCTGTGACTATAGCCCAAGACAACTAATTGTAGCTTTGGTGAAGCCCAATACAACTGTACCCTGAAAACTTACGCAAACATTGTGGTATGTCTCCGCGCCAAATTCCTCGCCCTTCACAGGAGAGAATAGCTGTGTTAGACAGCTGATAGCCTTCTGCACAGCTGTAACTCACACTGGCACCCCAGCGATAATCAGAGCCTTCCACTTTCCCATAGAGCACTGTTGGAGGGGGGCCACAAGTAATAGCTGTGTCAGAAAATAAAATTAATAATTTTAAGAATGCATAGGGGTTAGGAAAATGCAATATAATACACACTCATACCTTTGAAACTAAAAAAAAAAAAAAAATAATTCTGTTACAACAAAGCATACCTGTGTTGACAAAACAGCCTATAATAGACAGAAAATCAATTTAATTACAAATCTACAACCTTTGGGTCTAGGAAGTCCCTGAGCAGTAAGTTGCTAGAAGCCAGAAAACATGGCCTACGTAGTTCTAAATTTTCTCTCTACATAGTCATGACATTATTTTTGGCAACAGGTTACTGAGACAGGCAAAATTTTTAAATAAATATGATTTCTTTCAATAAGTAAGTTTCTATAAGTCCAAAATTCAAAATATTTGCATTTTCTTTTAAACTTATTTTGCAGCACTATTTAATATGATTTTGTTCATTCACCTGCTCATTTTCTAAGGCTTTCAGCACACAACGGTAATTAATTTTATTGGTAATTAGTGGCTAAGAGCCTTTTCCGCCTTCTGATAAGAGTACCCAAAATGATGAAATCTGGAATGATCAAGTTTACATTTCCATATAATTACTTTCAATGAAGAGAACAGCCATAAAAACACTCAACCAGTGATTTTTACAACAGAAAATACAGTCAGTTGAATACTTATGCCAAAATCTAATTTGTAGGCTAGACTTAGACATCACATTGAAGCGGTGCAAGGTGAGTTGGTATTCTAGGCCTTTTATAAGCAGAAGATGCCCTAGGCTGTTGTGTTTACTCCCTGGCTGTAGTAATGCTAACAATTTTTGCCAGGCTGCCTTTTTTGCCTTTAAGTCTCATCCCCACTATGACCTTCCTGTTAGCACTTGTAATTAGTTATGTGGGAAGCATATTTTTGGCTGTTTATGGCTACATTATTGCAACAAGGGAATCTTTTACCAAAAGTTTTCTTTGCAGAATGTTGTCCATCTGATGCAGGATAAAAGGGCCCAAAAAGGAAAATGGGCACTTAATTCACAGCTTTTTAGATGGAGTGATCTGAAAATCTTCATTGCAGAGTGATTTGGTAGTACTGTAGTATTTACTGCTGCTATTTTGACAGATATGATAACACAGTATATGTGCAAAATAATTACAAATTCTATACAAATTCTTATCTAAATGTTTTAGTTGTATTTGCACAGTAATGTCCCAAAGAACATGTGACTTTTTTTTTTTTATAAATGAAATCACTGATTAGTGAATTTCACATATAGTGCCAAAACAGCATTTGTAAACTATCCAAATTCAAAAGTTCACCTTTGCATATCGGTTTACTCTGGTTCCAAGTGCTGTCTTTTATACAACGCATGGTAGATGAACTTGGAGGCTCCATCAAGTATCCTGGATTGCACTGATAGCTGACTGTCTTATTAAAGGTAAAATCATTTCCAAACTGAATGCCATTTGCTAATGCACCTGGATCTCCACAGTTGATTACTAGTGAGGAAAAGAAAAAAGATTTTTTTGTTTAATAAACACGTAAAGAAACATTGAACCATGTATACCTACTGTCTTTTTTTAGTGTACAAAACAAGAAAAATTCTGATCGATATATTTCACACAAAAATAAAAACTTAATTTTTAATTTTTATCTAAAAAGTTATTTTTCTCAGGCATTTCAATAGCATGGCCAGATACTGTTTTCCTTTAATAGAGTAGCCTAAGCTGGTGTGCTCTAATGCTACTGCAGTCTGTTTAGTGGTAGTTTTGATAGTTTTGACAGGACTTTTTACTGGGGTCTTTGTCATGTTAGGCCTAATGTTGGTGGTACAATGTCATTATGCAATTCCAGCAGAGTCATGAAATGTCTCTCTCTGTGTTTTTTTTTTTTTTTTTGGGGGGGGGGGTGTGTTGGTTTTTTTTTTTTTTTTTTTTTTTGGTTGGTTGGTTGGTTGGGTTGGTTTGGTTGGTTGGTTTGCTTTGCTTTGCTTTGCTTTTGCTTGTTTGTTTGTTTTTGTGTGTATAACTGTACTGATGTACTGTGAGTATGGCCTTGTCAGTGAGGCCACTAGCCCTGCCTGCCTTGTAGCACTTCTCTGGTCTCTGCTTACTTTCACTAATGGAATAGCCCAGTCTTGCTGCTCCTTGATTCTTGGCCCTTAGCGGGATGGTGATTGATCAACTCTGTCTCATTTGACTTAAACAAAAAAACTGGCACAATAATGTATCCAATTATGCAAAATCTGATTTAGAACTACCAGAACATCCTTTGAACATAAACCACAAGGATAAAAACGGAGGTTAAAAAAAAAGCTAAAGGAAACTCTGGAGAAACACCTAAATAAAATATTATTCTAAATAATTATATTTATATTATGAATGTTGACATTCATGAGGTAAACAAATACAATAAAGTTACCTATGTAGCCATCTTAAAAAGATTTTTTGGAAACATCTAGCATGTGTTAAAAGAGCATGTACCTTTAAGTATAAAAAAATATTCATGTATTACTGTTGAGGATCAAGAAAGCTATGAGGTTTGGAGAAAACATTTTACCAGGTGGACCTACGAAGAGGATCCCGCAGAACCCAGTGGCAGCAAACAACTTACTACGTTCTCATAAAAGACGTAGTATTGGACTTTCAATGAGACTATAAAATTGGCTACTCTTGGGAGGACCGGACTTTCACGAATGTTTTATTGTTATTGGTGACTGTTTGCTGTTCGGGCAATGTTTTTGCATGTTACTGTTATCAGTTATGGCTTTTTATGTGTTGGCAATATGGCCGTTCTCCCTGTTGTTTTTCCCCTCATGTTCCTCCATCTTTTCTCCTTCACCCTCACGATTTTCCCGCCTCTTGCCCGGTTTTCCTGCCAATGCCCCGGACCCTGGTTTGTCATTAGTCCTTTGCAGAGCTGTTCCCAATTGGCTATCCGGTTACCCCAGTTACAAGCTCTGCCCCCAGTTCTGTCCAATCCCATCCTTGTTACTACCCTTGGTTCCGAAACCTTCCCCAGTACCCTATATAAACCCCGCCTTCAATAAACATTGCCCTTTTGAGCCCACAGTCGCCTTGTGCCTGTGTGGTCATTGGGGTCTCCGTCAACTGCTCTTGCATATTATAAGACAGATGCATGTGGAAAAATGTGTTATTTTATGTATCTGAACAATCATTTTCAGTAGGAAGGCTGGATGACTTACTACATTAAAGCTTTAGAGAAAGAAAGTTTCTTTCTGACCTGTGCAGTCTGGAGCAGTGCCAGTCCATGTCCCATTAGCAGTACAATGCCTAGTAGTTAGCCCTGAAGTTTTGTAACCTTCCCAGCAGGCATAAATGACTGAGCTCGAGAATAATATTCCATCAGTGTATATTATCATGCCATTGGCTGGGGTGCCAGGGTTTCCACAAGATACAGCTGCAAAGAAGAGATTTAAAGCAAAAATAAATCAATATTTTGATGATAGGTGACCAACTGCAGAAAAAGAAAAATAGCAACTAGGTTAATATCTCAGTTTTTAGAAAAACTTTATAGCAAGTTTTACTAAGAAAAAGTTTAATGGGTATATTCTTGAATTAATATCTTATTTCTGTTTGTTAATATTATCACTTTATTTGCATTTGTTTAGTTTGCTTTTTTTGTTTTTCAATTGCTGATTCAGAAAGTTTGACCTGCTTGTTCCACTCCACCCAACACAGTCACTAGAGCAAATAAAGATTCAGGACTTTCTGGCCGACCTGTACCTCTGTATTTGCCTTTAGGCACATTTTTGTATAATCTTCCTGTCTTTGAGTATCTCATCTTTAAATTGTAAACATGAATATATAGTAAATTATGATTTGTGTCCACTTCTTTTTTAAATCAAGAATAGAACAGACATTCTGTATTGGCCTCCATATCTTTTGGGCATCTATAGCTATATTTTAAGGCAATAATTATATTTTAGCTTCATATATCTGAGATTCAACAGCCGTTTACCTTGATTACTTTGGTTACATATTGCTTTTTGGGGGGAGGCTTAGTGGTGTTTCTTGTTTTTTGCCCTTTTTTTTGTTTTTGTTTTGGTGGTGTGTTGGTTTTTTGTTTGGTTGGTTTTTTTGTTTTTTTTCCAGTGAGTGAGCTAATCATGAGAAGGATTTGGTTTGTTTTGTTTTGTTTTAAATTTTCCTAGCAACTTTCCTACCAACTTGTGAGACCTCACCTGGAGTACTGTGTCTAGCTCTGGGGTCCTCAGAACAAGACAGATTTGGACCTGCTGCATGTCCATTAGCTGGATGTCACCCAGCATGATAGTTAGATCTAGTAGCATCTAATAGTTAGACTGTAATACTTACAGATTTTATGATTGATTAAAACATGATTTCCCAATTATAAATTACTCTATCACTTATGTTTGGAATAATACCTAGATGCTTTTGTTTTAATCAAGTCATAGTCACCTTTTATTTCTAAGAGTTTCAAATAGTGAAGAGAAAAATTCAGTAGGTTGGAACTTGAACGGGTAGGAATGAAAAGGTATTCTAATCTCATCCTTACTTATACTGAACAGGAAACAATTGAAGGACTACAGCAAAATTGAAAGAAAGGGGCTTTTTTCATTATTTCCCCCCCTGCCCCTGAAAACAGAAAGTTGAAGTAAATAATATAAAGAAAGGCGGGGGGGGGGGTGGGGTGGGGGTGGGGGTGGGGGGGGGAGGAGGCGGGGAAAGCAGCATTTCAAACACTGATGATTGCCACTGACTTCTGCTGTCCTACTATAGTTAATATCTTCATGTAAGGGAAGTAGAAAGGATATTGCAAAACTTCAATTTTCTCCTGAAAATACTGATCCTGTTCACACTGCCATTTTCATACTGTTATGATGTTATCTGCACAGAAGATTAGTCTGTGCTGAAGAATACTGTAAAAGAACAATTGCTAAATGAGGCTACTGTGATAAAATGCCTAAGTGAAAAAATATACAAAATTTTTTTAGCATTTGTTCAGTCCTTGATATTACATAGGAAGAGAAGATGTCAGTATTTCCTTGTTAGAAAACAGATGACAGGTTTATTTATCACTCCATTTTCATATCTTCAATCAAAAGCATTTTTTTAAATCTTACATTTAACTCAGATATCTATTATGTATTTTCAGGCTCAATATTGTTTGACTAAAACTGTTTTCTCACAAAGTTCTTATAAATATGTATTCCAAAACTTTAGCAGTTTGGATTTAGGTTTTGAAGCAAAACATGAACTGTTTGAAAACTTTTTTATATTATCTTTCTACAGAGCATTATGAAAGTATATTTCGGCATAGTTTGTGGGTTTTTGTTGTTGCTTTGTTTTGTTTCTTAATCAAAGAATAAAGCCTTTAATAAATATCATTCACTAGTATCATAAGCACCAATGGTAGCAATACCCACCTTCACACACAGGCTGTACACCTGACCAGGAACCATTAAGCAGGCATGTTCTCTCTGCAGATCCTCTCAGCTGATATCCCATTTCACACGAGAAACGTAGCAAACTTTTTATTTTGAACTCATCCCCTAGTCTGGACCCATGGGCCGGTACTCCTGGATCATCACAATAACCAGGATTATTTCCTGTAAAACACAACGTAGTAGAATTATTGGCAGAGACATGTGCAAATGCAGTGGCAGTGACAATACTCTCACAAACAGTACTACCAAGTACATTGTTTCTGTTATAATCAATCCCTTTTTGTTTTACTGTAAGGGTGTGAAAATAAAGCCAAAGATGAAAATACATGTCTTTTTACCTTACTGCTTGTCTCAGACCAATACAAACCTAAACATTGAATGTGATATAAATAAAAGATAGTTGTGAACATGGAAAGCACCTCTGCCACTTTTCATCAGTTCAATAAATTTTTTGTCTTTTTTGACATAAATGATATTTTCTACACATTGTATTTTACTGTTCAACTACTCTTCTAGTAATATAATAACTTCTAATAACAAGAATTAGATAACAGCAATAGCAGAGAGAACCATATTCAAGTATCTTAAGAACTGCATTTGAAATCCAAAGATGCACACTGGCACCTGTCCCTCTGTCCCTGTCAGGAATAAAAAGGATGCCTCATAATTCTCCTTGTTCTTTAAGTTTCTATGTAAATATTGGTTAAAAATTTAGAAGAGAAAGAAAGTGCTTCAAGACAGACCTTTCAAAGATGTCCTCATAGGTCTAATGAACCAGTCAACTACCTCATCATATAAAGTGGCTGCTACAGGAAATGCTATAGGAGGTGGTTAAGGAAGAATGGTTTCAGTAGCCCCAATTTATTGTAAATTTTGGAATAAAATTGGATCTCTCCTAAATCCCTTTGTGTCTAAATTGTAGTTCACAGCAACATTATCCTTCATTCTCCATTCTTAAAATATATATCTAGACTCAAATTCTATTTAAACTATGGGGTTTGGAGTTTGTTTAGGTTTTTTTGTTTGTTCATTTCCTCCCCCCCCCCCCAAAATCTAGGTAAATAATTTAATACATTGAAGACTGTACATTCTTACATAGGTTTTCCATCATAGGTACCCCTCTCATATGAAGGACAAAATCCTGAACAAAGGAATGATCATAGCAAATCTTTGAGAAAACTCAAATATTTAATTTAAAAATTTCTAAAGTCAGAAAGTATGATAATGTGTCCATTGTAAGGTTTGAATTATAGCAAGTATGAGTGGATACAATCATGTTTTCTCATAAAAGGAGACCAAGACAAGTTCCTGAATTCAAGGCTAACTTGTGGGCTTTGACTGAGTCGACTTTGTTTAGTTTAGGTTCTTCTAGAATAGGTTGTTCTTGTCACCCTGCCCTGCAGCATTTAGACCTAGATTTCCTGGTCTAAATACATGCTTGTAAACACTATGAGTGTCTTGAAGCCAGCTGGTGTCTTCTGTCCACATCTATATGGTGAAACTCACTTTCCAAAACATGGTGGCTGCAATCCAAACTGTTGAGAATGATCTCCAGCACACAAACTTGTGTGGTATTTGCGCATTGTGTTTGGGCTGCTATGGGCAACAATTATTCTGAGTACAATTCCAACAGTAAAATGGTCTCAGTGATCAAGTACTAACTTCCATGACCTATGCCATGGCACTACTAAAGCAGAAGTCCAGGTGCGGCCTCTTGATGCTATCTGCTTCCACTTACTCTAAGAGACATTACTATTTCACAGAAATTTCTGCCTGCTTAAAATGTGTGAAATAACATTCAGGCTACCACTGTGGCATGTTTACAGCATAGAACAACTGTGTGGTGCATACTCTGGCTTGTGAATGGAAAGGAATTGTTAAGGGCAGAATGATCTATGACTCTGGAAATATGATGATGTCTCAGCTTGCTTTGGGATTTTGTTAAGGGAATTATTTGAGATGAATAACTATAGACTTTTTTTTTTTTTTAACACAGCTAGTTTTAACTTGGAGAAAATTTGAACTGGGACCATGCAATTTTATAGTCAAAGGGTATAGACAAAGGCAGTTACAGTATTATGGAGGTCTAGACTCTTTTTTATTTAGCAATGTAGAAGATTACATATCCATTATTGAAAAATGAGTGTGAGTCATCTTAAACAAAAATCTCAACTACTGCTTAATTCATGAGATACAAAAGTCTGTCATTGCAATAGGTCCCTGGTCACAACAAACCCTGAGATCATATTTATATCATTGTAGAACCTTCATGCTTCCAAATATATGTTAATGTATAATAAAGAAATAAATCCCATGCAGAAACAGACTACAGGTTTTAAACACTGTATTTAGACTGTTTTTCATATCCCTGAAGTGCAAAACCAATTAGAGTTCTCAGTCATCCTGGGCACAACCATTCTTTCACTGACATTATGACAACGAATTATTCATATTGGATTTTGATGGAGTAATCTCCTGAATATCTAGCATGGGAAATCTAGTTCTTTTTATAGTTCCAAATACCTTAGAGAAATGAAACATCTTTTTAGGGTTTTCTTTGGCTGTTTTTTAGATAGTTTTTCTTTGCTTTTTTAAAAGTTGAGCTAACACAGACAGATTTGCATTTTCCTAGGGAATCCCCTTGCTCTCAAGATGGTGTCCCATTGTGTTCAAATTCAGAAAATTAAATTCTGCATCAGTAGCAATATTTTAGTTACACTAGACAGATTTTCCCCTCTCCAGATGAGTATCGTGCTCTTTAATGTTTTCGTATCTGATATCTGAAGAGTCTCAATTATTAGCCATTAAAATTTCCTTCCACCAGCAGGAGAATTTTCCTTATGGTGAGAAATGGATAACAGGACTATAGGGCTCTGACCATAAACAATTTAAAGTCTAGGTGCAATTTCATGTCTGGCATATTATGCTGAATAAAAAGGTGAAAGTAACATAAATGTGGTCTTAAGCAAGAATATGTTTGTGTGAAAACCAAATGATATTCCTGCAGAGATTCCTTTCAGGTCTAGGCATAAAGACCATGAGATCTAGCAGAGTGAGAAGACTCTAAACTACTTTCACTTGACCAGCAGATATAAGAAACACTAGTGATTTAAATTCACTGCCTTTTCCTAATAGGGGAATTTTTCCAAATTTCAAATTCTGCTCAGCATGTTTCCAGAATCAGCTTAGAAATGGACCAGTTCCAATGGGCACTTATTTAGAGCTTTTTTGAAGTACTGAATTTAAATTGCTCACACCTATTTAAATTAGGTCAAATATGAACTGAACTGCACTGAATTCGATTAATCTAACAGTAGGCATGACCAAGAGTTCAAGGGAAGTTGTAAGAAAATAGTATAATGAGTAATTATGAACAGTTTTCTCACTAGGAAATTTTCTTCTTAAATTGGTCAAGTCTTGTTATATACCGAAGTGTGTAGACTTAATATGCCTTGGATGTCCGTAATAGCCAATCCTCATCTGAACTCATCACTTCAACAAAACTGTGACGTGTTTAACAGCTTAATCTACATTTGCATATTCTAGGAGAGAATAAACTGTCCCTGCATTTCCTGACAGCACCAAGAACATGTCAGACATTTATGGTATTTCCACATTGCAACACCAATAAAATATATTTCTGTAAGTGAAAAGAGGAGCAAAATGTATGAAGTTTGCCATTCATATCTTTGTTGTGGAGCTTTTTATTCAATATTTTCTGATGTTTACACAAAACAGTGCTCATAAAACCAAAATTTAATACAGATGTCCTTTTTAAGCAAAGATCGATCAGGTTTTAAGTACATACTTTGTATTTTCTATACACTCCAGTACACAACTATAGCATCTAGCTAAGGAGTGAAGATGTGAAATAATGACAAAGAGAATGAGTCAATTATGATAATATTTCAGTAAATGGGTATGATACAGTTAAGTGGCTATTGGTGAAATTAAAATATACTTGGAAAGGAAATAAACTGTAGCTAAAAAAATGCATGAGAATGCCCTTGTTCATGTAAGGAGGTGACATTCAGATAATGGTTGGTACAAGTACCTGAACAGTGAGGGAGAGTCCCACTCCAGTGGCTATCTTCTTGGCACTCCCTTGTAGAATTTCCTATGAGCCTTCGACCCACTGTGCAAGAATAGTGAACTATGGAGCCATATGTAAATTTGTCTCCAGAAAGAACTGCATTTGCAGGTACCCCAGGATGTCCACACGAAATGGCTAACAAAGGAAAGAGCACAATATTATAAGTTGTGTTCATGGCACAGAAAAAGAACCTAGCATTATCTTTAAATATAAGGCTGGTTCCACACAGAATACACTTCTCCCTGGATTTAAACCCTTGCATATCTTCAGTTTGCTGTTGCTATAGATGATTAACTGGTTATTTTTAAGATTAAACAAAAAACTACATATAAAACTAACTCATCCAGTTTAGCTGAAAATATAGAGCTGTCTTTCCTCATTCATTTCTGTTCATTGTCCTTCCCTATATATAGCACACATTATTTCAGTTAGGGTTAGGAAAGAAGAAACCAAATAAGGTCAATGTCACAATGTGCTAATATATTATAGATTTGATAATGGTAAGTAAATTCATTGTATCTATAAATTAGCTAGATAAAGTTTAAGCAGTTGTATCTATAAATTAACTAGATAAAGTTTAAGCAGTATAGTGAAATAAAATACTTATTCTGTAGTATTATTATAGAAATGTGTTGCACTAGACTGAGCAAGAGGAAAATGGATTATTGGTATTTTTTGTAATTTTTAAATCATATATATGGTTAAATTAAATGTGTACATTTTGTTTGAGAAAAAAATCAGATAAACAGTTTTGGTACATAATAACCAACAAACAGGCAGGTCAGATCTGTATTATGAGGAAACATAGGTCATCTTAAGGTGAACAAGAAATCATACTCTGAAGGCCTTTTGTATAAAAATTAGGTCCTCCAGTAAAGAAAGAAATACAAAGAAAATAAATTTTGCATAAATTTAGTAAACAGTCACACGAACAGGCTGCCTTTAAATAGACCATTTGAACTTTAGCAGCTTGGTAAATTACTTGAATGAATGATGTATGACTAAAATATCTTTTAAGAAAAAAAGCCCTGTTTTTCTGATGACTATTTCTGAGAGATATCAAAATTATCTCTGTTCTACTGGATCCTATGATGTCAATCTGACTGCACAATGGATTTTGGCCAAGGGTTGTGGTCCTGACCAATGCTGTGTGTTTCTCTTGTTTTTCTTGGGTTCGTTTAAGTGTTCGTGTAGCAAATGGGATACCAAATCAGGACACCGATCTGGTTGAACAGTACTCCCACAGAAAAAAAAAAAAAAAAAAAAAGTTTCATTTTCAGCCAGAAAAATTACCTTAATGAACTTACCATTGCAAATGCAAGTCCTGACACTATTCTGTAAGGAGCGGCAGTTAGTGATCAGATTTTATGGAATAAAACCACACGTAGGTAACCTTAATGTGGGTTTATAATGATTTGTAGTGAGTAACATGAACTTTTTTCACATTATGAAGAAGAAAAGAAGCATCCATTTTTAAGCAATAACACACATAGTTATTGCCTCACATATAAAACAGCAGTGTCAGAAATTTCTATTTGTTTAGTCTTGAACTAGAGTTGTTCATGATAAACTGTGTCTACTTTGGGTTCAAAATTTATCTCACCTGCCTCTTCGAGTACTTTGCCCTATCACCAAAATCAATCTTACATTTGAAAAATGGAGATTATCACTGATAATTTTTGAAAACCACATCTCTCTTACAGTACTTGAAAAGGCTCTCAGTGATTTAGTGTGAATAGATAAAGAGATTTTCTCTTAGAAAGAGTCCTAATAATTTCACAGAGTTTTTCTTAGGAGAATGAAATTTAAATTTGTTTTGGTGGTATATAGCGTTTAGATGGTGTTTCAGTCCACCAGCAGCAAATTAGCAACAGTTAATCCAGTAGCTGACTGGGGTACATGGTACCATCCAGGCTCATTTGAATGTTCCTATGGACTCAGTCAGTAGTCTCCAGAGCAAGGTCATGAATTCCTATTCTGAAGGAATGGATACCTGTGATTTTTCTTGAGGTCTGTCTAAAAGCAGAAAGTCATACAAATGCCATCAAATTTCTAAAATACTTGACATGAAAAGATGAGTAGCTACTCTGGATGATTTAGATTCCCCATCCTCTTCTGCCCCTTGCATAAAGAGCATTTCTTCAGACTGAAAACCCAGTCCTGGAAGTAGGAAGGGATTCCTGACAGATTTGAGCCAAGGACTTTCATAATGGCTTTTCTAAGATACAAAAAGTGAGGAACGTGCTTCCATCTGTCAAATGTTCTTGCCAAGTGAAAAAATTTGTGCAGCTTTTTTGTATTTAAAATGTTGTATTTTGACTAATTATTTTACTACTGAAATGTGAATAAACCCTTTTTTTCAGGTTGTAGCTCTTATTGACAGCTATTGAAAGCATAGAATGTTATAAAAACTCAAAACAAAACTGTTTAGGTCATGTGGGTATTAGATACATAGTAGTACAAAGTAGATAGTACAAAGACCAAGCATAACAAAGAAATAAATTCACTAGCCTACTTACACTTATAAATCTATAAAATAAATCATTTTAGTAAAAAATCACAATTTGTAAAGCAAAAAACTGTAAAATCCTCTGATGTGTTTCCAATGAAAGTATACTTTAATTTCATTTATTATTTCCTATAGTTGCACTGTAAATCAGAAATCATGTCAGCAAATTAAGAGTGATCAGAGAAGAAAACTATTTCATTGTAAATCAGTCAGACTAAAGATCTGAAGTTCATTGAATTGATTATAGGAAATACCAGAAAATTTCCTCCCTCTCTGAGGAAAAGGAAAAAGTTATGGAGGAAGTAGGAAAAGACCCTCTTGAGCAAAACTTCTCTACACAACATTCAACAGATTTGTTCTCACACACATATTTGAATATATGAAAAAAAAAATCTGATATAGACATTAATGATCTCAGACTATCAATGTAAACATAAATCATAATTTTAGGTTTCCCTAGCTGTTTTCAGATATCTTAACAATTCACCAAAAGGGGAAATTCATGTTAACTTTCTGACATTCAAAATAATACTTCTGCAGTTCCCTGTAAATACAATTTTAATAATGGCAAGTTACATGATACCTTGTCTTAATGTTTTCTTACTGAGATGCACAATTTGCAATATGATGATCCTAAAGTTCCATTTTGTTCTTCAACCACTGGTTGTACTTTTTTTCTCTATCATGATTTTAAATCCTGCACCACTCTTTAATGCTAATCCAACTGAATGAATACTTACACAAACACTTTGGTAATGATCTATCCCATAATCCATTAGCTTTACAGGTCAGTGCAGATGAGCCCAACAGATAAAAGCCCTTCTTGCAGTGGTATGCCACACTTGTTCCGTATTTGAAACTTTCAGGATAATTCTGTTGTCCGTGCCGAATTGCATTTTCTACAAAGCCAGGATCAGAACAGTTCACCACTGTAAGGCAAACAGTATTTATTACTGATGCATGATAGTCACATCATAAGTGGAACAATTATTTTCTACTTCACTAGCAGCTCATGACTGTGGTCCATATGATATATGTGGGGTTTATTTGACTGAAATATCATATATATTGACTTCTAAGTGAGTCTTCAGGTCTTTTGGTTTTGAAAGAAACACTATAATTTTACTCCAGTACTTGTAACAGTCTTGGATGTACAAGTGATTCAAAGATAAAAGAGAAACTGGAAGAATTTTTTATCATTCTCTTGGTAGGATTAGTTTGGTCTTCTATGTAATTTTTATGTGAAGGAAATCAAATTAAAATAAAATCTGTATATAGCTTAAATAACACGTTAACATTTTCTTTTTTAACTTAACTTCCTGTAATAAGAAAAATTGTTTCTACGATTAATAAGAACATTTTCTGCTATTAATGTCTAGAACACAAAAAGGAATGTGGTGAAAAATCAAACACGTGATCATGGAGCAGGAGTGAGAGCAAGCACCAAAAAGTCTTAAGTAATTTTTTTTCTTATACCAGTCAAAAATTTAAAATTATTATGAGTTTTTCCATGGCTATTTAGTTCTTTATAAGGTATGTCTACCCTCCCCAATCACTTGTTTTATACTCTGCAGTGAACACAGAATCATTTAATAGCTTGGAAAGGAAGGGATGTTTGCAAACACCTAATTTTGCTGTCTGTTAATCTGAAAACTATCTGAAAAGTTACAAATGCCTACTCCACCTCTCTTCTGTCTTCAATCTAAAGATAACACTATGAATAAATAATACTTCATAAATTAAAGCATGTCAAAAAATGACAGGTAATCTACTTTCCAAGTATATCATCTAGTTCAAATCAATTTTTATGAAAAAGAAATCAGTGGAGAAGAATATCAGATAACAGTATCCTTTTAGAGGTAAGACATACAGTCACTAATGAACTATTTTTTTATTCCTGAGTCATATTTTTTTCAAAAGGTTAAGTTTTATGATACATTAAATTGAAATTTGCTGATAACACACTAGAATGAGGCAGCTTTTACAAATATTAAGTCATTGAAAGAACATTTCATTCAATCCACTAAAAAGTATCCCAATTTTAAAGAAATATTAACATCCTAAAACTTAATTTGGGGCAAAATTCAGTTTTAATTGGTTTTATTTCTCTTTCTCCTTTAAAGTCACAATCTTAGAAGCATTAGGTGTTCATAATTTCAGCCTCATAATTCTAGATAAACATGTACCTGGATCTGAAGAACATCCTACAAGAATCCAAATTTTTCCTTAACAAAAATTATTTTAGAAGTAATATTTGGGATTGTGGGAATAAGAACCCTCTTTGGCATGAAGAAACCCATTTTTCATCTACCAATTGTTATTAAAAACTGAAAATACAATTACACAGAAAGATCAAATACCTTTAAAAACACTAGGTATTACAATGAAGTAATAAAAGGTTATTAAGGCATTACCTAGACTGAAGATGTTCAGTGAAAGAGACTCCATCCTTTTTTTTTTCCTTTTTTTTTTTGTTCCTGAGCAATAATAGAGCTACAGTCTCCTAATTGAAACTATTCCTAATTTGTTTTATGGTGAATAAAATCTCACTGCTCTTTGGAAGCTGTGAAAAATTTGGATGTGGAATTCTCTGTATTTGCTTTGAAGAACTCTGAAAATTCTTACTTCTGGGAATCTTTATTTTAAAAGTATTATCGAGAGAAAATGCTTTATTCTTTTTACATTGCACATTCTGTGTGATTTTTTTTTTTCTCAATGATTACTAATCATTGTCAGCTAAGTCTAATTCTTTCACTGGTAATATAACTATCATCATAGAATATGGACGCATGTGAAACTCTGTAAAATGTACAGTACACTGACAGGAAGCCTTACCAAAACATTAACCAAGATCTGAATGAGCTCATAAGTCTGTATTCACAGTGCAATTATTTCTTAGAGAAACTAGCACAGTTCCCAGAAGCAACACATGCTGCATCGTAATTAACCCTGGTTCTTAGGCAATTACACACGGTCTAGTGCTGGGTAGATGCCATTGTAAAGCTTCTGGTTTTAGAACTAGCCTGCACCCTGTGCATAATTATAACGTGCCTTGTACAAACACAGCCTTAATTTCAATTTTTCCACATATGTATATGCATTTCCTTGTATCTATATACATTCCTAAACATTTGAATCTACATGCTTGCAAATAGATTTGTTTGGATTACCAACTTTTCCTTTCCTCCAAAGTTATTTTTTCTCTGGTTTGGTTTTGTTCAGCTAAGAAAAGAAAACACTATTAAAACCATTCATTTTGGTCAAGCAAACTTTTAAAATACCTGTATTTTAAATAATTCAAAAGCTACTTACAGGGTTTAGCTACCTTAAAAAAAAAAGAAAACAAAATTCACAAGTTTTATTCCTACTCTTTAAAACCAGTCAAAATAAAATAGTGACAATGGATCAAATCAAAACTTAGAAACAGAGGTCTCAAATTAGGTTCTTTATTAGGAAGATGGGTTCTATATTGCTCAGCTAGATCACATGATAATGAATACAAGACAGAGCTTTGACTCACTCTCACAAGACTGGAAGTTACGCTGTTGTACTTTCAATGTCTAAAAGCATTAACTATATAAAAATGTGTATGTTATATTCTACAATTTCTTAATTTTCAATGACAATAGGCTACTAAATATTCTCAGTTCTTTCATTAAAAAAAAGAGAATAAAATATGTGTGCATTGAGCAATGCATAGGTATTATGGTGATCAGAAGTGCTGGATTCTGCACCTGGGATGGGGCAACCCCAGATGTTCGTACAAACGGGAATGAGATGTTGGAAAGCAGAGCCATGGAAAGGGACCTTGGGGTCCTGGTAAATGGCTAGGTGAATATGAATCAGCAGTGCCCTGGCAGCCAGGAGGGTCAACCCTGTCTTGGGGGGCATCAGGCAAAGCATCGCCAGCTGGTCAAGGGAGGGGATTGCCCCACTCTGCTCTGCACTGGGTTGGTCTCACCTTGAATATTGTGTGCAGTTTTGGGCACTGCAATATAAGAAAGATATTAAGCTAAGACTGTCCAAAGCAGAGCAACAAAGGTGACCAAGGCTCTAGAGAGGAAAGCTTGTCAGAAGTATCTAAGGTCACTTGGTCTGTTCGGCCTGGAGGAGACTGAGAGGAGACTTCACTGCAGCCTACAACCTCCTTTTGAGGGGAAGGGGAGGGGCAGGCACTGATCTCTGTCACAGGACCCGAGGGAATGGCTTGAAGTTGTGTCAGGGGAGGTTTAGGCTGGATACTAGAAAGAGATTCTTCATACAGAGGGTGCTTGGGGGAACAGACTCCCCAGGGAAGTGGTCACAGCACCAAGCCTGACAGAGTTCAAGGAGCATTTGGATGATACTCTCAGGCACATGGTGTGACTCTTGGGGATGGTCCTGTGCAGGACTAAATGTTGGACTCAATGATCCTTGTGCGTCCAACTCAGCATATTCTGTGATAGCTAAGTCACTCCCAACCCAAACCAGCCTATGATTCTATGCTTGTCCTTTTTTTTTTTTTTTTTTTTTTTTTTTTAATATTAAGCATTAACAGGTTAAAACAAACACTCCTAGGAGCAGTTTCTGGAATCAAATCTGTTCACTGTAATTGAAGGCACTAAGGACTATTATAAAGACTGTGTTAGAAGCTTATATCCCCTCTTACACCTTTTTCTGACCATGAAGGAATCTACCTTCTGCTCTTCAACAAAAAACAAACAGGAGTGATAGTCAACTCCAGGACACAGGACAGCCTTTAAAAGAAGTCAGTTTGTAATCCTCAGGTTGATTAAAAGCTTAGACTTTATCATATGCTAAGTGAGAACTTGTCTACCACCATAGCCATTTTAAAAACTCATTGCTATGTTTTCTTGAGAGTCTACATGAGGACAGTTTTACCATGAAGAACGCTTGCTGTGTTCACACAGTGCTTCCAAGACAGGGCTGTTCTCAGGAAAAAAGTAGTGTACTGCATGAAGTTCTGAATGAGGGACAGAAATGCAGCAGATACTCTGGTAGTCTCTGTGCTGGAATGGAGATGATAACAGAGATCGACAGACACAAACTTCTAAAAAAAATGCCTTCCAAAGCAAAAATGCAGACAACCTATCACAGCTTCATGGGCTATTGGTCACAGAGAAATCTCATTTGGGAGTTGTGAGAACTCCAGAATATCAGAAAGTGCTAGTTCTTTAACTGTAATATAAAATGCTTATTTTATTTCTAGATCATAATGATAAACAATTAAATACTGTACAGATAGAAATACTATGAAGTAAAAGGCAGTAAAATAAACAATGAATTGACATTTTAGAATTTGATCCAAAGAAAAATAAAACAAAACAAATTTTTTCCAATGTAATTAAGAGAAAGCCACTGCTATTGCACTCAAATATGCCCTAGCTTAGTTGAAACAGAACATTGAAAGTAATACTCCAATTTTTGCCAATTTTAATCTCAGAATATTCTATTGAAACAGAAGAAAAATTTGATGTATATTGCAAAATCCTCACGTTTATTGAAGGTTTTGTACTTTCATTACTACAAGTATTTTCAAAAATTCCTCTCATTCTATAGATTACTCCCTAGGTTTAATTCTTAACACACATTCACAAGAACTGTGCCTTTTTTTAGTGCATTTAAGATTATTAAAGTGAAACAAAATCAAATATAAATGCTTAAAATTAAATCTTTATTTTAATGGGGAAGCATGCCAAATTAGCTTATGGGAAGTCAGTATTAGAAACTAAGTAAAAGGAACTTTGTTTCATGAAGATATGCTGGCCTAAAGCTACACAAAAGCAATTCTAACTGAACTATTTTGGTAAGTCAATAGGGAGAAATGAAAAACTTAATTCTCCATGCAGACCAGAAATACAGAATATTTAAGGAATATATTGCAGTTCCAAAGTATCAATTTGTCTGTGAGACACAGAGTTCTCATTCCTGTGCTGGTAGTATCTGTTTAGACAGCTCAGTGATGAATGCAATACAGAATAGTCACTGAATGCATAATTTAAGCATGCGCTCTGTGCAACAGAATTCTCACATCATACATGGTCTTATAAAATGATTATTCAAAAGAGTACTACCTCTCAAGTTAGAAAGTAAACAAAATTATGCCTGAAGTGCCATTTAAGATCAGCTATACATTTTTAAATATATATGCAAGTGTGCTGTTGCTAAGGTCTGCAGTAAGGAGTACTTTAGAAAAGAATTTGAGTTGGCCAGCATACAGAACTAAGGCAGTATTTTCCCTGATTGTCTTTCACCCTGGGGACTCAGTTGTAAATCACAGTGAGAGCAGACGGAGATTGCTTTCTCTCAATGACACCTGTCAAGGGTTACATGGGAAATAAATTCTGGCAGTCTTGGTTTAGTCTTCTGAGGAAAGCTGGAGAATACTTCAATTCTGCCCTGATAACTTTGGAATCTCACACTGGGTAGATTCAAACCTTTGAGGACAAAGAAGTGAAAAGACCATGTCAGAGTCCTTCAGGGCAGCTTTCTGTTAAAAAGTTGAATGATCATCAAAAAGTACACCATTCACAGTATTTCATTTCTTGTTCTCACTCTCTCTTTTTTTACTTGACAGAAACAATCTTAAGTTTCTTTTATAAAGTTTTATATCTGATCAACAGTATTTTTAAACTTTTTTTTTTTTTATTTGAAAAGTATTGCATTAATGTTGGTATCTAGAACACATATAGAGACTGACATTCAGTGAATAGAGAATTCACTCTCACTTTTTGACAAGATTTAACAAATTCTGCCTATGAAAAGAAAGCACTGCTTGTGAAAAAGTGATGACAAAAATTGTCAGTAAATGGAATTTTAGTAAAGTTCAATGCAAAGTCAACAACACACAAGAACAATAACTTCTCAGATTTTGCCAGGTATTACAACAGCAAATTGATCAGACAGATATTTATTTATCTGTTATTTTTCTCTACGTTTTGTCTGTATGCAGATTCAGTGGGCATTTATGTACAAGTAGTATCAACACAATAATTTTTGTCAGAATAGTGCAGACTCTGGGGTCGTGTCTTAAAGTCTTTAGATTTTTTCTTAATGAGCCCATTGTTTTTCACATGGAGGAGGAACTCCATTCAGTGGTCCCGAAAGATGTTTCTACTACCTTTTGAGATGTCTTTACCTTATCTCAAGGCAAGTTTCCCTCCAGAGAGGTACAGATATAATTTTAAGTTCTGTGTCATCTCTGCCAGATTCTGGTAAGTATCTGACACTGTATGGCATCTCCCAAGGCACCTCATATCTTTATTTAGGAAACTTAGTCATGTGCTAATTATTCTTCTGAAAGATATCAACATACTATTAACATTGATGGATCAGGTATATCTGACATGTAAAGTATAAAAAAAGTCACAGCAAAGGCCTCTGACTTTGGAAAAACAAAACTGAGCAAAATACATTTCTCTGCTTATATGAATCCTTAGTACCACCACAGATGTAAAATTGCTTAAAATTCAGAGCTGCTTTCTCTTTGGATGAGAAGAATTGGTCATCAGTCTCAATCTCTCCCACTTTTCTATCAAATGTCATCAGAAAGATTATTTTTCTTGTCAGTGAAGAAGTGAAACATGTGATGAGTTTGATAAACCCCAAAAAACTCAGATTAAGGTTTTAGTTTTAGCTAGGCCCCAATTCTGTTTGTCATGTGGTTAGGGGCAAGCATCAGCTGAATTAAGTGAGCAGTGAGATATTTCATCCCATCTGACGTCAGCTCGTCTATAAATCAAAGAGCAGCTCCCAGTGTGCTCTCCTCTCTTCTCCCTT
>JAWWEU010000111.1:94748273-94779491 GCA_035583155.1 Acropternis orthonyx | reverse complement strand
TTTCAGTTTTAAGGGGTTTTTTTCCTCACTTCTTTTAACTGAAACTCTGTCGCATTGGGAGGTGGTTGGCATTTTGCGAAGAGTCAAACCAAAACAGTAACAAACATATTACAGCTAGTTCAAATGATATACCCACTAAAGAAAACACAATAAAATCAGTGATTCCTTGCAGATGCTAGATTCTTGATAAGACAAAATAGTCTAATAAAAATTTTCAAGAATCTATCAATGAGATAAAGATGAAGCTTTCAAATTAGAAATTCAGTATAAAAGCCTTAAAAATAAACAAAGAGAGAGACAAATTCTTTATTATGAACAAATAGCCTTGATTTACTGATACAGACTGGAGAATGTGAGCTAACACAAACCTCCACAACTTTGTCAAATGGATCCTCCCAGCAAAACATTTCTGATTTTAAGAAACACATTTTTAATAGGAGAAAAGCTCTTAAATATAATTTATAAGAGGATAAAAGGAATTCTGAAGGGAAAAATAAAAAAACCCCACACTTTTCTGATACAGATTATGAATATGACTCCTCCTTAACACAGGCAGCAAGTAATAGGCAAGTCTATCCAATGATAAAGCAAAGAAATCCAAGCTAGAATATCTCCTTCTTCCAAATACTTGCATTCTAGAAGATGCAGTTACGTGTGATGTTTAATACATCAGTTCTTACTTGAAATATAATATACAAAAAATGACCTACAGCACAATCAGGAGTGCAGAGCCCTGACGAGACCATCTGATTTAGTTCTCATTTTGGTGGTTAAGAGTTATGAAAAGTAGAAAGCATAGAGATTGGCTTTCTGTGCTTCCAAAGACAAAACAGAAAGTGGTTCCAAACTGCTAAAGAAAAAAAAAAATCCACACCGAACATACTTGGTTTAGGATTTAGTATTTTCATAGCTAGTTCTGGGGTAGCACGTTCAGGCTTGCACCAAGTCCTACTCAGGCAGGTTTGCAGAAGGTAACAGAGATTTGGGTATTGGCATTTTTCCAATGCCATTTGATTCCAGTTTAAAGGCAACTGACTACTTGACCTGTTCTTTTTCAAAGAAATAGAGCCTGCAAAGAGAAAAAATGTCCTGTCTCACAGATTAAAAATTTAAAATCATTCTTCAGTGGCCTTTACATTCCAGAAAAGACTTGGAAATCTTCAAAAAATACTAAATATATCAAGATATTAAATATAAAATTTAAAACAAATATTGTTTAAATAATTAAAAAATGTTGGGGTTTCTGTCACACAAAGTACCTGAACGTCACAACATACCATTTTATACTTGTGACAGAAACATGGGAACATAGTTTTTCCAATGCATAAGTATTTTAAGTATTATGTTACCTCAGAACACGGGTCCAAATCCAGTATTAAAAAAATGTGCACATTTTAAAAGATTAAAGGTTTTACTTGCTGAGCCAAAACGGTTTAAAAGAACAGATAAAATAATTCTTAAATTACCCAGATAACATCATTCTGGAATAGAGGGAAATATCATTGCAAAACAGTTCAGTGCCTTCTGTGCATTTAGGACATAAAAACATATCAAAATACTTTCATACAAGTAATACATATCATTTTTTGTGAGCGTTACTTTTTTTGTCAGACAAAAAATGTCATATAATTTCCTTGGTAAGTTTCCTGCCAGTGATTAATGAGTTAACCTGCTACTGACACAACAGACAGAAGCAATGTATCATTGCAAAAATGTGCCTAAGAATTACCCAGCTTTATTTTCTGAAAATATCAAGGTTTCCTATGCATACATAATAGCTCAGTTTCAAAATAAATAAAATAAAATAACATAGAATAAAATAAAATAATAAAATAATAAAGTAAAATAAAACTTCCATAATAGCTTCAAGCAGCAATCTTTAATTTGTAGTACTTCATACAGAGTCTTAGCAAAGTTCATTATTGACTCAGGAGAACTCAAGTGAGGTTTAAAGAAAGGTCGTATCTAAAATCTCTGTTGAATTAAATGATACAGGTTTGCTAGGAAAATCAATCCTCTGCCAGCAGTATATTTAAGGAGTT
Organism: Acropternis orthonyx; assembly: GCA_035583155.1. Taxonomy (NCBI): domain Eukaryota; kingdom Metazoa; phylum Chordata; class Aves; order Passeriformes; family Rhinocryptidae; genus Acropternis; species Acropternis orthonyx. The sequence continues at coordinate 94,777,449 of JAWWEU010000111.1, read as the reverse complement.
GGAAGATTTACTTTCGTTGTACACAAATTCATAATTCATTGCTAACAATGAACTTTAAAGCAAATATTTTCCACCCATTAGGAAAAAAAAGGTGATTTTATAAGTAAAGACATATGCCGGAAAAAGTGCTATTCCTTGCTTTAGTGAAGTTCTGATCAATTCATTAAGAGTAAATTTGACATAAGCAATATGTCAAAATAAATGAAGCAAGTTGGTGTATATATATATATAGTCTTTAGTTATAAATTGTACAGAATCACAGAATACTTGACCTGGAAGGGACAGCTAAAGAGTTTGCCCAGGGCTTTGTCCCATCAGTTTTTGAATACCTATAAAGATGGACATTTCCCAATGTTTCTGGGAAATTTGTTTAGGTGTTTTGGACTTAAAAAGCTTTCTCTCATTCTACTTGGTGACCATTGCATTGGGGACCACTGACAAGTCTGGCCCTCTTTTTTTACACTCTTCCTTAGATAAGCATAGAGGACAATCAAGATTCCCCTGAGCCTCCTCTCCTCTAGGCTGAACAACCCTTGATTTCAGTCTCTCTTCTGTTGATTCCATGACAGAATGTTGTATTTCCCTGAAAATGTACTTAGGAAAAGGCAGAATAGACCACAGCCGAAGAGGCCATTAAAAAAAAAAAAAAAAAACCAAACAAAAAAACCAAACAAAAACAAACAAAAAAAAAACCAAAAAAACCCAAAAAACCAAACCAAAACAAAAAACCCCCCCAAAAAAAAAAAAAAAAAAACAAAAAAAACCCAAAAAACCACACCAAACAAAAAAACCCCCCAAAAAAAAAAAAAAAAAAAAAAAACAAAACAAAAAAAAAACAACCAAACAAAAAACCCCCTGAGAATCAACAAAGGAAACACTGAGTTTAGAGGAGAAGGTGGTGCATGAGGGAGTAGATATCCTCTTATCCTCTGCAGCCTGTGGACAAACACATGCCAGAGAAGAGGAAAAAAAGTGAAAAAGTGACGAGAAAGGAACAGTGGAGAGAAACTGATACATACCAACTGCAAGGTCAAGTCACCACACTAGCCTAAAATAAGAAACAATGCCAATTATCTAGACAACAGAACATTTTAAATTTTCATATAAATGAAGTAAGACTCCCAGATTTCTAGATCAGAGATGAATGTACCAGGTCACTGGTATAAAACTACTCTTACACTGATACAGTTAAGCTGAAGTGGATATTTATTATTCCCTTTACACTACAACTAAATATCTTCTGGTGCACAAACACATTTACAACAGTTATTGTTACTTTAGACAATATATTCTTCTGCAGAAGTCAAAAGTAGGTTTCTTGGACAAATTGCAAACCTCATGACATCATTTTCAAGTAGTTTAAGTCAGTCACTAAGGTGAGCAGCTACAGTGAGCTCTCTATGCTATAGAGGGGTACATGGAAGGCGTGACAAAAGAGCCAGTGACAAAATGAGGTGGATCCTCACAGTTCATGATGGAAGAGATACAAGATAGTCACTGAAAAATATGGGTTGCTATAGAGAAAGAAATACTAAATGAAAGGAAGAATGAATTGAAGGGAAGAATGAAGTGAAGAAACTCTGAGTGAATGGCAAAAGTCCAGCTTTACAGCACCTGCATGAGGATAGCCAAAAGTGTAGATATTCAACTGAGGGAACCCTGGGCAGCTCCATTGTGGTAGGAGTTTGCCACATAGAATGGGTCTTAGCAGAGCTGCATCTATAATACTTACTCCTTTCAGAAAACCAGTCTCCCTAAACAAGTTTTCAGACCATAAGTTGGCCTGGATCAAGAGAAGATTTATGTGATAAATTAAAAAAGGGCAATGAAAGTAGACAGGAGATACAACTGAAATGTCATAGTGATTGTAAGTGTCCTAATTTTTGTGGTCTTATTTTTTAAATCTTCTAAATCCTTGCATTGTTTGTCCTCTCTTTTGCTTTGATTTGTTTTCCTTTTAAGAAATGTGCTGGAGTTCAGTGTAAATAACTGAGTAACTCAGACCGTAAACAAGGTTGAGCTTCAGCAAAGCTATTCAATCTCTGCCTCTGACAGTCAAACAGAGCAGATTCAGACTGCATCTACAGGATAAGTGAAAAAAGGTGTGTTTTCAACAAAACTTTACTTAAATGGCTCACAGATGAGATAGAGGAGTTTGTTCACTAAAGTCTAGCAAAACAAAACAGTATAGAAGGGAAAAAAATACATAAGCCTAAATAGAAACAGTTTGCTAATTCCTGTTTCTCTATTCCAATAATTATATTGCTATGCTAGTTAACTCACTTGAATAAATTCTAAGGGTAGTGACTGAGGGAATTGCCATCTCTTTATTGTTTTAATGAGAATGAAAGATCTAATTCCACACAGATTGAGCTTGAAATTGCATCAGCCAGCTCTGAAACAATATGATGAGCTAATCACCAAAGACAATTATTATTCTTAGGAACAACAATTGTAATACAATAAGATTTTTAATAAACCAACAAGTGGAGATAATAAAGGTACAATAGCTGAAGTTAACTTCTTATTAGTCTCAATGTTTGTATCCTTAGCTCGACTTCACTGACTGCAATTTCCTTTAGCCCGTAAAGGACAAGTTACAAAGAACAAAAAGCATAGTACTTACACTGACTTAACATTTTTCTCATGAAAGAAAATACTCAAGGAAAGCTTACTAACCACTGCATTTCTGGAGGAATTTTTGTGTTCTATTCCTCTGCATATTCCATAGCAGGCATAATAACCAGATTATTTCCAGACACTAAGCATTTTAAAATTTGTTTTTGGTTTAAATATTTGGAAATTAACACTGTTATTAAAATTTATAAATGAACCCAGACATTTCATCTTTGAATATATTCAGCCATTAAAATACAATTCCTTCTGGAGCCTTCAAGGAAAGAGCACTAAAGGATATACAGTATCTCAGAAAATTTTCTCCAGGCTATTGCAATAGTTCAGTATATCCTATGTGATTCACCTCATGTCCTGCCTTTCACCTCTCTGTCAATTTGCATCTCTTTCATAGTCAGAAGATATTTGGTCTGTCTCAGTGATTCAGAAGAAAAATTTTGCAATATCATTAAATATCAGCATCTTATTGTATTCCACATTGACAAAGCATGCACTACAGCAGTAGAAGCTATTTTGGGGCATATGATGTAAGAATAATAAACCAATGAACAGGTTTTAGGTGTCTGGTAAAGATACTGATGGAACAGGTGAAAGACAAGATATTACATCCATATTCTGCAGTGATAGCCAAAAGTTAAAGAAAAGAAATTAAAACAGTTGTCACAAATGGAAGGAGTAAAAATAAGCTAATTTCAGAGACTTGCTTCCCTTTTAATATTAGTTACATCACTGGCATTTGGATAAATAATTCAATCTGAGAATTCTAGTTTGCATTTCAAAATGGTTTCTATTTGTCCTTCCCTAATATGTACATTTGATACACACTTCCTGATAACCCAAACCCTTGCTTCATTCTCATCTCTCAAACATGTCCATCTTACCCATAACATACCAGTAATCAAGATCATATACATCGTTGAAAGAAACCCAATCAAAATTAAATCTTACTTATCATTTTGTTTTGTGGGGAAAGAAAAATCAAGTTTCACAGGTTCAAAAATTATGAACATATCTCAGGTATTGTTAGGAGATACAGAAGAATTAATAGTGTTTTGATGAATAAAGATTCCACTGCATAACTGTTTTAATAGGAGTAATCCACCGTTTATGGAAACTATACTGAAATGGACCTACTTCAGACTAGATAGCCAACTGTGATTTATTAAGGTGATACAATAACTTTTGTTATACAAAGTTCACTTTGTATTTCTATAAACTAAATGCTAGGGATTGCAGTTTGAGAACTTTGAGGTAAAATACTGAAAAGTCTAGGCTTCCCCAGTACTCCTCCCTAACTACAATTTCCAATATAGAAAGGAAAAAGCTCGAATAAAGGTGGCAATTAATTCCTGAAGGCCAGGTTTATGCGTTATATCCCAGTATTTTGAAGGCAGGGTAAAGGAGGATTGTGCCTGAAATAAGTCATTAGAGAACAAAGAATGTAAGAGAAAGTTTCTTACCTCGGCAGTTGGGTAAAGGGCTACTCCACTGTCCATTGCTTCGGCACTGTGCTCGAGAAGCACCCTGAAGTAAGTACCCAGTGTTGCAAGTAAAATTGACAACATCATTTAAATTGAACTCGCTGCCATTAGTCATTCCATGAGCTGGATTCCCAGGATGTCCACATGTGATTGCTGTTAGAAGAAAGGCCGGTTAGCATCTAAGTGAAAGGTTCTGGTCTACAGAATCACTTGCAGGTTAGAGCTCTGCTGGGGTTTTGTTCTTTTGGTTTTCTTTTTTTTTTTTCCTTCTGAATTTGTCATTGACATTTATACAAGAAATTTAAGAAAAAAAAGGATTTATTCAGACTTCTCAACTGCCAGAAGAAAAATCTTAATTTTTCCATAAAACTTTTAGAATATATTTTTTACTTTGTATTGAAAGTTGTAATAAAAAAAAAAAATATATATATATTCATTTTTACACACATCTGATATTAGGTATTAGACTTTTAAAAATGCATACAGTTCACTATATTCCTACTAATACAAATAAAAGAAAATATTTTTCCCCTGAAAGCTTAAAAATATAGTAGGACCAAACAGATTGAATGGGATGCACTACTATAGAACATTAGAACATGCTGGAGTTCTGAAGCATCCATGTTCCAATGGTCTTGCATTGTTTTGCTGAAGTAATGATTCTTTTAATATGATTTTCTTATGACAAGAAAGATAGCATTGGGAGTAAATATTTCCCATTATGTGTATTATTTCTCTTGATTGTGCTAAAATAAAACTTATAAAATAAGCTTATTATGGTCAAGCTCTAGCTTTCCATGTGATAAGACAGTAAAATATTATAAAAAAATATAGAAACGCATAGATACTGACAATGTAAAATCTGAATATATGCATACACGCACACAAACACAGAACTTTTCAACTCTGTGCTAGTGATGTTTATCATACTCAAATAAATACACTATACACAAGTTCATCTTTCTCTTTTGAATCTGTTACACTGCTACTCAAAAGGTTCTAATCAGAAATCTTCATATTTCCTGTTAACTCTCAACAAGCAGCAAGTGAAAAGATCTTTCAGAAAATATGTACCCAAAATGTGGTCCAATTCGTTGTCCAATAGATAGGGAAACACCTGTGCATCACAAATTGTGCAAGATGAAGGAAGTTGACTTTCATATGAAGCTAAGAAGCTCAAGTAGTCATGGATGGAGAACTCCAAGTACTTCCTTAGATAATATTGTTTTAAGATTACAAAGTCTTGTACTTTACAAATATTTCAAGGTAAACTACAAATACAAAAACACATGATCTTCTTAAAAATCTCAAAAAATTAAGACCAGTTTGTGGGAAATTTTCAGGAACATAGCCTCTAACTTCTTTATAATATCTCTGCCATTCTATTGCGTCTTCCTGAGATGGAACTCTTATAGTGCTGTGCTTTGCATTGGTTGCTTAAAAGGTGTTGATAACACACCAATGTTTTGGCTACTGCTGAGCAGTGCTATCGCAGCATCAGCACTGTCTCACCAACATTCCACCCTCCCACCAGTAGGCTGTGTGTGGTCAAGACCTTGAGAGGGGACACAACCAGGATAACTGACCCAAACTCACCAGAGGGATACTCCATACTATGATGTTTGCTCTGATACAAAAGCTAAGAGGAAGGAGTAGGAAGGTATTTGTGTTTTAGAGCAACCAGTATGCATGCTGAAACCCTGTTTTCCAGGAAGTGGCCAGACATCACTTGCTAATTGGAAGTAGAGAAGTAAAATCTTTGTTTTTTCTTTGCTTGCATGTGTGACCTTTTGCTTTTGTTTTAGTAAACTGCCTTATCTCAATCTATGAGTTATTTTCCATCTTATTTTCTTCCCCCATCTTTCTGAGGAGGGGTCATAGAGCAAATTATTGGCCACCTGGCATCCAGCAAAGGTCAACCCACCACAGCCATAGTTCGCGTTCATGCTCCACACTGCTCAGTCAGTAGAATATTTCTGTATGACACATTTCTACCATTGGTGAACAGCACATTTTCACTTTCCTTCTCAGAGATAACAGTCATTTTTATTAGAATTTCTTTAAAACAAATAAATAAATGAAAGGAGAAAAAATATCTGAAGTTTGGATGCTGACATAAACCAAATCATCTTGTATGGTTCTTTAGTCTGGCAGCATTAGAAGCAAAAGAAAATCATGTTGTAATAGAAAGTATTGGGCAACTTGTAATAACAGAAACTGATGCCAGTTCTTCTCATAACAGTAATGATAACATCCATTTAGGAAGAAACAGCCTCCCGCTCCCCAGCTCCCCCACTGCTCCAGCGTTGCCACTTTCTTTTGAAGGGATTTTATTCGCTACATGGTAAAATGAAACCACTAAAAGTAATAATGCTAGCTGGTGACATTTCTCCTTTGATGAATATAAATCACTGGAAATGATAAATAGGATTTTAAAAGGACAACGACACTTGGCAGGTATTTTCTGCAGCTGTGTACAGTTAAAAACTTTCATTTTACCACTAAGAAAGAAAATACTGAACATTTTGAAATCTAATGACTTATCAGTAATACATCTGAAATGAAACAAGGATTCTAAGATGTGTTGAACAGAAAAGCTGATCATCTCAGTGACTCTGTGTGGACAAAATTACTTCTGACTGAATTGTAGATAGTTTTAAAAATACAACACTGAAATAATTGATAGAAATGTTTCACTAAGAACAACAAAAAATGTATAAAAATGAGGATATTTGTTAAAACTGAAATGAAAAAGAAAATAAAATGACTTCATAATAAAGCAGTACATAAAAAACAGAAATTGGACTTGACAGATTAAATGGCTGATGGTTCAGAAAATGTCAGAAAACCTGCCATGCAAATGAGGAAGGAAGTAGAGTAGGAAAGACCCATTAATTCTAGCAGTTTATTATGGGATTTTCAAAACAAGGTGTATTAAGAGCAAAGAAACAAATTCTATTAAAGGGTATGAAAAAGTTAAAATATTTTCTAACAGATGCATCATAATCCAATGCCATGCCTGGGCTTGCATTAGTTGGCCAACTTGAGGCCAACTTCCAAAAAATGGGCAGTCACCATCTAAACTGCATAGATGAACAGTATTCCAGCTTTGTCCATCAAACAATGAAAATATACAAAAGATTTTTTTTTATTTCCAGTGAACAAAACTAAGGGAAAATCTCAGTAAACCCATACTTGACATAACAACTATGCCTGGAGAAAGAAAGAGAGAAAGAGATCGATTAAGTTGCACAGCTGCAGCCTGCTGTTCAACCCACCTCAATGTCTATGTCATTCTGTTTCTGAAACAATGGAAACCAGAAGTGACTGAGTATAGTTAATCTGTTTGTGCTAGGCTAGGAACTGTATCATAATGAGCACCTCCTTCAGACACCTTTGAGTATCCAATTAATTGTTAATGTTCAATTATATTTAAAATAGTAGTAATATCAGTGAAAAATTAATCATACTTACGGACACAAACAGGAGTCTGTCCTGACCACTTGTGATCCTGTAGACAAATTCTGACAGATGTACCAACGAGTCGAAAGCCAGGATTACACTGGTAGACCACAGTGTCACGATAACTGAAACCATCTCCACTAATATGACCATTTACAATTGGGTCCGGAGAACCACAGTGACCAGCTACAATAAAAGAATAACCCGTCAGAGCAAATATTTTGATAATCTTTGCCAAAATTTACAAGAAAAACCCCAAAATGTCAACTTTACTTTCAATAAACAATATATTTAGTCAATTACTTCACTGTGCAGAACAAGTTCTCAGGTATAAAACCTACCGATGATATTTCTTCTAATTTTTTGAAGAAAATCACGAATAAGGGAAATGAGAACTCTCTGATGAAATAATAGTATGAGTTTGAAAGTTAAAGACCTCAAACTTATCTGAGAAAAAAGGTAACCTTAATAAGGTGCTTCACCCTAAAAAAAGTAGAAGGATGATATTTCAAAGTGTACTGACCAAATTGGAAAACAGTCTAAAGAAGAGCATAGTATAATTTTTCCATCAATATTAATTTATAAACATTCTTCAGATAGATGAAGGCATGGAAAGAAGGAATGTGTATCAGCACTAACTCCTTATTTCAGCTGCTGTTAAACAATACAGAATGCATTACTTCAGTATAATAGCAGTCTTGTCAGCAAGGAAGTAAAGTAATGCTTTAATTCAGTCTGATTTGTTCATTCTGTTTGAAAACAGAGTTGCTGAGCAGGAAACTATTTATCTTTACTGATAAAAGAGGAGAAGAAAAGGTTGTTTTTTTTTTTTTTTCTTTGTTTGTTTGTTTGTTTGTTTTATGACACTGATTAATTACAACTGCAGTAATTTCATCTGAGCTATGCTAAAACCTCATTTTGAGAGGTGAGGACTGCAGCTGGAATGGGGGGGCAGGGTGTGATATTCTGTTTCACTCAGACTGTATCCATCAACAGTAACTTGTTTGTAACTCATCTTTCTCTCTCAACTCTCATCTCAACTCTACATTCTAAGAAACCCCGTTTAATAATGCTACACAGTTTAGCTCACTCACACTTTATGGCTTCTCTAAAACACTAGAAGGATAAAACATGCCACTTGACTAGGGTTTTTTTATAGTAATCCTAATTGTGGGATTGATGATACCTCTAAGGAGATGTTGTGGTATTATTCTGCAAATTTGTGGAAGAGAGTATGAATGCAAGTTTTTCACACCCAACTTCTTATACAGCTACTCCTCCCCTAACAACAGAGAATATGACAACAAAGACTATCAAGGACATTGAAAGCATATTTTTCTCCTTGAAATGTCTCATGGAATAATTTGTCTTACTGTTCTCAGTCCAAATTAGTAATATGACCACTCTTAGCCTTTTCTCTCTTCCAGCCTTACTCAACCTCTCCTTGTCTATCACATACTCCAGCCACTGACTCCTTAATGGGCCCTTCCCCTAAACTTGCTTCAGTTTCCAATCTCTGTCTTGTATGGTGAAGGACACAAAAACTACACACAGTTTTCCACATGAGTGCTGAAGAGGAAACAATAACCATGACCTGCTGACTACACTGCTGTTCCTGCAGTCCAGTCTGTGATATTTTGCACTGCAAAGCCACACCTTTAACTCTTAGTGAGCCTCTCCACTCGGTCAGAGGAGTTGATTTCTGTAAAGCTTGTCTTCACCCAGTCAGTTCCAGTCCAGTACTCCTGAATGGCAATATTCTGATCCATTCCTCCAGATTCTGAAGGTCCCTCTGTCTAGCAGTGCTACAATCTATGTCTCAACAATTTTTCCATCATTTGCTGTCATCCTCAAACTTGTTGAGGCTGCATTCCAAACTGTTATCCAAATCACTGACAGAGGCTGAGTAGTATGGGCCTGGGTATTCATCCTCTGTATCCAGTGGCTACTAGTCGCACTTCACATCAAGAAATATTATTCTCAGAGGTTTGTTCAATTAATTTGCATTCATTTTGCAGTCCCCCCATCAGTTCCTGTCTTCTCATTTTGGCTACAAGTTTACTATTGGAAACTGTTTCAAACGTTTTGCTACGATACAAAGTGAAACAAATCTACTGCTGAAATCTGCATCCAATGAGACAGTCATTGGAAAAGGCAGTAAGATTATCAAGGTTTGCTTTTGATTGTTCCACGTCCTGCCTGTTCCAAATTATCTATTTTCCTTATGCCTAGAAATTGACTTAATTCCTATTTTTTTTCCCCAGGGATTGAGGAGAAATAGAAAGGAATATGTTCTTTTATTATTATTATTTTAAATTTTCTAGACCTAAATAGTGAAGAATTGAAGAGAAGTTGATGCAGTGAAGCCAAACACAGGGATTCACATAGAATTTCCAGAAGAAAGATAGCTGAGATGTACCAACTGTCATACAGCAAAATGCAAAATATTATGTTCTTTCTCTGAAGTGGAAAATTAACAAGTTTCTGGACTTATTATGCGAGCAATTTCATCTATAGATCATTCCACCCACTGTATTTAATAATTTTTCAGGGAAGTTTTGCTCATTTAAGTTAAATTAAATTAAATTCCAACAAATTCAGAACTGAAAGAGCACTTCAATAACACGAAATTCATGTAATTTTCTCATTAACTAAGATTAAATTAAAAAAATTAAGAAGGCTACAAGTGGATTTTTATTTTAATAAAATATGCTTTCAGGAAACCTGTGGAACCTGTGAATTAAGAAAATTGTTCATATGGGTCAAAGTCAGTTCAGTAGTTTTATTCTAAAACACCTGGAAATCAAGATAAAAATAATTCTATTTATTTTAATAAGAATTTGAAATATAAGCCAATATCACAATATCATACTGTGATTTACCTAAGAATTACCAATCACAGGATCACATATTTTTACACAAGCAGGGTACACAGCAGCACTTTTTTACATTCATAAATGTAGACAATTATACATATTATATAATTAAAAATGGAGTAGAATATATTTAACTTTAGATTTTAAAGTACATCCTTGAGTTTTTTATGGGTAGTTTTGTACCTGAAAGTCATAAAAAGGCAGGAAAAAAAAAAATCTGTTCAGGAAAACACATTAGTCCATGATTAAGTGCCATTAATTGTGTAGATGAAGTTCGGCAAGCTTAAATGCTTCCAATTTGCTCTCTGCCCTACATGAATCTATGGTCACTCATACACACAAAGAATGGACAAAAATACATGTTTTGTGACACATAGATGCATTTTGTTCTTAAAAGGAAAGAAGGGGAAGAGATAAAATATCAGCAGTGTGAGTAACTCAGTGAAATTGAAAAAAATGTTACCTAACAATTCATATTTATCCTTGTATAACTAAGAAAAAATACACATAATACTAACAACCTGAAGACTTAAGTCTCATTTAGTTTTAGACTGATTAACTACAGTCATTGGTTTTAGCTTTCTTTTGAGACAAATCATAAAGATTTGACAAACTCTTTCCTGAGATACAGAAATTAGTGTACTCATCCAGTCCAAAATCATAAATTGATTCTACACAGACCAGTGGGTAACATAAAGTGATACCTATTTTCATCTATAGCTGTCCTGAATTACATTCATGCATGTAGTACAGCATAGGTAAAAAGCACCTCTAACTCATTATTATTCCTTTGAAATGGAAAGGCTCATTCAGAGCTCCCTGGTGTTTGTTTGACTTCTGATTTTTACAGGCTTCAAGTCCTTAAGTCACCTCTGAAGTAAATGTGGGGCATGTTGTCCTCGAAATACAGAAATACACAGCTAGCAGTATTCACATCTTCTAGCTTTAAATTTTAAGAATTTACCTTGCCTGAATTGACTCTGGGGGATCCTGCATAGATCCATTGACCTTGTTGAGAATTCAGAATCTTAGACTGTACTCTAAATTGCATCTAAATTAGGTGTCTAAAGTACGTGGTGTAAATATAACTTATGTGAGAGAGTGTAAGAGTGGCAGGAAGTAGCAGAAATACAACTGTCTGCCGTATGCGTGTGGTAACTTAAATTTAAACTTTCACAATCTAAGCTGTGTAGTATTTTTGGCACTATGGAGACTGATTTTGAAATAGAAAACCTAAGTAGTGATTAACAACCTGCCAGCTCTAAATGTGATCTTATTTCGTCTAGTGAGATAGATCCATGCATTTAACAGTTCTAAGCATGGGATTGTACTCAACAACAAAATCTATCAAATAAAAGTCCATCAAAGCTTTTAGAAAAAAAAATTGGAAAGTATTGTAAGACAAACATTGCTGTTACTGCAGTAATAGTTTCTGAAAGAGGACTTGTGTTCATTACAAGAGGGACTAGATCTGTAGAAATAATTTTAAATGCAGAATGCAGACAGTCAAGTGGAAAAAAAAAAAGTTGTTAGTTACGACCAAGGAGATAAGATGATAGTAGTGGATACAAATTTCAATGTGGATTTACAAAAAACTGAAATAAACAAAATCCAACAGCAAATTACCCCTGGAGAAGAAAAGGAAGAATTCATATAAATTAAATTCAAGCTGCACATAGAGACAGTCTTTCCTAACTATGAAAATAAAATGGAATTGTTCACTATGCACTGTGTACTGTGGCTACTGTAGACAGCTAATATTCTGGGGTGTTCAGTGTAAAATTTATTTCTCAATAGTCAGAATAGAAGAAAAAAACCTTTTTTCCAGTCTTCCATGGGTAGGAGTAATTTATAATACAAACAGAATTCATTGAGATATGTATATGTCTGCAGCTAAATTATCCTGTGTATAGTCTTTCAAAAAAGAAAAACACTACATAAGTGCTAAATACTATAATAACTGATCAGATTAGGAAGTGGTATTTCAGGTCATTCAAAATGCATGAATGTTAACACATATTTTTATTCTTGAAATCACTACATGCAGGTGTCAGGCAATACTCTGGCAATGAATGGCATAACACACTGCAAAAACTTACAGAGGTAGCAACTTTCGTTTCTGTTTTTGGGATTTTTTTTTTTTGCAACAGAAGAAATAGCTATGAAAAATACTCTTACAAATACAAATTTTTGGCGGTTGGATTTTCACAGTTACAGTTCCAACATCTTTTAAATTTCAGTGAGCCTCAGTCCAGGGATAATCTGACACCAAAGTGTTTTCAGATACAGCCCCCTGTATAGTTTCAATGTAGAACTGATTAAATTCTGTATATGAAAAAATAATGCCAAATTATAGCATTCTCCTAACCAGCACCTCAGTGAAATTCGTTTTTCCTAGTTAAAAAAAAAGAGATTTTTTTTACTCCATTGTTTCTCTAAATATCAAAAGAAGTAGCAATTAGTGTGTTCTGCTTGTGCCATTATTTCCTATATCAAAATGACATAATTCTTAATATAGCATATTTTAAATTGAAATTAAAGTGTGAAAATATATCAAACCAGAGAATTGTTCTTCCTTTTCACAAAATTTGCCAGAAACAAATGCATCTTGCTGGGAAGTCAGTAATAATGAACTGACCTTTAGAAGTTAGGTTAGCTCTATGAGACAATGGTCAATACTTTTGACCACTCCATATCTTAAAAGATAACACACTGCAAAACTGTATTCACAAAAATTGTACTACAAACATTGTGATTGCAGAATGAAGGAGTCAAACAGGAATACATTATGAAAGATTGTAAAATCTCAATTCAGATCTGAATTACATTAAATCATGTTAATTCTTTTTCTGAAAACATTCTGCCTTCATTTCCCCTTCTGCTGCATCCTAATATTTGAATCAAAAGAAAAAAATGTGATCATCAGGGCAAGCAGAACACAAGGTCTGGGATTTTATCCCTGAGTCTGAGAGAAGACCCCCACATTTCTCTATTTCTCCTTTACCCCATCAAATTTTCTGCTCTATATTGATGAAAAATAGACTTAACATGCAGTTGCTAATTCCACTTTCTTTTTCATCAAATTTAGATTATTATGTTTTTGTCTGTTAGTGCATTATTGTCTTTTGACTTGCAACCTGTTTAGAAATACTTTCTCTAAAAGTATTTTCAGGCTTTAAACATCTCCAGAAATACAGGATGTTGACACTAGTACTCTGTTAAAACTCATGTTTATCTTATGATATCCACTATTCTTAATAACCTTGTAATATGAAATTTATGATACTTGGAAATTGGGTTTTTTTTGAAGATCTAATTGAGTTGGTATCTGGTCCCATCCCACCTGCCTATTGCAATGTAGATGTTCTTTTCCTTTTAGTAGAATATCCTACCAGAGGAATGTTGCTGTGTTTTAAAATGCAGCTCTGAATTTCTATGTTTTGCTTAAGGGAACTGTAGCCATTTCTTTCAGTTTTGTACCTTGGTGAGAGCATGAACTCAAAGCTCAATAACTGCACATACCCTTTATGATGGTTCTAAGAAGTACCTTTGCTTAGATATTTAAGGCAAAACAGCACGGACTACCTACTTATCACTTATATCTACAGGGTAATGAGCACCAGAAACCTGGAAGGTCAAAGGTCTGTCTGAACACAGAAAGACAGTGATAGTATTAATGCTGAGAAAGTCAAAAATTAAATCAGATGTCTAAGAATGCTCAGCAATCATTTGGTATTAATTCTTTAGGTATATGTAAAACTTCTTCCTCACTTTGTTTTGACTTGGTTCACTCAGCTGAGAACATCAGGGTTCCTTTGGATGGCATGAAGGTTTAAAGGACTGATCTTCAGAAATTTTTTTCCTCCTGTTTTGATTTGAATTAATTTCTTTAGACAGGACAAAAGTATGCTGTTCCTCATGACATACTGCAACACATATTTTTCCACACTCTTTTAATAGGATGTTTTAAAGATATCAAGGTCAGAGGAAGATAACTGGAATTTTATTCTTCACATGCAAATTGTCATGTTGATATACTTTTTAAAAACTTATGTTCCTAGAGAGTGGGAGAAAAAATGATTTTATGATTTAGAAATGAATCAGCATAATTTATTTAAAAGGTTTAAGTTAAAGGGCACTGATACATAAGTATATAATTAGCCAAACAGTGCTCTATCCTACTTGATAATTTTGCAAGTGAGTTCTGGACAGAGAATAATTTCTGACAATTTGTGTTACAGCTATTACCATTTCCTTATAAAACAATGATTTTACTGTTTCGTGGCTGCAATAAACAGAAATATGGATTTTTCTGAATAAGGTTAGGTTAGTTACTCTAGGTTTTTTAGGTGGGCTTTTAAGAATAAATTACTTGTTTCCTCTGTAAAACAATTCAATTCTTGCATATAATAGGTGGACAAACTGTTTTGTTTAAAATGTACTAGATAGGCAGAAAATATGGTTTTCTGCTAAAATGACATGGTGAGGCAGCAGAGAAAAGCTGCTTTTTAATGTGAAGTTGACCTCTGGAAAAGAAAGAAGAGATTCCTCCTTTTCTGAGAGCAACTCAGTACGTTTAGCTATAAGGCAAGAAGAAAATCTGCAAAATGAGGGCAGACAAAGCAAATAACAGATTCCAGAAATAAAAATACTGTCCACAGTAAAGAAAAAACCCACTGCTGATCCTCAAATGTTACTCAAAAAGAGAACGTTTTTCTTATGTCTCTATTAGAACTGTAAACAAACGTTAATAGATCTGAAGAGAGTAAAAGTAGGGATGAGAACTATATAAATTCTAGGGTTTGAAAGAGTGTTATTTTGTTTCACTTTTGGCTGTCTCTTGTCTGTTTCCCTTGACTGAATGCTCAATATGCTGAACACTCATTTGTAGTTGAAATGTATCAGGAATACTTCTGACTGAAGCTTATCTTCTAGCTTAGTTTCATCACATACCCTGCTCCACAAAGAAAAGTGCTGTGAATGCTGGAAATTATTTGAGCCACTTACAAACACTACTGGTTTGAAAAGCATAGTGACAACATAAAATATAATTCAATTTCTAATAAAAAGATATATG
The DNA here is from genome assembly GCA_035583155.1 of Acropternis orthonyx. NCBI lineage: Eukaryota > Metazoa > Chordata > Aves > Passeriformes > Rhinocryptidae > Acropternis > Acropternis orthonyx. The sequence goes on along the minus strand of JAWWEU010000111.1, from coordinate 94,761,919 downwards.
CTAGTAGAATAGCACAAAATCCTATGCAGTACACAATACTCCCATATTTAAGACACCTTTATTTTTCATTGATTTAAAAAAGTTATTGCTTCATAAGAGTTGAATTTTATCCCTTGATACTGTTTTTTAACATAAAACAAAATGAAGAACAGAATTTTTTTACCTAGGCATTGTGTTTCAGTACCACTCCAGAGACCATTTGCCAAGCATTCTCTCACATGAGAACCAACTAATGTGTATCCTGTGTTGCAAGTGAATATTGCAGTAGCTCCATACACTGTTAAGGTTCCAATCTTATTTCCATTTGGTGGAGATGGAAGGCCACCACAGGAGATAACTAGGAAAAAAGCAAAAAACAGAACAAACTGAAATGTGAAAAGGTTTTTCATACTTTTTTAGACTGGAGAACAATATACCACCTCATGTTTTCTTAAAAAGTAAACATAATAGGAATAAATATAAGACTATAAGAATAAATAAAAAAATAAGAATCAATTCTATATTCCACAGAAAAGGTTTAAAATTATGCTTGATTTGGCAATGCATGTTTTAAATCTGAAAATTCATTGGGATACCATCATATCTTGACAGCAGCTTAAACCCCATTGATATTTTCAATTCTGAAACAAGGGAATTACATGAATTCCCAGGAAGTTTGTGGTTATATTCAATGTTGGCATACTCATGACTAAGCATTCAAATATACTTTTTTCGGCCATTTTAAGTCTTGTGTCTGTTTAAAAATATTATATTGTTATGAACTGTCTTTTTTCTTATTTCCCACTACTATTCATAAGCATATAACATATATGGTAGTCTACTTGCTAAAATGATACATGTTCTGGTTTTGCCTAAAGCTGGACTTGACCCTCTGTCACATAAACCTTCTGTGGCATCAGCTGCAACAGCTATCACACGCCACATGAAAAATTACCTTTTAAGACTGTATTAAACTCTAATTTAACTAAAACCATTCTGTCATTTCTTCTGTTTCTAGAATACTATATCAATAATTTTGTAATTCAAGATGCAGACCAATGTCTTCAAGAGCTTCAGCTCTAGTTCATTATATGTTAGCGTAAGTCATGGGTTTACTTTCAAAAGCATGTTGATCACAACTAAACTTCCTATCTGAAACCTCAAGGTCACATTATTCTATATTTTAAAAAGTTCACTATAGAAAACAACATAGAATTGGGCAGAAGTTGGTTAACACCAAGTACAAGCCACTGTGCAGTTAATTTAATCATAATCAGAATATATGTGATCGTATTTTCTTATGCACATAAGGTGTCCAGAGATGAGTAAGACTCTTTTTGACTACGATCTAGTCACATTAATTTCATTTGTGGATTAGCCTAACATTATAATTTCTAATGCTAATGCTGAATATTAATCACACTTACACATATGCTAAAAAAATCAAACTCTATTCCTAAAATGCAATGGAATTAACTGTTCTGTACATATTACAAATGCTTTATTGGTTTTAATTACAGAGATTCCAGTTTAAAAAACAGAAATACATAAATAATGAGCTATCTCATGACTTGTGAAAGCATCTGTTTATCATATTTGTAAAACAATAAACTTGCTAATTAGGTCTCTTAATCTAGAACGTCCTCTAATTTGAAGTTTTGCAATTCCTTTAGAGATACTATTCACATGAAGATATTGACAAATATGATCTAAATGCCTTATCATCAGTGTTTCAGCTGGCTTTCTTACTGCTTCAGAAATACAAACAGCTAGAACTTATATTTATATAATCTATCCTTAGCATGTGAATGACATAGAGAGAGCAAACAGTAGACTTCTCAAAATACTTTACAGACTGTTTCTGGATCTTAATGGTTATAGCCAATGGAAATATTACTGAACTTTTCTAGAGGGATGAAGTTTGACATAATTAAATCCTAAGCAGTCCTCTAGCAGAGGGCAAAATAATGTACCTCTCTTATAAATTAACTAATGTATCTTCAATCAGCAACTTCTTGTGTTTGTCTACCTAATAGTTTGCTTTTGGTTAACTGCATCCGACATGGATCATCCCATTTTCTACTCACACAATATTCCTGTAATTGTAGAAACTGAGCAAGAAATGGGTTTTTAAAGACTTCTCAGCAGTAGCTGCATATTAGGCAGCAAATACAAACCTAGATTTTTTAGTATGTGTGCACAAAAGAAAAGGGGCATAATTGCAGTTAACTGAATAAAAACCACACTAGTTTTAAATTTAAGAATTAAATTGATACAGCTGTTTTTGTTTTTTATGAGAGCTAGAAGAGTCACCTAATTTTTCCAAATTAATATTTTTAAAAGTTAATTTTCCCTGTACAAAATTAACAGAATAAAACATAATTCCACAACCCATCATCATTTAGATAAGATCAAATACACTGCTTTCTTATATATATTGCATTGATTGCTCTTACAGGTAGCTCTCTTAGCCTTGTTCTAAAAACATATTAAATACGTCTTGTTGCTTTTCTAGAAAACAAGTATTGGTTTATATTATTTTTAGTTTAATGGTGTATATCCTTCCTTGTTCTCTTTTCTTTGTTCTTCTTTTCCCATACTCTAATACTGTCTCTGTAAATTCCATGCCACACACTTCCAAGTACCAGTGAGAGATTGTCAATTTATAGTTGAATCACCTTGGAAGGGATTCAGCACTCTCTCAGATGATTTTGTGTGTTGTCTCCAGCTGCTGTTGAAGAAGGCTGAGAGGTTCTCCCAAGATCTTTCTAACCAGATTAGTTACTGCAATTTGTCCCATATGGCATTAGGAGGTTCTCGTCTTGTTGCCACAGTAGATCGTACTATTTATTTGGAATATGAAAAGCTCTCTGCTCTCTGTTCATTCTATTATCACTGTCATAGAATCCAATGGTACTATTTATCATGTCTGCAGAGTTAGCAGAGTCTGACACAGCAAAGTTATTCTATTTGCATTTCTTAAAAAATACCAGAAGGCATAATTTAGTAAGTTGTTCATCTGGTCCTGAGAATTCATTCCTACTTTGCTGCAAATATCTCACTGAAATCACATACTACTATGAAAAAAATTAATGTCTAAATTTTATTTTCAGTTCTGCTTAGTATGCTGGGCCTGTCAGCTGATTATTTTCCTTCAGATGCTGGGTTCTTCTGTGCTGTCCTGGCATTGAAATTCTATAATGTACAGAATTTCTACTTTAAGGGGTGCAGTACCAGTGGAGGAGCCAAGTACCCTCTCCAACCAAATAAATTATATTTTGGAGGGATTTATTAAGCATTTGACCTTTGACAACTGTATGATTTCACTGAAAATGTCAAGTTTCTCTAAAACTTTAAACAGCCAAAATCAGGTCTGATGTAATTTATGGTATTTTTGCATGAAGACATTATAAAAGCTGATATGCATGTATTTCCAGTAACATATTTTTAATGCTTTGCCCAAGATGTCATAGCAATATCATCTTCTAATCTAACTCTAATCTGGAATCTTCTAAAGTAGTAACATTATCTCCTGTTACTTTCTAAATATTTATGCACCATCTGGTTAAATAAATACAGATTGATTTCTTAATGCTACTTCATTGGCTCTTGTATGAAACATATTGTACTTCACACCTAAAGAGCTAGAATAAATTAATTTCAAGTTAATGAAAATTTCACATTTGCTTACTTATAAGAATGTGATAGCAAAATAGTCTATTAAAATTATTTATAAAATAAATATATGTATTAAAAAACATAGGATATTCTGCAAACAAGTATGTTCCTTACCCTTACAACTTGGCCTTTCATTGCCTACACTCCAGGTTCCATTACTCCTGCACTGTATGAGTCTTCGACCCAATAAAAAATATCCGGGACTGCAGCTGAGCATGACTTGAGCTCCATACTCACTCAGTGACCCAGAAATCAGTCTCCAGACAACATGTTCTGAGAGCAGAGTCTCTATGCTGGGACATGTTACAGCTGTGAAGAAATGACATGTACATATTAGTATTCTGCCCCTAAATTTCTTCACAGGTATATACCTTGCCTTACTGGCAGATGTTTCACAATGTAAGACATAAAATACCACAATAATTTTGGAAATACTAGTTCCAAGAAAAATAATTAAAAAACTGCAGTGAGTATTTCAAATTGATCAGGAATTTGTAGTATATTTTCCTTTAGTAAGATGCAGTGGAACAATGATACACAGTTATACTCTCTAATGTCATTTATTAAAAAATTTCAAAGATAAAAAAACACATCACAGACTACAGCAGATGTAAAATTGAAAGCAAATATTGCTAAATAATTTTTTGCAAAGCTCTAAGAAGTTCTTAAAACAGGTTGCCATAAAAGCTGGTTTCACACATCAAAATGCTAATTACTATAAAAAAGTATACTGTGGGTATACAGGAACATTACCTCATTCTAGTTTAGAAGACTTAGATAATACTCAGAAAAATTTTCAGAGTGATTTCAGTTCTGTTGCTTTTAGTGTTTAAGATTTTGTAAGAGAATGCAGTTACTGCTAGTAGGCAAGAACTGTAGTTTATGTTCTACATAAGGCTTAATATAGCTATCAACTATATGAAGCATTTTAAAATATTTTTCATTTTCAATTTGGTGCACTGTAATTGAAGATAAAGTACATAGCATGTTTACAATGTTTATGATATTGACAAGAATTCTATCTTAATGTGCAAATGTCTCTGTAAAGATTAGACTAGTTTTATGAAAATATTTATGACTATTTTATTTAGGTATCTTTTACCATGTTACTCAGAATTTCCCTGCTATAGAAAAAGTCTGGGTGAATTAGTGACTGTTTATGTCACTAAGTGACATTTGCTAAGTGAACGCTTTAGAAAAAAGTTTCTACTGCAGAAACAAAAGAAAAACTATAATTTCCAAGGAAAATCAACCAACAAAACAACACAAAAAAACCCCAACAAAAAAACCCCCAAAAAATAAACCAACAAAAAACAGCCAAAAAAATGTAGTAGAAAAAAAGTTTCGTTATATGTTGCTTAGTGTAGTACAAAGGCATTAGAAGTAAGTGTAAAAACCCCAAATGAAGAAACAAAAAGAAGAATCTAGTTCTTGTTTATGCTATATTAAATTTATAGCATTTTACCAGGGAAAGGACTACCAAAGCTGCCAAAAAATATATATAAAGAAGTACATATTCGGTAGATTTCACGCAGTCTGAGAGGTATAAAGTGGTTTTATCACAAGTATGAATGTGCTATGAAAGAGACTAATTCAGGCAATCACTGAAACAAAGGGAAAGTGATAGAAGCAAAATTCCTGTAAAAATTTAGATTTTTACCACTTTTCAGAATACCTCTGTTAATGCTAGTATTACATATTAACATTTTCCAATAGTTATCCATGGAAAATTCTTGCATCTAGGAAACAGAGCTGAACACATCATATCTGTGAAGCTGTGTAAGAATTTATGAAGAAATCATCTGAAGAACTTTTAAATGACAGACTATAATGTAATATTAAGCCAAAATTGTACAATATTTTCTTAGATTTTTTTTTCCCTGTTATACTTTAGGAAGGATTGCCAGTGTACCATCACTTTGAAATGTAATAGTTCCTCACTTTGGCCTTTACAACAATGTTCTGACTACTTGAGAACAATATCCCAGGTTAATGGAGGACTACTTGCTTCCTAATTTAATTTATTTTGATATTGACACTAAACTGTGTCTCATAGCTATGCAAAGATTATAAACTATCAGCCAAGAAACATTTTTTCTTATTTGTTGTTCCATACAATGTGCATATTGGAGCACTCAACACCTTGTACTGAAAATCATATAGTTCTTTCAGAAGATAAAAAAATATTCTAAATAGGAGCTTAGTGCCCCTCAACTTTAACATTTTTATCACTCCTCCTTTCAAATAATATTTTTATTGGTCCTTTTAAAGATGAAAGAAAGTTTTTTATTTATTCTAAAAGCAAAAACTTTAGTCTTAACCATAGGACATATCCTAAGACACTTAAGAGATGAGACACTCAGCTATTTCAGAATATGTAAATTAGCCACAGAGATGTTTCTTCTACATGCTGAGGTCAGCATGCAATTTATTCTTTCTTTATTTATAGATACACTTATATTTGCAAGGACACTTTACAAAAACTATCAGCTTCTGACACATGATTTTACAATTTCTAATTGGAGCCATTACTGAGTACTGAATGTATTTCCAGTCTGTGTTGATGTAATCAACTAAAACTGTTGCTTGAAAAATTTTAATTTTACAGGGACTGATTTTATTTATTATATTCCTCACCTTTCAAGAAACAAACAAACAAAATGACTATTAACAGATGCTTGATTTTGTGCATGTGGTTTGTGAATGAGTGCATCAATTTGCCTCTCATGGTCAGTCTCTTGCAAATTGTATTCTAGGCACTATTTAAACTCTCATTTACAAAGATGAATCTCTGTAAGGAATTATCTCAATTTCTTGCAGATGTGAAGAAGTCCTCTTATTTCTACAAGCATTTTTTATACAAAAGTGTATGAACAATATTGTTTTACATAAAATATAGGTTAGTAAACATAATTATAATTTGAAATTATGATTAATATTACCTAATTTAATTCAAATACAATCTCCATATACTGGTAATTCTGAATATACTCATAAGAAGGGAATTCATAATGAGATATAACTACCATAAAAAAGAGTTGCTATAAAGCCCAGATAGGCAGGTCCATCAGGTCAATGTGTGGCTGCAAGGCTGGTGTAAGTGGAAAGATTTTGGGTTTTGACCATGGCATGATCTACTCAACACCTGGTCTACTGACATTTGATGGGATGCACCTTTCTCAGAGGGGAAAAACAGTTCTAACATAGGAGCAAAGGGGGCTCTTTGACAGAGCTTTAAACTAGCTTGGAAGGGGAAAAGAGACAAAATCAGGCTTGCCAGTGATGAGCCATGGGATGTGAGCAAAATCACAAGGAAACCAGCATTAATGGAATCCCTGTGTCTGCCTCAAGAGGTGTTGGCTACAATGTACCACACTTGAAATGTTCCTACACTAATGCCTGCAGCATGAGGAAGAAACAAGGGGAGCTCGAAGCTTTGAACCAGCCCCGGACATTTGACATCATTGGTATAAATGAAACCTGGAAGGATGAGACTGATGACTGGAGTGACCTGGGAGCTGACTCAGAAAGATGCCCTCTTTCATCAGTTGCCTGTCAACAAAGCGGATCTCATGAACAAAGTGGAGATTTGTGGCTGCCACAAAATGATCAAGTTTAAAATCTCATTTGACAGGAGGAAAAGTGTCAACAAAACCTCATCTCTGGACATCAGGAGAACAGATTTCAGGCTGCTCATGGAACTACTGAGTAAATTCCCCTAGGAAGATATATTTTTAGGTGCTGGGGTACATCAGTGCTGGTCACGTTTTAAACATCACCTCCTAAGAGCACAGGAATGTTGCAAGTCAAGCAGATGAAGCAGATGAGGCCAGGTTAGTTGAACACAGATCTTGTCTTGGAAATAAGATGAAAAAGCAGGTGCATACCGAGGAGAACCAAGGTCAGGTGACATGGGAAGAATGCAGAGATAATACTTGCCACTGTAGGGAGAAAATCTGTGCAGCCAAAGCTCAAGTGGAGTTGAAACAGGACAGAAATGTGGGGGACAATATGAAGATTTTTTTTTTTTTCAAATATATTAATGGCAAAAGGAAGCGTAGAAATAACATTGTCCCTTTACAGGATGAGGATGGTCACCTCGCAAACAGGGACAGAGACAAGGCAGAGGTGTTTAATGCTTTCTTTGCCTCCGTCATCAACACGCGTAATGGACCTGAGCCAGAGGACCATGACTGTGAATGACCAACTCCCAGGTGACCCTGAAATTGTGCCATATCTGCTGCTCCAGCTGGATCCCTACAAATCTATGGGGTCTTACAGGATTCATCCCAGAGTTGTCAAGGAGCTAGTTGATGTCATCACAAAGCCTGTGTGAAGGATTTTTGATTGGTCTTGGGAATCTGGAGAGGTCCCAGCTGACTGGAAGCTGGCAAATGTTGTCCCAGTTTTCAAGACAAGGCAAGAAAGAGGACCCAAGAAAATATAGGCCTGTCTCTCTTACTTCAGCTCCCAGTAAAATCAGGGAAAAGATTATTCTGCAAAGTTCTGAAAAACAGCTGGAGGACAATGCAGTCATTGGTCACAGCCAGCATGACTTCATGAGAGGAAAGTCATGCTTGTCAAACCTGACCTCCTTCTATGACAGGGTAGTTCCACATAGTTAATCAAGGGAAGACAGTTGACTGGACTTCAGCAGAGCTTTTGATACTGTCTCTCACAAGATCCTTCTGGACAAAATGTCCAGCACACAGCTGAATAAACACATCATGTGATGGGTGAGCTGTTGGTTCACAGGTCGGGCACAAAAAGTTATAGTGAATGGGGTAATGTCAGACTGGCATCCAGTCACTAGTGGAGTTCCACAGGGCTCCATCCTCAGGCCAGTTCTCTTCAAGTTCTTCATTAATGACTTGGACACAGTACTCAAAGGAATACTAAGTTTGTCAATGATACTAAATTGGGAAGAGCTGTCAATTCCCTCAAGAGCAGAGAGGCCCTGCAGAGAGACTTCAACAAATTAGAGAGATGGAGAATCACCAGCCATATGAAGTTCAACCAGGGAAAATGCTGGATTCTCCATTTAGAATGGGGAAACCCTGGTTGTGTGTATATACTGGGGAACAACAGGCTGGAGAGCAGTGATGCTGAAAGGGACCTGGAGGTCCTGGTCAATAGCAAATTGAATACAAGTCAGTAGTGCCCTGGCAGCCAGGAGGGCCAACTGTGTCCTGGGGGGCATCAGGCAAAGCATCTCCAGCCGGTCAAAGGAGGTGATCGTGTGCAGTTCTGGGCATCACAACATAAAAAAGACATGAAGCTATTAGAGAGTGTCCGAAGTAGGGCCACAAGGATAGTGAAGGGTCTGGAAGGGAAGCTGTACAAGGAGCAGCTGAGGTCACTTGGTCTGTGCAGCCTGGAGAAGAGGAGACTGAGGGGAGACCTCATTGCAGTCTGCAATTTCCTTGTGAAGGGAAGCACAGAGCCAAGTACCAATCTCTTCACCTTCCTGACCAATGACAGAACTTGAGGAAATGGCATGAAGCTGATTTGGGAGAGGCTTATGTTGGATATCACAAAAAGGTTTTTCACCCAGAGGGCGGCTGATCACCGGAATCCAGGAAAGTGGTCACACCACCAAACCTGAGTTCAAGGAGTGTTTGGACAATGCTCTCAGGTACATGGTGTGATTTTTGGTGTGTCCTGCTTAGGGCCAGGAGTTGGACTCAATGACCGTGATGGGTCCCTTCCAACTCAGCATACTTTATGATTCTATGATTCTGTATCTGTTCCTCGAAACATGAATAAAATTTTCACTAAGCAAAATATGGCATTGACCAAATGAATATAACAAGATCTTTGCAACTCCAACAACTAAAATGTAATAAGAATTAGTGCAGCGATATGTTCAGCTTTTAGTTTTAACTCTTCTTTATGATTAATTGTTTGTAACTTCATTATTCTTTTTACTTGCTCTTCTTGTCAACAAACACCTTGCACTACCTATATTTTGTAAGAATCTGAAACCCAAAAGACTGACTCTTCCCTTTCACTGCCTATCCTGTCTGCAAGCTTTTGCTTGTCTTTCCTTATTGTTGTGTGTGCAAAAAAAAAAAAAAAAAAAAAAAAGCACGTCACGCTCTTCAATTATTTCTTTTCAAAGAAAAAAAGACAAGTACAATGTATATTACAAAAAAAATCTTAATTACAGGAACTTGCTATATTATTTTCAAGTACAAGTGCACATGATAGTTGATTGGCATTCTTCAGCTGGTAGTTATCAACCACAAGGAAAGGAAAACAGCATTTTGGTTTTAATAAATTATGAAATTAATGCAATAATGTAAAATAATTTTTTCAAATATCCTCTTTCAACTAAATTCACTATTAGCTTAAAAAAGAGCAAGATTAAAGTGAAGCCTTGTACTATGTTTGAGAGACCAGTGTGGCTTAAATTCACAAGCATCAGTAAAATTAGAAGACAGGACAAAACCAAGTAACACTATGCACCACAGTGTCTAAGAACAAAGACCTAAGAACTAAATAGGATCACTTGAGCAAGTTGATCGTTTCAGTATGCTAATAGAGAACACAGAGCAAAAACATTAAGCTGTTCTTGTTGGTCAAAATATTTAAACAAGAAGGGCTTCAAAACCTCAAAACAGATAAACAAAAGGATCATGAGTTATTCCATATCACTCTGTCAACTCAGTCAGCTATATCAAGATAATCTGTTATAAGTCTAACATATCTGGACTAATTAAAAATGGCTGAACTAATGAACTGTTTTACTGCAGTTCATTGAATAAGTACTCCATGTTACAAACCAAACCTTGACAAAATACTCCAAAAATACTTGCTGACATTAGGATTTATTAAAGAAAATATGAGAAGAATTATTGAGTATGGTGTTTTCGATGTCTTAGCAAAAAAACCACCAGCACAATATCTACGAGTTGGTGGTGAATTTTTGCCTGTTTATATTAGCAAAATCTTTTCTGCATTTATACTAGAACTGACATTTTAATCCCAAACTACTTATGATTCATAGTTCTGTAATTAGAGATTATACAAATATACTGAAAATTATAAAAAAGGCTAATAAAATTTATAATAAATTTTCAGTTGAGTTCTAGAAAAAATTTGATGTCTCAGCCATCACTGTTACAGCTCAGCACACCATGCCATCCAAAAAATCTATGGTGAAATTTGCAGTATGGAGATTATACAAAGGTGCCATTAGCTGCTCTTTAAAATATTTGATGTTAGATGAAGTAGCATAAACTAATGAAGGACCCAATTTAAATCTTTGAATGAGTATATTAGAGTAATAGTGTAAAAGAGAAGTGAAGTTATGCAGTTAGAGGCACTATCTTAGCCGATTAAAATGTTAGAAGAATTAATTACCCATAAGCTCAATTTCCTAGGTTATGCATCCACATACTTTCATGAAAAGAAAAGCAGGAAGAACAAAGGCTAACAAATTATCCTATTTCAGCAGTATTTTCTTAGTAAACATATACTGGTCCAGACTCAGCACCAACACACATACAGAACAGTTTATATTGGTACATTTTATATGTACTTATATATAAATATAATATAATGAAGTATATTTTCATACTCAGCATACAAATTATGGTGTTTAGTTTTAGATAACTGGTAGTGTACATTGGCACAATCAGAAAGAAAATATAACATCATGATCTTGCAATAAGTGAACACAGTCTTCTGATCTTGTGGAGAAAAACATGAAAGTAAATCATAATATTTGCTGTCATTTTTTCACCTTCTGTCACAGTATTTTAAGTCAGGTCCCTAGATCTCATCAAAAAGCACAGACATGAAAGTTCTGCTTTGCATCATCTAAATCCTACTTTATTGCACTTTTCTGCATATTTCTTAAAACAGCCTTAGGCCTCCACATATCCTACATAACAAAAAAGGTTGTACTAGCACTAATTTCTTGTGTTCAAGTATCTAAACTACATGTTTAATGAAACTTTAAAACTGGGCATTAATCATAATCATAATATTCTTAAGAATTTACATTAGACAGTTTCTATAATGCAAAAATGCCTGTATTAAAAAAGATGTTTCCCACTGGCCCAGAGAACTTTTCTTTTTATGTTGCTCCGCCATGTAAAAAGTAATGCTTGACTTGTAAAATAGTTATGAGTTAATGTTCACCAGAGTCTTTCTAAAAGTGTACATATTTAAACTCTCCCTAGTGCAAACACTGGACTGTATCACATCTCAAACTAGCAGAGTTTTCTAGTACTGGAATGTAACATTTTTCAAAGCTAACTCATTCCTGAGATTTGTTTTCATTGAACATGAGTTTTGGAAGAAGGAATTACGAACTCAGAGCATTGAAGTTACATACTAAAGAAAGAAAAAGGTTTTTGCTTCAGAACAGGCCTACTATGACCTCCTTCATTGATTAAGTTCTCATGCCATTTTTTCTGTAGTTTCTTCCTATCAAATAATGATTTTTTTACTACTGACAGAGTGTGGCACTACTCATACTTTCTAGTTCATTCACTTCTTAAGAACAGTCTAGAACAACGATTTCTTTATAATATTCAGAGAAAAAGTAAACAACACATTCAAGCTATGAACAGACATCAACTAAGGAGTTCTTGGGACAACCCAAGATTTAAATAAGTATTTCTTTTCATGAAGAAGGTAAGTGTCAAGTGTCCACAAAATCAAAAACCCTAAGCAAATAGATTTAGTGATTCCCAAAAAGGTAACTATTCTATCTGCCATCTTTAGCACAGGAAATGTAGGTAGTCAAAATCACAAGGAGCTTCAGAAAAAAAATTATACTACTTCTGTTTTCACTTCTATGTCTCATATGAAGACAGGCTGAGAGCATTGGGATTGTTTGGCCTGGAGATGAGAAGGCTCTGAGGAGACCTTAGAGCACCTTCTAGTACCTGAAGGGGGCTTACAAGACAGTTAACTTTTTCAAAAGGAGAGGAACTATTTGCAAGGAGCATGTAGTGACAGGAGAAGGGGGAATGGCTTCAAACTGAAAGAGGGTAAGTTTAGATTAGAAATTAGAAAGAAATTCTTCTCTGAGAATGGTGTGAAGTGGTGAAGCACTGAAACAGGTTTCCCGGAGAAGCTGTGGATGCCCCATCCCTGGAAGTGTTTGAGGCAAGATTGGATGGGGCTTTGAGCAACCTGGTATAGTGGAGCATGCTCCTGTCCATGGGAGGGGGGTTGGAACCAGATGATCTTTAAAGTTTCAACCTGAACAATTCCATGATTCTACGATTCCATGAAATAACAATACAGATAGATACCCGTTCCCTTCATCATGCACTAAGGATCTCTGTGCAGAATAACTGAAGCAAGACAATTATTTGTCATTCAGTTAAGCTTTCTTAATAGATATCTGTTGATGGGTACTTCCTGTAATTAAATTCAGTAGCCTAATGTCCATGATCCATCTGTGTCTTGCTGTATGACCATCATGAATCTTAGTTTTCATGCTTCAAATCCAACATAAATGCTTCTAATGAAAAGAAAGGAGTTTCAAACATCTGCCTCAGGTTTTATATTGTCAGACATATTTTTGCAAAACAAAATACACTGATTTCAACTTCCATTTTAACAGACATGGGAATAAAATAGACTAATTTTTTTTACCATTCATCTTTGTGTGTTGTGTTTGCTTCTCATCAAATTTTAGATGTTTCTATTTCTGGAAACTAAATACATTTATCCTTACAGCAGCAGCAGTGAAAAAACAAGTTGTTATGCAGGTTGTCTAAGCTTTTCTGCACTATGCAAGTAAGAAATTTTGGATAAAGCATGAATGCCTCCAAATAGCAATCCATTTTGAAAGTATTGACTTTAAAATGTTATGTAGATAACTAGCACTTTAATTTAGCACTTCTGGATTTAGAAGTAATGGGATACTTTTCAAACTGAATAAATTTTTAGAAGAGAAGAGAAGAGAAGAGAAGAGAAGAGAAGAGAAGAGAAGAGAAGAGAAGAGAAGAGAAGAGAAGAGAAGA
>JAWWEU010000111.1:94637381-94748173 GCA_035583155.1 Acropternis orthonyx | reverse complement strand
GAAGAGAAGAGAAGAGAAGAGAAGAGAAGAGAAGAGAAGAGAAGAGAAGAGAAGAGAAGAGAAAAGAGAAGAGAAGAAGAGACAAAACTATTACATATGTTTTGTTAGGCTATTATAAATATTAAACAAAGTTTTTTAATGTTGAAAGTTATGTTAATGTGACTAAGCTTTGTTTACCAGGGTAGCCATTGTCTGGTTACATTTGATCATTTCAATAATACAAGGGATTTTTGGCTTTTCTTGGGGGTTTTTTGTGTTTTTGGGTTTTTTTTGTTTGTTTGTTTGTTTGTTTTGCTTTTTTTTTTCACTGCAGATATAGTGTTATTAATTCAGTATGTTTAATCCCCAGTTAGTTTATCTTGCTTCTTCCCTCAAAAAAAAAATCTGTTGACATTTTTGCTGATTAATCATTCAAGTAATGTGCTTTGTATTTTGTCAAATTTTCTGAGAGAATGAAGCTCAGTTCAATACACTGGAACACTGTCTTGCCTCCACACGTGGCTCTGAATTCAGGGCATGTCTGTGTGATCACAGTTGGGTTTGAATAATCCACTTTTATGTACTCTGTGGAATTGTTGTGTACAGTTTTAGGCACTGCCCTTCAAGAAAGGTGTAGATCAATTGGAGATTGTGCAGAGGACAATAATGAGAATCACTGGTCTAAAAAGTATGAAGGAAGAGTGAGAATGAATCAGGGCAAGACAGTTATCTCTACAAAAAATGTGACCAAGTGTATTGGATTCAGGAGTCAATGTGTTGGGAGGCGTGGGGGTAAAAGCACCAGGGGTGGCCCCTGTGAGGAGAGGCTGCTGGACACAGCTGGTTCCAAAGGGCCCACTGCAGGACACAGCTGAGCCCATCAGCCCTGATGGTGGCACCTCTGAGAAACTGTGCTTAGGAAAGGGTAAAACCCTGCACAGGTAGAGAAAGAGGTAAAAAAAAGAGTCAGAGCAGCAGAGGGAACACCAAGGTTACAGGAGAAGGAGATGTTTCAGACACCAAGAGCTGGTGTTCTGTTGCAGCCCTCTCTCAGAAATTTTACATGTAGTATTATAGTAATTGTTAATTTTGAGATTATGTCCTAGTCAGTATTTCAAGTCACATTGAAGTCAGGATCAGTTAATTATTGCTTTGATGCAGGACAGAGAGAGGCAGTGGCAGACCAATGCAAATGAGGGGCCATGTCATATGGTAGAGGAGTCTGCACTATATTAGCTAGTTCTGACAGAAGGCAAAAATGAAGATTGAAGGTTTCCTATCCAGCTCAATTATCTACACTAATGATATTTTAAGAAATAACTTTTGCTTTTATTACTTTAGAAGCTATATTTTTAAAAAAAAAAATTACAGTTGGTGGTGGTAACTGCGAAAATGGAGAAGGGCACGTTATTCATAAGAAGAAAGTATACAGGAAATGGAATTGTCTTACAATTTTAATTCAGATTTTTTGAAAAAGATAAATAAGGATTTTTTAATTAAACAAATTTATAGGCTTCCTCTACATTACTACATGCTAAATGATGATATGTTCCTGAATAGCTGCTTCAGGGCATATGTATACATGAAACCAAAACATCACCAGTGAAGATTTTTCTGAGAACAATCAAAGGAAATATTCTTGAGAAATACATGCCCACTTACATTTGCAAACAGGTGGCCTCCCTTTGTTGCTCCATAATCCATCTTCTTGACACATGGCTGTTGCTTGTTGACTAGATTCTAGCTTGAAGCCCTCATTACATTCATATATCAATCTACTGCCCAAAGTGAACTCATTACCTATAACTGAACCATTCCCAGGGGAGTCAGGAATACCACAAGATACAGCTGAAAAGAAAGGACAGAAAAAGATATAAAACTTGAATTTTATCATCTGTATCTTTAAAACATTTTCTCACCATTGAAATAAGAAACATGGATTAGTAATTTTGACATATCTCATTCATAACAACTGAAATGAATTTTCCATCATATTTAAAACATTCCAATAAATGCAATAGTATTTAAAACATTGATAGAAACTTAGAAGTGCATCGAATATAGACAAACATTTTATAAAAATTATTTAGCTTAATCCAATCACTACAGGGAGAGAATTTTCAGCATAGGCTAAGAGCAATGGTTTATTTGCTAAGAAAAAAAAAAAAAAATCAAGAAAGTGCTCAAAGTGATTTGGTCCAAGAAGCAATGAACTGGACAATTCTTAAATATTTTCTAATAGTTTGTTTCCATTGTCTCAGAGTTTCTTTCAATCCTGCACTACTATAAACAAAACTTCATATTTGTTTGTTCAACACGTAAGAAAAAATGTTACTTAAGAATACAATTTGACATTTTTTGTCTGATGAGAAGAACACCTGAATATATGACTAGACAGGAAAAGAGTTCCACTTAAGGGCATTATTCAGATATTTTAACACTTACTTACATACTTGACGAATTCACTTCAGAATGCTAAATATTATGTGAATCCAAGCTTATTAGTTTTTCATATAATGAAGGAAATTACTTACTGAATAATTTTCACCTTTTCTTTTCACTTAAATTCTTTTTTTTTTGTTTCTTTTTGCAATATGTGTATCTGTGCACAGAATCACTAGCTGCTCTGAGTCTGGCATCCAGAATAAAACACAGCTTTGAAGCTTTAATTTCTAAACATTTACTGATAAAAAGAGAAGTTTTACAAATGAAAATGTCTTTTCCTTATATACAGTCAATTGTAAGAAGCAATTCAATATTTTAATATTTTAATAAAGCAAATGTATTTCAGAAGAAGAAAACACAGCCTTTGTCTGAAATCCTTTAAGCAGAGGTGAAGATAAATATTTAAAAAAAAAAATCTATTTTTTATCACCATTTACCCAATTCAATATAACCAATTAATTTCACAACATATAATCATGGTACCATAAACATAACTCTCAAATTCATTTGCAGTGTTCCCAAGTTGTAGCATTTTATGCATTTCAATTTAATACAACATAGTACTTTGCATATGATTATAATGAGAATTTATATATATTTTATATATTCCATTGTTCCTGCCACCTGGAATCCAATAATTTGCTAATAGAAATAGAACTGTAGGAATGTTCCACAGTAAGCTGCTTCCTTAGTAACACAAGTTCTGAGCTCTTTTTTTATTCTAACCAGCACTACTTATTAAAATTGAGTATTTCTCCATCAGTGAGTAAGGGATAAGCCTCCCGTCACTCAAAGGAGTAGTAGTGGGACAGAGAAGGCAGAGACAGATGATAAGGAGGCCCACACTTACTAATCTTAATTGTGTTAGAGAAAGTGGAGAAGGGGAAGGAAAAAAGCAAGTTTTGCAGCTTCTGGGAGCAGGTCTTTGTATTAAAAGTCATTTACCACTAGATGACCAGAGGAGGAGTGACAGCTTTTCAGGGCTCTGGTATACTCAAAACAGTCAGCATAGGTTCATCTGATTAAATCTATTCCCCTCAAGGCCAGTTTAATCCTTTACGTACAACTAGAACTGACTCTGACGTTCTGTCATGTAAGCAGAATTTTTTACTTGCAAAAAGTTTGTTTGCATGCTGAATAGACAGAAAGTCAAACTGTCACTCTGTTTTAGTACATCATAGAAATGCCTTTGCATTCTCCATTTCAAGTCATAGTTACTGTGAAAGGCTTCACTGTCCCCAGAGCCTTGTACTATGTCCCCCACTATCCTAACAAGCCTTAGTTTTCTTCTGTCTTGTCATATTGTGTCTGAATTCTTGAGATAGAATACAACTGGGTTAAAATTTATCTTCTTAATATTTTCAAGTGTTCTTTCTGACACCAAAACAATAATATCCTTGTAAAGTGTGCATACATTTAATTGTATGTAAACAAAATTCAAAACTATGAGTTTATCCACCCATCCCATGTATGTGTCCTTCTGTACACACATGTGGACCTTATTCTATTTCCCCCTAAAGACTCCCAACATGAACTAGCTTCAAATAGTTTAGCAGAGCAAGAAGATTCTATTATGTCATTTGAAAACAAAAAAGCCCAACAACCCAAGTCTGCTTAGTTCCTCTCAGAAGCAAATCTGTTAGCATTTGCTCTTCACCTTTAGCAATAACCTTTCTAGAGACTCACTGAAAAGTTCAAGATCGAGCAACTCTTACGCACAAGTTATTTTATAAAAGATGTGCAATGCCCAGTCACACTTAGGAGGGCCTCTCAGTTATGTCAGGTCTGATGTGATGGCCAGTATACTAAAGCACGCCAAAATCCATACTTACCTGTTACACTTCAGCATTTTCATTCTCAGTGTGTACCTCAGCCTTCTACTGCCGCTCTTCTCTCCTCATTTGTTGCTGAATCTTGTTCTGCTACATTGTTAAGCTATTTTCACTGTCGCTTTAGCTACCAATCATAAATGAAGTCTGGGCACTCTGATACTGTTCCTGTTACAATCTTATCTGTTTATTTGTTATTTGTTTCTCTCCCAGAAACTGGGATTGCAAAAAAAAAAAAAAAAAAATTTCCTGCTGCTACTAATTTCTTGAGGCTGCTAATGGCTTTTAGAACAGCAGTACCCAAACAAAACATACCAGCAAAGGCAGTTTCACTAAATAGCAAGTACTTTGACATTTAAAGTAAAGTTAGCTGAAGTAAAATGACTGAAACAGCATATTGTCTTTGGACAGTGGAAACAATGTCACTACCACACAAACAAGTATTTTGAAACTCCCAGCTTCCCATATGATTGCAAAACAATAAAAAACAGCGTGAGAAAATCTTCTGACTTGAGGAACTGTCAACATGCTTCTTAGGTCAATGATTAGATGAGACTGACAGGTTCCAGCTGGCAGATGTGCATTCAGAGTGTGAAAAATGTAACTCAAACTAAATTGTATCTATTATCCTGCACAGCAGAAAAATATACTTCTTCCAATGCAAGTGGAAAAGCCTTTTATTACCTAGACACTGAGATGCAGTTTTAATTGCTCTTTCATATTCCACATCATACTTGCATTTATTCTTTAGCAAACCCAGTAAATTTAAAGTTTATCACAATCCTTTAAAATATCTATATACCTGTAACCCTCTAAGACACATGGAGTTTATTCATCTTTAAAGCAGAAAAATTCATTGCATACAGAAATGAAGCTGGAGACTGCATTACAATCAGACATTGAGTTTATTTCTCTGCACTGGAAAATCTCTAAAGTTAATCCATAAGCTTTTATCATTCATTGACCTGTTTCTGGCATTTAACACAGTGCTGTGAAAAACATTTAAATATCCTAAAATTAAAGGTAGAAACAGAGAAGTCCCTAAAAGCAGGATTCAAAACAAAACACATGCTGAGTGGTTTATGGGTATGATATCCAATCAAAAACATTGGAGATAGCATTGCCAATTCTCAGACTTGGATTCACACAGAAATAACAAAGAAAGTGAGAACAGGGTTGTAGGTGTAAAAAAACTATTCTGAGTGGTCATCTAGTCTATTCTCCTATCACAAGTCAAAATTATACTTGAACAATATTCATCTATTTTCTTCTTGAAAGACCTCCACAGGCAATCTAGTCCAGTATTTCACTAGCCACTCTAAGAAAATAAGAAAAAAAAAATAAAGAAAAATGTAACTTAAGATCCTATTAAAGTAAGTTTACGTGTAATTCCACTATCTAGAAAGAACATAGATCAGTTATTTCATTCCTCTTTGGAGCTACTTTTAGCTTTAGATTGGTATCAAGTTTCGCCTCAAACTTCTGGGCTTTTTTTATTAGTCTAGAGTAATAAATTTCTCTTACTGTTTTATATTTTGAAATGCAATCATTGGTTTATAAAAGGAAACTGTGATTGGGAATTTTTAAGTTGTGCTACTTCACTTTTTGATTTTAAGACTAGGTTCTAAGAGGGACATTTTTTGCATAATAACATTTACAAAAAAGGTAAAAGGCCCAAGTTTAATTCCATGTTCAAATACACAGAAGACCTAATTTTATGAAGAAGCAGTTTGGAGGTCCCAGAGCTCTTGTGTAAACCACACATTGATATTTTCAAGCCCATTCCCCCAGGGCAGACCTGGAACACAGTCATGGTTCTGGAATAACCTTTGTTCAGCACAGTAAAATGTTCGAGGATCTCTAGCTCCGCAATACTCATCTGTGCATTTCAGCAAGCACAGTATTTGGAATCAACATTTTAAGCGGGAAATGTTGGCATAAGCTTTATTTTTATCATGACTCTGTCATAGGTATTGAGCCTTTCTAAGTACCTACAATCCAGATGAGAAAGTGGGCATGTCCAATTTTCTTTTATAAATGTACTAGGGAATAACTCAAAAGGTGAAGAGCAGAAGATGGTTTTTCAGGGCTCTTTAAAATTATTTTTAGCTCTTTTAAGAATGAGTGGGAGAATTCAGGAAGAACAAAGTCAAAAGCTGAGTTCAGTATATGAAAAACATGTGGGATAAAGAGGAGTATTTTTTGTGTCTGTCAGATGAACACTGTCACTGTTACACTCTCACTGCTACCACATCTCAGCCCCCGGACAGCTGCACCTCAGCACTGCTGATCTGTATTGATTCTGCCAATTTGCTTTCATTGCTTGTTATTCTAACTGCTCTTCTTGCTAAGCTTTTCTCTTATCATCTCTTCATCCCTGAGCCTCAGTCTTCTTTTTGTACTCTCCCTCAGCATGGGGATATGCATATGAACTAATCAGTGGTTAAGATGACATATGTGGTTGCCAGTATCATTACTGGGGGTTATACTATTTCCTCTTAGCAGCTACTTCTCAGCAGCTGCTTAATGTTATACAATAGAGTAGAATTTATAATACAAGTGTTATTTTCTATCCTTAAAAATTTTGAATGCAGCATAACTCATGTTTCTCTTTTTCCTTCATAAATGAAATAAAAACAATAACAGAAAGTTCTAATTTCCCAGATAGGAGTCAAGCTCTTTACACAGTGTTCAGGACATTATTACGTGCATCTGCATTTGAGAAGACTGGAATTGAAAAATATCTTCTGACCATACAAGATTAACTCATATTAGACATGTTCATATTAAAATTAGATGTTGTTATAATAAATATGCAAAAAATAATTCCCTTTTTTGATAATATGATCAAATTTTATTTCAAAAATTAATTCTGACACAGTCAAATTGTTAATTACAAATGTAACCCTGCAGGACTACTTCTACAGAAATTTCACACTTCATCAAAGGCATTTTTTATTTAGAAAGATCCTATAATGAAATCCATGAGCTGAACCAAGTGTATAATTTTAATTAATTCTCAAAGAGAACGCATATATTTTGATAACAAGTACTAAATAAATTTAGAAATATACTCTCCATTTCAGAGTTTATTGAAAAATGTATGCCTTATCCAGACAAACAAATCGAAATAATTGTGTCAGAGTTGTAAAGCGACATATTAAAATGAGGAATCCTAAATTTATAAGGAATTTATAATAAAGAATTAAACACCCCATCTTACAAATATTTTTTCTCCTTCTGATTACAGAAATCTACATACCCATAGCCCCATATATTGCTGAAATTATAAATACAGAAATAAAGAAAAAAGGTATTTATGAACATGCTACATTGCTAAAATTCCACAACTCTTTCTTACCTGTAGAGATAAAATAAGGACAGACACAGTGTCTGAAGTATTTTACAATTTTCTTGAGTCTGCTTAAGTTTTATTAAGAATCTATTACTTTCTGGGACTTTGGTTATCCGTGGCCAGATCCTGGGACTTCATGGCAAGTCCTGCACACATCTGTACATTTTTTTGCCTACTTTCTGTGAATTACTCCATTCCACCCTTAAAAGTGGGGACTTTTTCCCTAAATTGTTCAAAGTACTGTTTTCTCCATTATTCAGAAGTCTTCACACACCTCATTATGTTTGGATATAATTTTCAAAATTTTAATGGCAAATTCAAAACTCTTCTGTTGCCATTGATATAAAAATGTGAGCATAAAAACTAGAAATGTGAAAGAAAACCACCTAAAAATTAGACAATCCTAAAAGAAAAAGAAAAAAAAAAAGAGAGTAACTAAGAAAAAAGACCAAACTATTTCTTTTTTTAGGAATTCTGAAGTGTTGGATCATATTTTTATCATACAAAACTCTGCTATTTGGTTGAACAGTAGTGGTAGTAGCAGTAACAGGTTAATATTGTTAATACTGAGAGATAAGTTAATAGAAAAATAAGGGGTATATTTGCATAGAATTTCTGCATCGGAGGAATCAGGATATCATAAATTTTGGAGAAAAGTATGATATAGGGCCCCTAAAGTTTATGGCCTCAACTCCCCAAGTCTATCAAGTACACACAAAATACCATCTCTATCCTCACATGCTCAAAGTACCTGAGTTCCAGGGTAAGATGCCAAAATTTCAGTACCTTTTAAAAAGACCCCTATCAGCTTCTTAACAAAATAGCTCCCAAAGTTTCAGTGACAATGTCGACCAGATCAACTACAACAGGGTTTAGGTAGATGGGGCTTGACTTG
This sequence comes from Acropternis orthonyx, assembly GCA_035583155.1. Lineage (NCBI taxonomy): Eukaryota > Metazoa > Chordata > Aves > Passeriformes > Rhinocryptidae > Acropternis > Acropternis orthonyx. Next base: position 94,739,670 of record JAWWEU010000111.1, on the reverse strand, counting down.
TTTCCTTTTCCCTTTGTCTAGAGCTACCTGTGATTCTGAGGCCTCCAGGACATCCTGCAAGTCTAGTGGATATAACATGGGAGCTTGTGCCTTTCTAGACTGGTAGAGGAAGGATAGGCAAAACACCTCAGGGCACGTCAAATAACAGTAGACTTTTATGTTCAAGCAAATAAATCAAAACTTTATCTCACATACAGATGTTTAAATTTTGCCTTCATCTTGAACAGAATGTCATCCTGCACTTTCCTGATCCCAAGCTGACGGCCTATTCATCAATCCAGGTTCTTTAGTACAAAGGGTCTAAACTTTCAGTTCTGATGCCAGCACCAGAAACGGCACCTAAAATGCATTTCAATTAAGTCCAAAAGCAGCACTTGTCCTCATCTCCAGATCACACACAGATTCTCCCAACATTTAGGGACCTTCAGGAAGGTCAAACAGAATCATATGCCATATCACATAATTTATGGCACATATATGGCATTATGCCATGTCACATGGTGACATATGAGATTAGAAGACATCTGGATTCTGGAAACACAGATACACAGGTCCTTCTTGTGGAACACTGACAGTCTGAGCTTCTCCTTGGATTACTAGGAGTGTAGTCACAAGGCCTATCTCGGCATGAAAATGCTCATCCAGAAGGAGTATTTAGCTACCAAATCACTCTGTATAAAAGATGGGACCTATTCCTTCAAGTTACTCAACTGTAGCCAAACTTCTGCAGCTCTTTACTTTTCTTGCAAATAGCACAACCTCAACAGAAGAGTAAGCATAATGCCGAATCTCAGTTGTCCTTTTTTTTTTTTTTTTTTAATGCACAAAATAGAACTTCCCTCTTATGCTCTTTTTAGAAACAGCTGAATCATCATTGATGGAGCCTCAAGCAAAATATTATTCTTGAGGAAAATATGAAAAACTGCTGTTAATGTCTTACAAAGTTAAGAACAATTAAATGCAGGTTTAAATCAAAAATATTCTTAAATATTAATACTACTACCATTTCATCCTATAAATAAAGCAGACTAGAAGCAGACACAAATGAAAACATGTTAGAACAGACCATATATAATATTGACAGAATTTTCAGCCTTCTTTCTCTCCCCCACGTTCCTGACCTTATCACAGAATCATAGAATGGCTTGGGTTGGAAGGGTCCTTAAAGACCCTTGCTATGGGCAGGGGCACCTTCCGCTAGACCAAATTGCTCAGAGGCCTATCCAACCTGGCCTTGAACACTTCCAGGGATGGGGCATAAACATTTGATAAATGGTAACTGCTCTTAACACATGTCTGGAGCAAGCTAAAGCAGACTCTAGTTATCTCCAAGATTAAAAAAAATAAAAGAAAAAAAAAAGAAGTTTCAAATTATATCTTTAAAGCACTGGTTATATAGTGATTTTCTATAAAATGCTCTCTAATACAACAATATCATGAGCTGTGGATTGTTTATAGATATTATTGATATGTATTTTACTAAAGAAAAGGTACTGAAAGCATATTTTTCATCTGGTCTGTATTTGACTGCATGAATAATTCGTAATGCTTCACACTGCACACATTAAACACACAAATCAATATGCATTTGGTTCAACTCATGATATCAGTGTGCCTTGACAAACATCGGTATTGAGAATGCCCTATCCTTGTTTTATGAAGTATTCTTTGCAATGGAATTATAAAATCATGATCAACAACGGAGCATTATCTTACCTAGGCAGATTGGCACAGGAGAATCCCACTGATACATGCCATTTTGGTGACGTCTACACGTTGCATTATTGCGACCAATCATTCTGTACCCAGGTTTGCAGTAATAGCGAACTTTGCTTCCAGCAGGACCACCTGTTTTATTTACAGTTCCACCATTCTTCAAGGTAGGGTTTAAGCTGCAATAAGGAGCTAAACACCAAAAAGGGACATTATTAAAAACACATTAAATGCACTTAATACACAAAAATCATGTTATTTATGACATGCACAAATTTTGAATACCACTAGAATTAGTACTGAAACCTTTACAGTACCTTTGGGATCTTCAGTGAAGATTTAAACTACTTATACAGAAACATCATGAGGTTCAAAAACATAATTTATAATCACAAGCCAGTTTATGTTATTGCACATGAGCAAGCTAAAATCAGGAAGCATATAGATTGTTCTGTAAGTTCACTCAAACTTAGTAAACAGTCTACTTCACATTTGATAATTTTATAAATATAAAATTTGACCAACAAAATATAAAAAAACATTGCAAACAGGTTTGTTAAAAAATCCAGTACACTTAGACATCTAAGTAAAAATTTAAGCATTTTGCGAAATATGCTAAAAAATTATACAATCAATAGCAATACAATGATTCATCAGATGCATTTCATTACAGATTAAACTACAGTTAATTTTTTGGTACATATTCCCTCAAATATATGAACTGACAATTGTATTAAATTATACCAAAAGAATGTATCTTGACTGAGTGCAACTTCTTAAATGCTGAATTTATACTACATCTGGAGTAAGATAGAATGCTCTTGTTTAAATCTAAGTTTTGAAATTAAAGTAAACCTTGCTAAACTTTAATCAATACTCTACTAATATTTTTCACAGAGAGGTTTTCATTACCAATATGGTCCTCAAGGACTTGTGACATATAAATGGAAATGTTTAGACGTGTGCTGAGGAAGTAAAAAAAGTACAAATGTTTTGTATCAAAAAGTGAGTAACAACATTTTTAAAAATGAGGTTGCAATATCTGTATATAAGGATGGAATATGATTATCCAAACTGGACCCAGATCAAGCAAAAGTACAGTATAGTTTGACACGCGTGGAGTTTAACACAAATCTGTTTGCTGCATGTAAACATTTATCACTGGATAAAATCAATGTGAAATAATCAGCTTGACTCCATACTGATGTACAAATCACTGCATATTTGCAGCAGGCATGTACCAAGTCAAATTTAGAGAGATTAGTATCTTTTCAGGAGCAACATGGCAGGCCCATGTCTTGCCAAAAGCAAATCTGACTGAACATCCACCACTGAAATAAGCCTATGAACATTCTTCATGCAGAGGACAGTGTTGAACTCCACTGATAACTAAATGTCAATATCATGGACACTAAGACTGCAAATGCTGTTACAATACTAACTTCATCATACTGGAATGTGTCAGGTATATTGAGATGTTAATTTTATTTTATGTAGGTAATTATCTAAATATAAAAGTTGGAGGTTTATTTCACAAGTGCATAATTACAGATTTTGGTATACCGCTTTCAAGACCTAACTCTCTGTTTATCTTTTTAATTTATTTTTAATGTATATTTTGTCACCCTAAGGTGTACCTATGACATCAATTACCACCTAAAGAAAGATATTTCTGATCACTGTCAGAGATCATAGAGTTGGTTATATTCCTAACTGAAATGCTTCCTTTAAATGTCTAGGGTTTTTTTTTTTTTGCAGTTGGGGAGCACATCTAGACTGGCTTGGCAGAGATATTATGACCAGAATGAGTGTAAAGTTTGGAATAAACAAGGTATGGTGAATGGGATTACATGAAGCAAGGTGAATTCCTTGAAGTACAATGAATAGTTCAGCATTGAGCAGTACAGCAAAGATCTCACATATCAGAGAGGGGCTGTGCTCACAGAGTATTAAACTTGATGATTTCATGGTAGTTAATAGTATCTATGAAATCCATAATAACATGCATTTTGTTATATAAATCATATATATTTGGATAATCTCTGTTTAAAAAAGTTATTTAACATAGATTAGATTCACTTCTCACTCTTATAAAAATGTTTAATAATGACATTTTAAAGTAGTGACAGTTGATTGGTAGTATGTCAGAAACCAGCAACAAAGTTATAGGTAAGTAGTGCCTGCAGTCCTCATCCATGCAAAAACCCTACTAAAGCTTAATTGGTTTTGTGCTGAAAAGGCAGTTTAATGTGTATAGAAAAGGCTGATACTCAAAACAATTTATTATGTCTAAGCTACAGATAGCATGAAAAGAAGAAACACATTTAAAACAAATTATCTGAAATTTTGAAGATGGATTTTTATTTTGCAACTCTGAAAAATACACTTGCTGATACAGTGAAGGAATATTGATAAGACTCCATACAATTCCCTTCTCAATCTATAGTTTTGCAATTTTTAGTCTGTTCTTTAAACTGAACTCCCTTTGGAGACCAGGAGGAAGCACACACAACATCTTCTAGTAACAGGAATTGACATATTAACAGAAGAACCACACACAAGACAATAAATAAATGTCTGGAGACCTGAAATGTAAGCAAATGCTTGAAGAATGCCAGATAGAGAAATGCAGCCACTGTCAGCTGAGTGCAAATTCTGAGCTTAAGCAGAAATCCATACAGTGAGTTCATAAAATATTGCAGCCTTATGTCAAGGACCACTGGGATAAAATGCTGTTTTTCTCCCTGCCAGTTTCTGAGAGAGGAAGCTGCCCTGGAATGTCATGATGCTTAGCTGAAATAGGCGTATTGACACAGGAATGTTCTCATCTAGGAATGACAATGTCTTACCACACAATGAGATAAACTTCTATGACCATTCCAGTGACTGAAGTAGCTTTACATTTATAAATTTAATTTACTTTTCCAAATGACATAGCAAGATACATTTTCAGCTCACTTTTAATCGAAGCATCCATTTGTAACTTACAAATGAATACCAACAGGGTAATAACTGCCTAGCTAAATCGTCTATCACTAGTCAATGGATGTGTGGACAGCAACACAGAAAAACACTGATTTTGCATTTGCAGGACCACACCCTTCTTTTAACAAAGTATCTTTTATTAATAGCTGAAATATTTAAACATTTATGCTGAGGGGTTTTTTTTTTGCTGTTTGAGACTTTCTGTCTAAAGGAAGTTCAATTAAATAACTTCCAATTAAAAATTAAAATTCTTTTAAACTGGATGTCCAAAAGCCCCAGAAGATTTTGTAGGTCTTAGTCTCTACAGTGAATAATATGACATTTTCTCTGAGAATTTATTTTAGCAAAGGACTTAATTTCTCGGTAGTATCTTTGATCAATAGTAAAAAACTAATATGAAGAAGATATTTTTAAGTACTCACAGAAATGGTACTATGATGGAAATATAAATATATGAAAAACTTTCCTTCAAATCCCATGATGCCTTTGTTTAGTTTACATGCTAGAACTGATGTTGACAGATAAAAAGTCACAGCTTAGTACACTGTTTCCTTCTAACACCCTTTTGGACACTTGTCTTTATCATAATATTACCAGGGAATATTATGTCTTTATGCTGCTATTATTTAAATATTCAGTGTGATAGCTGCTACTATCATTCTCACTTTAGCCACTCTACTTTATAGATATGAAATCAGACATTGGCTTAAGTAAATAGGTAAGGTCACCCAAGAAAACTAAATGTATGTCTTCTGACTACCAAACCATTTCCTTAATAAATGGACCATCCATTCCATGTTACTTTTCCATTTATAATATACAAGATCAAAATAGAGAACAGTACTCAACAAAGCAACAAGAAAGGATTGGGCAGTTGTTCTTTTTCTTTTGCATTTTAGCTTTAAATCTAAGAGATAAATGGTATGAAAACACAAAGTCAATTTGCAAACGCCTATTCCCTTTTTAGTGATACAATTTTGAATGCCTGCCCCTTCAAAAACTAAATATCTGACTAAATAACCTGCTCTTCATAGGACAGATGTTCTTACTGATGATTCAACACTTATAAATGATACTGCATATTTGTCTTTTTCCAAATTACTGTATAAACTTCCACTGTGACCTTGCTGTACTTACTACAGCAAATCACCACTTAAAAATTTAGGAATCAGAGAACAAAAAAATTTACAGAGTCTGCTGAACTTCTCTGTACAGTTCCCTTGTTACTTCTAACCAGCTACTGGAAAACGTAAAGACAAAACCAGCAATAGCCTCTTTTAAATTGAAATAGAGAGGGAGTAGGAACCGTTGTTTCACAGGTGCAAAGCTTAAAAATAACATGAAATGAATGGTAAGGTTTTCGCAAAAACATATGAGGTTAAAAGAGCATAATAAAGGTGTGTTGGGTTGACCCTGATGCCAGGTGGCCCACCAAAGCCTTTCAATCACTCCTCATCTCAGCTGGACAAGGGAGAGAAAAATGGAAGGGAAGTCTTATGGACTGAGGTAGGGACGGAAATGGAACATTCAGCAGTTACCCTCATGAGCAAAGCAGACTCGACTTGGGGAAATTAATTTAATTTATTACCAATTAAGTCAACATAGGATAATGCAAAATAAAACTAAATCTTAAAAGGCCTCTCCCTTGCCTGCCCCCTTCTCAGCTTTTCCCCCTGTATGCTGGTTTGTCTAGGATAAAGTTCATTTTCTTCATAGTCGCTAATATGAGGCTGTATTTGGATTTGTGCTGAGATCAGTGTTGATAATACAGGGATGTTATTGCTGAGCAGCGCTTACACAGAGTCAAGGCCTTTTCTGCTTCACACGCCACCTCACCAAGTGTGAGAAGCACAAGGATTTGAGAGGGGACACAGCCAGGACAGATGATCCCAACTGATCAAAGAGGTAGTCCATAACATGTAGCATCATGCTTAACAATAAAAGCTGAATGAAGAAGAAGAAAGGAGGGATGCTTGGCATTGTAGTGTTGGTCATCCCAAGTCCCCATTATGCATGATGGAACCTTGTTTTCCTGGAGATGGCTGAACACCTGTGAATGGGAAGTGGTGAATGAATTCCTTGTTTTGATTTGATGGCATGTACAGGTTTTATTTTACGTATTAAACTTTATCTGTTTATCTTATCCCACAAGTTTTCTCATTTTTACTCTTCTGATTCTCTATCCCATCATGAGTCCTTTTGTGGGGGGAGTGAGCAAGCAGTTTGGTGGGTCTTAGTGGCCTGCTGGGGTTAAAGAGCAATACAGGGCTCAGCTTCACTACTGATTCCCAGGCACAAGGGGATGGGAATGGGTGTTGCACTCAGTTCATCCATCACACATTGTTTCTGCTGCTCCTTTTCCCTTTGGGGGAGTACTCTTCATACTCTTTCCTTGCTCCACCATGGGTTCCCTTCCATAGGAGACAGTCCTCCATGAACTTCTCTGATATAAGTCCTTCACACAGGCTTCAGTTCTTTACAATTTGCTTTAGTGTGTGGTCCCTTCCATAGGGTGCAGTCCTTCAGGAACAGACTGCTCCAGTTCAGGTCCCACACCAGTTCACAAGTTCTGCCAACAAATCTGCTCCAGCATGGGCTTTTCTCTCCATGGGTTTGCAGGTCTTGAGGAGTCTTCTGCACCACATGTTTCCCATGGGGTCACAGCCTCCTTCGGGCATCCACCTGCTCTGTCACGGAATCCTCCAGGGCCTGCAGGTGGATGTATGTTCCACCATGGAGTCCATGGGCTGTGGGTGGGAGGCAGCCTGCCCTTACCAGTCTTCGTCACAGGCTGCAAGGGAATCTCTGCTCTGTCACCTGGAGCACATCCTACCCTTCATTATTCACTGACCTTGGTGTCTGCAGAGTGATCACTCTCACATATTCTCATTCCTTTCTTCTGACTGCTGTTGAGGTTCCTTTTATTCTCAAGTCCATTATTGCAGAGGCACTACCAGCATGGTTGATGGGCTTGGTCATGGCCAGCAGAACTGGCCAAACTTGAATCCATTAGACACAGCAGAAACTTTTGGCAACTTCTCACAGAAGCTGCACTTGTAGCCCCCTCACTACAACAACCTGGCCACTCAGACCCAATATATAAGGTAAAATAGAGACATATGGTGGGGTTTGTAATACTTATATCTATAGTGCTATTGGGAGGAAATTACAAATCTGTTAAGTAACCGCTTGCCTTATTTACCTTTGAATGACTAGCCAAAAGTTAAACAAAAGCCTGTAAATGTTATAGAGACAATGTCAACTTGAAAAGTAGCAAATGAAGCAACTGTCTGGTTCCCAAGTCGTGCCTCCAGTGGGTATACCAGGTACTGTAGTTCGCTTTCATTCTCTCTACAGCTACTTAAAAAAGAAAGAATCATCTGCCTTTTCTTTGTTTTGCTTTTATCCTGGCTTGCCTGGGTAGGAATATGCACTCAGAGCTATAAATTACTGAGGGAGAAAAAAAGCCAAGAACGTTTTTCAGGTCTTTCAAAGCAGTTTCAAACTTTCATCTCTTACAGAGTGGATTTCCTAGCCTAGGCTCAGCCGGTTCCACGATCAGTGCTCACAGATATTCCCTATTTGTAATAAACTGCACAGTTTGGGTAGAACCTGGCTGCACCAGAAAGTCAAGTTCAAGCACTTCTCAAGCATTAAGAAAAATATTTCAGCAAACAAGACCTTTTTGTCTTTTTTTTTTTTTTTGCCTCTATTTTAGTGATTTTACTGTACTATATCACTCTCAAAGGAAAAAAAGGGATTAGTTCCCTACAGCTGCAAGAAAATTTAACTGATGTTTCCCCTCCTCGCTTCACTATAATATACTCATAATCCATAGATTAAGAAAGAGATCATTTAATATCTAGGTGTTAGTGCAGTTTGGAAATGTATTATTTAGACTAAAATCATGCTAGTGCCTTTATAGTATGTAAAAGTCCTTAAAGGAATACTCCTCCACTGTAATGCTCCATCTTTTTTCTACTGACATTTACTGAAAACCCTTAAACCACAAGATAGAAAACATACTATTAATATTAGACAAGCAACTTACACAACAAAGGTTGCACGCTAAAGAAAATATTAAGCATTCCTCTGAAAGCTTGTAGTGCTTTTGAACAATGAAGAAAATCTGTATCTACAAATGAGATCTAGTTGTGACAAAGCTACAATTTACAAAATTTTGTGCACTGGCATAGCTGGAGAAGAAGAGAAGGGTTATGGGAGGGCAGTAATTCATTTCAATAGGTTCTTCATTATGAGGAAGCCTGCTGGCTCAGTCACAGCTGCTGCAGTATCAATGTCCTTTTTGGGATCTTGTATTCTTCCTACTTTATGACGCTGCTCTCCCTCATTAAGATTCAAATCCAATTGTTTATGCTGCCGCTCACTGTTACTCTTCTTTCATGCTGATTATTTCCATTGAATCTCATGTAAAATGTACAGAAGTTTAGAGAAAAAATGCAGGCACTGACTGCTACTGAAGCGAAAAGAGCTAAACTGTTGTTTGTTCCTAAAACATAGCCATAAGAATTGCATATCTGTCTCCAGTCTCCCAATTTTATTATTAGTTGCAGCTAATGCCATAATATTTGATGAATTGAGCCTAGCAATTACACAGACCACTTCTTCACTACTGCAAAACATATTATGTGTACACATAAAGGTATAAAATAATTTCCCCAAATTCCTCAAAAATAAGTCTCCTTAATAATTTGATACTTACAAAACAAATCTTTTACACAAAGTCTAATCTTATAACCCTGATATTGCTTCCTCACTGTGAATTAATGACTGAAGGCCCACTCCCTTTATTGCCACATGTTTGAGGGCTATGATTTTCTTTGTTCCCTCTTGCACACTCTTAATCCATCTATTAAGTCCTGCAATTTTTTTTCATTATGGGAAACTAAATGAATCTCCAGTATGCTTGAAAACAACTGCTTGTACTTCTTAAATCCCCCAAACAATTATTATTATGCTCTGAGCTGAGCCCTGATCTTCTGTTTCAGTAACAAGAGAAACTTTCCAGAAGCTAGACAGACAGTGCATGGATGGTACAGAAAAGGAGTGAGCTTTAGCATAACTAAATGGAAGATACCTGGTGCTTGATGAAATGTTCTGTTAAAACATTCTTAGTGTTCCTTTCTTTACTTAATTTATATTGACAATTATTAGCCACCAAAATTAACACACACAACCTTTACATTGCTAATCAAGTCAAACAGAGAAAAAGCAAATGTTAACGGCAGCAATTATCAACTTTCTCTCATACACACACTATTTACATAATGTAAATTATCCCTAAGACAAACTAGTAGCAGTGTGTCTCTAGATGTATGTGTGGAAACATCTTAAACAGGTTGCACACTGAGTAAGGGTCAATATGTCCACACATAAAATATAATCCAGTACTGTAAGATACGTTTTTTCTTATTTTTTTCTTTTTTTCTTTTTTTTTTTAATTAATAAGGGAAATAATTTTAACACTATTTAGAGAGACTATTTACATCTTTTCATGTCACCACAATTCCAGATTCACATGCAGCCTGTTGAAAAAATGAGGAATTTTTTTACTACCCAGTTTTTCATTTATATGTACATGAAAAAAAAAACACGTAGTAATAAGAGTCATGAACTGCAACACTAGGAAATTGTAAACCTAATAATTTTGTACTGAATTGCAGGTGAAGTACTGCATAGCATTTCAGGATCAAAAATTTTCTCTTCTGAGTACTTCTGTGTACATCTAAGGGCTATCCTTACTACCACATTTCAAAGGCCTCACTCCTGGTCTGATAAGACAAGAGAGCAGATGCAGAGAGAAGTATTAATTGGAGAGGTATCTCCATATATTTGGAGTATCTAATTATAATTAGAAATCTTTGGCACACTGGAAAAAAATGGAGAGACCAAGTTCTGTGCTTACCTTAAACTAAAACCAGAACATCCCTAAAATGTACATTATAATAAATTATCTTCAGAGAAACATACATTATAATACAAGTGCTAATTTGATGCTAAATAGTTATCATGGTTTTAAGTTCAGCTGGACAATAGGATATATAATCACAAAGTATAGTTTAATGGCAATCATTAATAGTTACCTGAGTAACGGATCTTAAATCCTTTCTTGCTGGTTGCATGATCTGTTGACCAGCGGAGATAAAGCTGATTCATTTTGCTTGTGAAGTTCAGTGGCCCAGTATGATTCCCACTTAAAGCAACCAGTAAAGGGCTTTGCCCAGAAGAACCTTCAAAGATGAATAAAGAAACTACTGAATTTTAAGAGTTTAAGTGAATGTGAACACAACAGAATAGGAAATAAGCTGATACATTCTCACAGAAATAATTAACAGATCTCTATTAAAACTGTCCTTCTGGTTTTAGATTTTCACTAGAGGGCACAATAAAAATATTGGTACAAATAAATGGAAATATAAATCAATGAGTGATTTTGCCACAAACACTGAACAGTAGTATATAGATATACATTCTTCGACATCATACATCCTCTATTATTTAAGCACCACCATATTACCTAGTAAAGTCAGAGCTCAAAAACTGCTCTGTCACATATAAGATCATCACAGTGGAATACACATACGCACAAGTGTTATGAATTTACATACTTCTCTGGGATTCAATTCTGTTAGTCAGAGTGTTTTTTTATAGTTTCATTTTAGTGTGAAAAGATACAAGTTGTGGTGAATACACGATGTTGAAAAAATGTGTCCTGGCACTAGAGTGCTATCTTCACCATAAAAACCCTAGCAGCACAAATAATGATTTGGGGGCTAATTATATAATAGAACAACATATATGTAAGAGAAAAAACAATCTGTATCTCAATCCAATCTCCAGTCAAAAGCTTTCTAAAATATGAAATGATATCTTTTTGGTCTATACGAAGGTTATGTTTTCTCCAGCTGAATCCCTCCCCTTCATATGCTCACTATGCATTTTGCTCCATGATTTTCAAATTTAGGAGAACCATGTTCAACCAATATTATTTTGGTCACAGTTGCTATTACAAATAAAGAGCTGCTTCATTAATTTTTTGCTGAGTTTGAGCAGCTGCAGCCTAATCAGCTCTTCTTATGTTGCATGAAAATACAAAAATAAAACTGAATGAAAGGACACCTAAAAATTGAAAACAATTGCTGTCAGCCTGCTTCCCCTTCAGTTCAATTAAAAAAAAAAAAAAACAAAAAAACCCCCCCACAAACACAAAAACCAATGTATTTTCTGATTGGGACATTTCAGGTACAAAAGGGACACTATAGATGCCACAACAAACCATAAATAATAAGACCAATTCCCAGTTCTTAGGAATTGCAGTTCAGTCACCATAATGACAATACTGCAACTAAATAAGTATTACTAAACATATTCTAAATAATAGGTACATATACGAGATAATAACAAATAAGCATAGCTTTAAGCATAGGTTGCCCAACATGCCCTCATCGAAACGCTTGGTGACTTGTTAGCTTATCTATTAGGGAGTTCATGTTTGATGATTACAGTGTAGGATAAATTACAAGGAATGCTAAGGTCAATTCCTATATTTGCTTAAAAAAATTATTTAGAGCATGACATTTCAGTCAGTTACTCTGTGCTTCACTTTGGATTTTGTAAAATCTGTTTAATATGCTTATTACAGTTTGGACCGTATATGTTCTTTCAAAATTCTCAAATAAAACAACTAAAAGAGTATAGTTGCAAATAAACACCCACTACCTTCAACAAGGTGATAATCCTTATTAGTGATCATGTGATCATGAAGTTTCCAGCACCACATGCAAGACCACATTTTTTAGTCTTTGGGAGATCAGAAGATTGTTTCAATGTATTTTAGTTTGCTTTGTTTTCCTGGAATTGAGTTTCAGTTCCTGTACCTTACCTAGCAGGCAGATGTTCAGATGGTCTTCAGGAAAGTCAGCATTATGACTTTGGTGTTCTTGAGTCTGATTTTTTTTTACTTACTCTTTCAGAATTTGTCTATATAAGGAAATAAATACTCAGCTTCTGCTGTGGTGATATGCCATATGATGCTTTCCTGAATATTAGCTAAAAGTTGACATTTCCTTCTACTTTCAATGAAAGAAATTTTGTGGTTTGTTTCAGGGAGAAAAAAGAATATTTTCTGTATTAAACAAATGCTATTTAATGTGACTAGCCTGAATGCAGTGTTTTCAAGTTCAAAATATTCTAATAATGTTGTTCATGATGCATTTATGGCTTCTCTGGTTTAGAATTTGGATGGGATTTCCTAAGGGTATGATTGGTAAGTGGGAATAGCTAACAGGTTTATTGGTCCCAGTTGGCCAGGGTGTCCTCACTGACAGGATGGCCATCCTGATCACTGTCCAGCTGCTGAAGCATCATAATTTACAGTGTGGTCAGGTAGGGGCAGTCACTCTCGTGGTTTGCATCATTCCAAAGCTGCCTTATAAAGTAATCAGAGGCATGTGCTTTAGCAAACATTATTTCTCTAAAATTTGTCTTGCCAATCTTTATACAGTTTCTGCGTAAAGTTTGATGATGTATCTTAACCTGGTTTAGATAGATCATTGTGCTTCTACTAACCTAGATAAATGTACGGTGTTTCGGAATACACAACGTCCCACAACATGATGTATATTTGTTTCAAAATCTAGCAATACAGAAAAATGCCTAAGTTAACTCTGAACAAGCTAGTCTGAGTCATAGCCATCTATGGAAGCAGTATAGCCACAACAGCCTTCTGCCCCAACCAACTCATCATGCTGAGATGTAGAACTAATTCGTCCAGCAAAGCGCATTGCTAATGTGGCCACAGGGACACAAGCAAGTATCTCTGCAAGGCTCTGCAATGTGCCATATTAGAATATCAACTTGTTGAGAGCTAGCTCAGGAATCTCTACATGGCACTGTAACTGAGAGATTATAAATATGTCATTATCTTTCTCACTTAAGGTTGCTGGTAGGTGGTAGAAAAAATTACTTCCATAGAGCTGCAGTAGGGATGAATTTGTAAGAATATGATTTCATGCCATGAAATGAAAATGCTTTAAAACATAGGAACTATGTTAATTCTCCTCTTAGATCTATTATTGATAATGTGGTTTCATGACATTTAAATTCATAAGAAAGAAAACAAAAACATACATCAGGTAAATTAAGTGGTTTGAACAGAATTTTTCAAATGAAAACAGTGATCAGACCACTAGAAAAGTTTCAGGTATGCTATATAATGGCTTAATGTGAAATACAAATTAGAATGGAGGAAAAGCTAGTCTTAATAGATATTTTGCAGACCAGTTTCCTCACTAACCTGACATGGATCAACATATATGTTATTAAAAAAAAAAAAACCAAACCAAACTTGCTAACGAAATGTCATTTTTAAAAGAATTAAAAATATTGTGGATTTTTTTCAGAATTTTGTTACCAAAAAGTGAAAACAAATTGATAATTTCAGACATTAAAAACTTACTACTTAAGAAAAATACTTAGATCAAGATACTTCAAGATACTTTTCATATTTTTCATGCTATGAAACTCCCATAGTGAATATTGATCGTTTCTATCATAGTTTCTAGCATTGGTTAATGAGGGAAGATATGATAATGGTTTCCAAATTAATAAAAATATCTTTAAGAACAATCAGAGACTAGTTATCCTCACCAATCAATGAGAACAGAACAAGTGACAGTAAGTTCAGAATTCAGTAGAAAATAAGAATTAAGTAGGGCTCTTTGAGAGGTGATACTATGAGTAGCACTAGAAATTGAGTTTTTTGTAATTTCTCTACTCTTTGTCCCAAAACAGATGGTCAAATATTCTAATAGAGGTATATTCAAACAATGAGCAGCACTAACCAGTGCTATGCTGTGCAGAAAACAGACTGAGTATTTGAGCTCAAATTTGAGTATTTAGGCTTAATTTTATCAATTTGGACAAACAGATTTATAACCCCAAAATACCTCCTCATCAGAAATGAACCCTTACAGACCAGCACGTTAATTTCACCTTTCAGGCACCTCCATACATTTCCCAGGAAACAGAAAATTGTGTGACTTTCATAGCGATGCTGCAGCTGCTACTGCTCCACCTTTGACAATGCCGAAGAAAACGTAAAGGCTTTTTTTTCCTTGAATACATCAATAAAAAATTTCATTGGCTAAGAGTGAGATTTAAGGCAAAAGTCATGGAAATACTGAATTATTTTTTAAGTTTAAGATGTATCACTGCATTACGTAAGAGAAAACTGGAAATCAAGGCCCGCTCAACTCAACATTTGGCCTTTTGTGATTAGGTAGAATTTAAATCTCTCTTACCATCAAATACTTCCAGCTCATCAAATTGTTTTTCACTTTGAAACATTTCTACAAAAATGGAGATATTATATCCTGGTTCAACCTTTATAGTCCAAGAACATGTCTGAGAGTTGGGATAGGTGCCTGGATAACCTGGACTGAGGATCACTCCTGATGATTCTGTACGGATTTCATTTGCTGGACATTGTGCTAAAAAGGACACAAAAAGAAGAGCAAGAATAGCAATGAAATAAAGTGCTTCCTTTCCATGAAGTGCATCCCTCAGCTTCAGTTTCCAAATGAAAACATGTTTAGAACATATTCTAGATGGAAGGAACAATAAAGTTCCCTATAGTATACACAGTAAAAGGACCACTTTTATCAACATTGAATTAGGAAACAGGATACTAATTAGAGGAAAACATTCATCCAGAAATATGATAGGGTCCAAAGGATTTTTCATTCAAGGGATTCACATATGCTGGTCCTATCAAGACAGGTGAGGAAAAAGCCCTGGTAAAATGTTTTATTTGGAAACCGCATTCTATTTGAGGTCTTAAATAACGAAAATGACCCAGCTTTAAGAATGAAACCTGTTACATGAACATGACAACCTATTGGAACATCCAGGCACATCAGATCATTTGAAAGAATAAAGTTTTTAGGAAAGTGTTCATTTTGGGTACAGAGTATTCCAAGTCATTCAAGTAAGACCTTCTCAGCAACCACTTTCCCTGTGGAACTCATAATAAACTTGTAACTCATAATAAACTGTAGTTTCACCTGGTATTCATAGGCATTTATGATCTCTGCATATTACAAGGGGTATACTATACTAAAACACTGAAAATTTTATATCCTAAATCCTGGTTTTATTTAAGAAGTTCTTTTGTTGGTCACTGTTTTTCCTTCACATTTTGCCTCTCATGCCGGACTAATTTTTTCATGTCTGTTTTGTGTTGAAATCTGATACATTATGTGTATGGTTTCATACGAGATGTGCATTTTAACAATGTTTTTTCATGTAAAATTCACAAATACATCTTGACAGAAATGCATTCCTGGACACTGTCTGGCACAATACCCAAGCACTTGCATAAATTAAAGGTTATAAGAAAGGTGAAAAACATAACAGAGGAAAAAGTGATCAGGAGAAAAAAAATATTACAGGGGAAAACCCACACATAAATATAACAAACAAACATTAAAAATTACAATTTCCCTTAGAGGGCCTTTTGCAAACTTGGAGGTAAAATTTAGGTTCAGTTTTAACTAAACAATTTGTTCAGTGAGATAGAAAAATGTCAGCCTGTGGAAAGTAAGGATGTAATACACAAATAAGAAGAAGTAATCAAGCAGAGGGGAACAAGACATGGGTTGGGGGCAAAATGGTGAGCAAATAATTTTTCCTTGACATGTATCCCCTTTTGCTATCATTTGACAGCATTGGCTGTAGCATACAGTGTCTCTAAGAGGTAAAGCCATTTTTCATATCAGAAGATCCTAGGAGGGGGAAAGCCTATGGTACAATGGCATATAAAGTCATAAGAATTATTTAGAGAATTTTAATCCATGAATTACCTCTTAATGTAGGAACACCTGTCACAGCCAGCACAGCTTCATGAGAGGTAAGACCTGCTTATCAAGCCTGATTTCCTTTTATGACAGGGTAACTGAGTTAGTTGATCAAGGAGAGCCAGTTGATGTAAGCTTTTTGGATTTCAGTAAAGCTTTTAATACTGTCTCTTATAGGATCCTTCTGGACAAACTGTCCAGTACACAGCTGGATAAACACATCATGTGGTAGATGAGCAGTTGGCTCAGGGTCAAGCACAGAGAGTAATAGTGAATGGGGTAACATCAGACTGGTGAGTGTCACTACTGGGGTTCCACAGGGCTCCATCTTAGGCCCTCTGCTCTTCAACATTTTCATAAATTACTTGGATGCAGCACTGGAAGGGATACTAAGCAAGTTTGCAGATGACACAAAACCAGGAGGAGCTCAAAGGCAGGGAGGCCTTGTCAAATTACAGGACTGGGCAAACACCAACCAGATGAAGTTCAACAAGGGAACTGCACCTGGGATGGGGCAACCCTGGGTGTATGTACAGACTGGGGAATGAGATGCTGGAAAGCAGAGCCATGGAAAGAGACATGGGGGTCCTGGTCAGTGGCAAGTTGAATATGAGCCAGCAGTGCCCTGGCAGCCAGGAGGGCCAACCATGTCCTGGGAGGCATCAGGCAAAGCATTGCCAGCTGGTTGAGGGAGGGGATTGTCCCGCTCTGCTCTGCACTGGGGCAGCCTCACCTTGAATATTGTGGGCAGTTTTGGGCACTGCGATATAAGAAAGATATTATGCTCTTAGAGAGTGTCCAAAGGACGGCAAGGAAGATGGTGAAGGGCCATGAGGGGAAGCCGTATGAGGAGTGTCTGAGGGCACTTGTCCTGTTCAGCCTGGAGAAGAGGAGACTGAGGGGAGACCTTATTGCACTTACAGCTTCCTCATGAGGGGACGAGGAGGGGCAGGCACTGATCTGTTCTCTGTGGTGACTGATGACAGGACCCGAGGGAATGGCCTGAAGTTGTGTCAGGGGAGGTTTAGGCTGGATACTAGAATAAGATTCTTTACCCAGAGGGTGTTTGGACACTGGAACAGGCTCCCCAAGGAAGTGGTCACTGCACCAACCCTGACAGAGTTCAAGAAACATTTGGACAACACTCTCAGACACATAGTGTGACTCTTGGGGATGGTCCTGTACAGGGCCAGGAGTTGGACTTAATGATCCTTGTGGAACTCTTCCAACTCAGCATATTCTGTGATTCTTTTCCATTATCTTAAAATGAAACATACTGTTAACTTCGACTTCCTATATTCTTCAGAAAAAGACAAGAATAACTCAGTCAAAAAAGCGCTGTCACTCAGCAATTTGCAGAAAGTACATGTAAACCAGCAAATTATCATAGATGAACATTTGGCAGAAACATATTGTCAGATAAATAATAACTATTTTCCCTTAGTTAAATACTTCAGACTTATTCCTGAGCAGAAATTTGACTAGTAACAAGGGATTTCTTCTCAGAAATGCAGTAAAAATACTTATCGGTGATGAACAGTAGCTGACATGGCACAGTTCCACAATCTGTTTTATCCTATATTATCATTCTGTGTGCTACAGGACTATTTTAAGAAAGAAAAAGGTGGCTCTTACTGATCCAGTATTGGTTTCATTGGAATTTTTTTTTTTAAAATGTTAAAGGTCTACTAGAACAACTTGAGGATTAAAAGCTTATCTTCAAAGTCATAAATTACTAGCATCCTGGAGAAATCAGTAATATTGTCAGACTTTTCACAGCAAGACACAGTGATTCTTGTCAACACAGGAAAACTATCACCTCTCTGGAAAAACCATGCTTTAGGAAACAGCTACAATCAACTACTCATGACAAAAAAGTGTGTGCAAAGTGTAGGTCATTTGGAATGGGAAATGGGACTGTAGCAAGTACCTCTAGAGTGTTTTTTTTGTAAACATGCCATATCTAAAAACTACCAGCACAGAAAACAAGGACACAAATGTCTTTTGTTGCCTGCTTTTCATCAGCTTCTAAGGGAGTAGGGAAATGACCACTGATCAAATTACTTAAGCAACCAATTATTTAGTGATCATTCAGATTTGGAGTCTACAAACAAAATCTGGATGTTACACACATACAGTCCAGACAAGACTAAAGTCTGATGATCTCATTAAATGGAAAGTGTGATTGTTCAGTTCTTGCAGAGAAGTTTACATTTGGGTTAATCTAAAAGGCTGTTATAGCAGTCTTTATATGGGTGGTCTTTCAGCTAAGTTCCCACAGTATCATTTCCAAAGAGATGCACTATAAGTATCTTCTTAACAACAGGGTGCATGGACTTCTGTTTACTTACTCCATTATGTGAAGTTTTTAGAATCCTGGATGTAGTATTATCAACTAAGAATAAGATTCAAAATTGCATTTTGAAAACCCTGAGATTAGTTTACAGTGATCCTGACAGCATTGCCACAAAGTGTTGCAATATTATTTATTAACTCAATAAATTCACTACAAGCATCTTAAAGGAATGGAGTCAGAGAAGGAAATGCAATGAAAACAGAGGAAGGTCACCAATTCGGAGAGGTGAAAAATGTTAGTTTCCTTTGGGAAAAAAAGAAATGTCATAGAACAGGAAGAAAGACAATCACACTCAGCACAGACTGACTGTGAACATCTCAGAAACCTGTGGTAATGGTCTGGATGGGAACAGGTAAGAATGGTCTGCAAGAAGAAAAAGAGACAGGACTGGGAAATTGGAGGGAGGAGAGGGGACGGATAAAAAAACCCACAAAAAATTAATTTTCCTGCCTTCTAATTTCAACTGTTTTTCTCTTGGATCACCTATTTTTTCTAGTAAAGGACATCAGAGTCAAAAAGTGAGGGAAAGAGACAAGGCAATAGCTTATTTGCTAGGTTTGAACAAATAACAACAAAAATATTTTTTCAAAAGCAGGTGAAAATTATCAATAACAGAGAAAGACTGGACTGCTCCTAGCTTTCTCATTTCTCACAACTGATCTTAAAAAGAAGCCTGAAACTAATTTATTCACCACAGGGGGAAATGTGCCTTTTGCAGATGTTGCCTCATGCCCTTCTCTCATAATTGAGGAAAAGTGTGATGTTGCTTTGCAAGTAAGAACATTATTTTGGTGGGTGAATATTAAAAATTAACAGCTTAAAGGTCAGAGAATTTCCTTGAACAAATCATCATGTGTACAGAACATAAGAAACAGATCAATGCAAGATTGTTATAGGAATTCTTTCCTCCATATATTCTATTGTATTTCCTTACTGGACTTCAGAAACTTACTAGCAGAACAATTTTCAAAAGAAGGAAGTACTGTTTGTGTGAAAAAAATGCACCTCTAATACAAATCAGTTCAAATAGCGATGCAAAGGATGAAAGAGGATATGGAATATTCCTCTGAGGTGCTGAGACAAAACCAGCGTATTCCTAGAGCAGAAAATTCAGCAAAATTGAAACTCATGTCCTTCTAACCTGTAAATAGATTGGTACCTCTCTTGTGCTAGAGCAGAAATGACCAAATCTCCTTATACACTGAACTATAGCTTTAAGTCTTCCTATGGCCAAGATTCACTTTCTATTGATAAGAACTATTGGACAAGAGGTCCCTTCTAATTTAAGCCATTCATAGGAGTCAGAGCAAAGAGACTTATAAGCAGAGTAGTTCTTGAGTAGTTCAGGGACATGAGAAGACAATGTACTGCTCCTTTGCAGTCTGGGAAGCTGACTGTACCATGGGGTTATGTGGTAAGTTGGCAATGTTCATCTTGGCAGCTTTTGCCAGCTTTTTCTGCATCGTAAGGAATTACTCACCAACTGCCTACCCAGTGCAGCTTAGCTGATGATTACATAACTTAGTCTCTGGGGTTGAAGGTGCGCTTAACCATTTTACAAGACTTATATGGCTAAAGACATAAAATTGAGGTATTCAGACAGTAAGACTGCTTCATCTTGCTTTGTAAAACAAAATGCACATCAATTTTTAAATACTAAGAATAACTAATATCTATAATTTGAAAAAACAAACTATACAGTGCTATTTTCTTGGTACCATACACACAACAGGTAAAAACAAAAACCTGCAATTTTGATCTTGCAGTTCTATAATATCGGCTCTTCCCTTTAACATGGTGTTTAAAAACACAATCCGTCTAAATACGAAATGCTTCAGTTAAGGCATACATATTTGTGTTGGTCTGGCTGAGATGAAATTAGTTTTCCCCAAAGCAGCTCTCACAGTGCTATGTTTTGTATTGGTACTTTTCAAGGTGTTGGTAACACATCAGAGTTTTGGCTACTGTTGAGCAATGTTGGCACATCATCATCACCGTCTCTCAAACATTCTCCCCACTCCCCTCAATAGACTGGGGCTGGTCAAGGTCTTGGGAGGGGGCATAGCCAGGACAGCTGACCCAAAATGACCAAAGG
Organism: Acropternis orthonyx; assembly: GCA_035583155.1. NCBI lineage: Eukaryota > Metazoa > Chordata > Aves > Passeriformes > Rhinocryptidae > Acropternis > Acropternis orthonyx. The sequence goes on along the minus strand of JAWWEU010000111.1, from coordinate 94,718,645 downwards.
GATATTCCATATGATATGACATCTGCTCAGCAATAAAAAGCTAAAAGAAAAGAGGAGGAAGGGGAGGACATTCATTATTTACAACAGCTACACATGCTGAAGTGCTGCTTCTCGAGAAGTGTCTGAACATCACTTGCTGAGGGGAAGTAGAGAATAAAATATTTGGTTTTTCCTTTGCTTGTGCACACTAACTCACTTTTGGTTTAGCAAACTGCCTTATCCTAACCTATGAGTTTTTATCCCTTGTGTTTTCTTCCTCTACTTGCTGAGAAGGGGAATGATAGAACGGCTTAGTGGGCATCTGGCATCCAGCCAAGATCAACCCACCACAATGTTCCACTGTGATTTTTTTTGTCAATCGATTAACATATTAACATTATATTCTTCTGGATTACATCTGATACCTTCTGGACTCTCTTCTGTCAGCTAAATTACAGGGTGACTCAACTCCTTACACATTTAGAAGTTTAGGAACAGATGTGAAGTTACCAATCAAGAAAATACTAGCTGCAAAACAGAATTAGACAGTTAAGCCCCACAATATATTTGATTATTATTTATTTATAAGTATATCCCATTAATTTTAAAAGTGGCTATTATAAAATACTTTGGAATGGTAACAGGAATAAATACTTTTAAAAACCCCAAACATTTAGGCATATTGGAGGACATAAGTAAGTAATCTATCTTATATTCATTTTTAATAATATTTTTGCACATGTAAATTCCAATACTGTTATCTGTTAGTTTGCACAAATTCCTACATAGGGGCAATGCTTACAGAAAAACAACAGGAAATAATAACTTTTTTATGCTCTACAGTCACATGCAATTGTGTGCAATGGGGCAGTGCCATAAGAAGGTAATTCTGCAGCATAACACTCTGATCATATTCTAGTTTTGAGAAACTGATTACTTTACCTGGATTCTGGAGAAATCTTATTTAGGTTTTTTGAGGAAGACCTGACAAAACTTAACTCTAATAGTACTTCTGATGTCTTGATCTTTGATTTAGCTTTTCATTCATAAATATTATCACCACACTAAGACAATATTATCACTCCACCTCTCTCATTTAGATTGTTTTGAGCATCTTAAAGATTATATTAGAGACCTCTACCTTATACTGAATGCCCATTCATGGTATACTGAATGCCCATTATCTGTTATAGTAATATGTCAATTTTTGTGACCAATACAGGAATACTTGATGTCACAATGCTCCACATGCTTTAATTTACATCTCTCTATTTCCCTCATAACAATTACAAAATGAAAGAAATTTGTAGCAAGAGGTAGGATGAGAGCAGGGGCTCCAAGTGTATAAACAGAAATCACAAATGTTCAACTACTGGCAAACATAAACTCATGCACATTGACAGCATGTTCTGCAGGGTGTCTACAGCTCTGCACATCAGAAAATAACCAGTAAGTTATCACTGTAACAACATTTAAAGAAAGCCGCTCCTTGGACTGAGCAGACAGGAAGGGAAAGGAAGCTGTAAGAAAACTGTGGGGTGGTGTGATTACAGCTGCTGTGGAGGTCGTTCATCCAGAATGATGTAGAAGTGGTCATGGAGAATGACTTTTCTTGCCTGTCAGATATGTTGTTGGACTTCTATATACTATCCTAGAACTTGGCTTTCTAGCATGAAAGTATATTTACTGCCTACTACAACATAGTGATACAGCTTAGAAAAATGGAAAGTTTCCTGGTATCTTTAAACATTGTGAAGCTGTCCTAAACAAGGGAAATGTAGAAAACTGTAAATTACAGGCAAAATGCAGAAATAAAAGAAGGCAGTTCAAAAATTATCTTGAAATACAATGTGCAAATTTCATATCTAGTAGCAATATTTTTCAAGTCTGTCAGGATTAAATAGTATTGTATAAATGCAGTTCCATACTGCATCACCAAATAAAAAAAAAAAAAAAGGAAAGGGTATTGAGAAGGATGACAGGAATGATTAAAGGTATGAAATGTCTTCTAGTCTAGAGAATCATGCCACAGATATGGTGAATAGAGAACATCTTGTTACTTTTTCTTTCCCCCCATAAGAACTGGAGGACATGAAGTGAAAACAGTAGGTGCCAAGATCAAAGCAGACAGAGAAGTAACTTCATATATTATATAAATAAATTGTGCAATTTCTGCACAAAACTTTGTGGGTTTAAGGCATTTACATAGATTCAAAATAGGACTGAATAATTCCACTGAAGAAACTGTCTGATGGGATTCAAAATGCAAAATACATTGCTGGCCTAAGAGTGACCGAACTATTGTTGGGTTGAGGCCTTAATTAACGGCATACTTGCAATTATCTTCTTTCCTTGATTAGAAAATCATTACTGGCCAGTGCTAGAGATGAAACACTGGATATATGATATGGTATATGGAATTTCTGGTCTGATTCAGAAATACATATTTCCTCCCTTCAGATACTTAGGTTTTCAGAGTCCAACGGGAGTACTTTCAAATATTTATCTCTAAGTAAGCACCATAAAGTTGGTCATTAAAAACACAACTTTTAAATTATTTACCAGTATTTCATATGATCCAGAAGAAATATTCATAAATATAAGCCAGGGTTTTATCATTAAATAGGAATTAAATTTAACAATTACCTCCATAGTAACACTGCAGAGGCTGGGATAGAAATAAACCAAGTAATTCCATTTTCCAGAAAGGAATATTGCATTTATTTAAAGATGCATCTTGGCTGAAGAAAGGAAATCAGTTGCATCACAATTTATCTAAAGAAATTCCACTTATGTGTGCCCAAAGCAACTGTGCCAGAATCGTTACTCTAATACCTCCAGTTCTAGTCTTCTGTCTCTGAATCACTCAGATGGCACTTTTTTTTGTTGTTATCAGACTATTTCTTTTGCTGTCCTACTTACATCAAAGTTTTGCTCTAGTCACATTAAAAGAATGCAGGACTGAAAAACACTAACAGGTGGTAATCTCAAATGGAACTGTTATTTAATTTTTTTATTTAAAACAAACAAACAAACAAAAAAACCCACCAACAAAACAGAAACAAAAACCAACATGTGTACTAGAGATGTTCCTAATAATCAACTAGGAAAAATTTACAGAATAACAAAATTCTAGTGACATTAATTTATAGGGTAATTTTGAAAAAACAATTGATAACAAATACAAGAAAGGGGGAAAAAATCACAAAATACAGAAAGTCTGTGAGGGAACCACATAGCTGCTAAGATTCATATATGTATTAGGTTTTGCATGGAAAGGTTTTGGTAGATGAAGGGCTGCAGGGGTGGCATCTGAGAAAAGCTGCCAGAAGCTTCCCCTACATTTGACAGACGTAAAGGTCAGCCACTTCACAACATGAACTTGCCACTGGCCAAGGTTGAGCCCATCAGCTACAGTGACAGTGTCTCTGTGATACCACATCTAAGAAGGGGAAAAAAAACCCACGCAGCAGCAGGCATAAGAGAAGAGTGAGAATATGTGAGAGAAACAACTCTGCAGATACCAAGGAGGGTGAGGTGCAGGAGCAGAGATTTCTCTGCAGCTTGTGATGAACACCATGATGAAACAGCCTGTGTCCCTGCAGTCCATGAAGGCCCATCGTGGAGATGAATGAATCATGCATAGAATCATAGGATTGTTTAGGTTAGAACAGACCTCTCATACCATTGGGTCCAACCATTAGTCTAACACTGCCTAGTCCACCACTAAACCATGCCCCTAAGTGCCACAACTACACGTCTTTTTAATACCCCCAAAGATGGTGACTCAACCACTTCCCTGAGCAACCTGTTCCAATCCTTGACAACCCTTTTGGTGAAAATTTTTTTCCTGATATCCAATTTAAACATCCCATAGTGTAACTTGAGACCATTTTCTCTTGTCCGTTGCTAATTAGCTGGGAGACAAGACTGACCCCCACCTCGCTACAAGCTCCTTTCAAGTAGCTGTAGAAAGCAGTAAGGTCTCCCCTCATCTTCCTTTTTTCCAGGATAAGAACTAGTTCCCTTAGCCACTCCTCATAACACTTGTGTTCTAGACCCTTCACAAGCTTCATTCCTATTTGGAAATGCTGAAGATATCCATCTGCAGCCTGTGGAGGACTCCAGGCTGGACCAGGCAGATGCTAGAAGGAGGCTGTGACCCTATGGGAAGCTTGCCCTGGAGCAGTCTCCTGGCAGAACCTGCAGGTCCATGGACAGAGGAGCCCACACTGGAGCAGTTTGCTGGCATGACTTGTGACCTTGGAGAGGACCCACACCGGAGCAGCCTGTTTCTGAAGCACTGCAGCCCATGGAAGGGACCCACACTGAAGCAGTTCATGGAGAACTCTAGGAACTATGGTGTTCCCTATTCCATTGTGTTGCTGTTGAGAAGGAGGTACTGAAAATCAAGAGTGAAGTTGAGCTTAGAATGATAGGAGTGGTGTGGGAAAGGTGTTTATAATATTTAGTTTTATTTCCTTATTACCCTACTCTGATTTGATTGGTAATAAACCCGATTAATTTTCCCCAAGCTGAGTCTGTTTTACCTATGACAATAATCGATGACTAATCTCTCCTTGATTTTATCTTGACTCGAGCTTTTTGCTATACTTTTTTTTCCTTTGCCCAGCTGAGGAGTGTGGCTTTAGTGATCACCTGACATCCAGTCAGGATCAACCCACCACAGTGAACAATGTCTTAAAGAACTGCAAAAAAACAAGTATTGATATGGTCAGAGAAAGCCACGAGTTTGCACAGCATCTGCAAGAACTGTTGGAAATAAACTACTCCTCTGGGTTTTATAGATGGCTAATCATTTTCAGAAGCTCTGTAGATTTTACAGTAATTGTTCAGTTTACTTTAGGCTTTCGTTTTTCATTTACACTCTAATTGACACATTCAAGAGTTAAGTTACTGTTGTTACTGTCAAGTAAACATTGAAGTCTGGATTTGCAGTACAATCTTCTAATTAAAATATAATTGGAACAGAGAAATACATTGATTGAAAAAAGAAAACAAAAATTAATAAGTATCTGATCAAGAAAGATAAAAAAATACACAATTTTCTCATTGTTTTTGCATATTTTATCATGAGGGTCCTGAAATGAATAATGACTCTCTTCCACAGAAAACAAAGACATGGAGTCCCTGTTGCTGAATCCATGTTAGATCCCAGCTAATTGCATGCAGAAGTTAAGAAAGGGGAGGTAAAACCCCCCACTTTACTGGTATGGGCAGTCATGAGGACAAACTTCTTACAGGTGCATAAAATATATTATGGCACCAATAAAGTAATACAGCTTGCACTATGGATCCTTTATTAATTTTTAAATAATGGAAATAGAGAATCAGGGTAATGGGAAGGAAGATACACATACATAGAGCTATTATTAAAGTGTCACAATAGTTGTGCTTCCAGCATTACCTCTTGAGCATAGGGATATTTTTAACTTATGGTATAGAAGATTCTCCATCCATAATTATGTATTATAGATGAAAGCTAAACCTGGATAAAATGTTAAGATTATGAGTGTCTGTTCACTTTTTGATTTCCTTAAAATTGTTACGATGGCATCTCATCAACAACCTTTTTTTTCCCCCAAAAAAATAATTTACAGTTACTTTAGGAAAAAATTCTACAGGTGCTTTCTCAATCACTTTTTCACCAAATCAAAAACCTTTCTGTCATACACTGAAAAAAAAAAAAAAGGCAAAATAAATCAAAAAACAAACAACATCTGTTGAAGAACAAAATTTGGAGGACTGAGTACAAATTTCCAAGAAAAACTTTTCCATGCAGATGAACAAATTGGGCATGAATACATATCTAAACACAATTAACATTAATTGTTTTTAATTCCTTGATTGAAATGAACTAATAATAAGCGCAGTATGAATAGTTGAAAGGTTTTCAGTACTTCCCTGAATTTAAATTTCCCACATATTATTTTGGAGCAGGTTTTCCATATGACTTTGTCATACAATGTCACCATATTTGTGAAAGCACAGAGAATAATTTCTCATTTTATTTTGAAAGTTTATTTTAAATGCTTTTTTTTTTTAATTCTTTAGGAGTTAAATCTTTGGTTTGATATGAAGCAATACAAAATATGTCAAATGAATTTTAGAAATCAGCATTTTATTATTGGTGGAGTTAAATAGTTAAAACCACTTTTCTTTTGATTCTAAAGAATAAAGTGTCTGTGTAATCTTCTTAAGGACCAATATATGAAAATGTGTGCACTTTTTAGATATTAAAGAATTACATGGAAATTTTTGTTATAAACATTAATGAAAAGACATGACCTAGAAATCTGATGCTTTATGTAGGATGAATACTAATGATACACAGACCATGCAAGCATATATTTACCTTCACAAGATGGAGATGATCCTTCAAACTGCAACTGTGCATTCAGTTTGCAGGTTAATATATCTTGCCCAACAAGGGTGAAACCAGGATGGCATCTGTACTTCACAAAATCTCCTGAAAAAATGATTGCCAAAAAAAGTTAAACCCCAAAAAACCTTCAAATAGAAGTATATCAAAATCTCCAGTGGAAGACGAAATCTATTAATAGCTTAGTTTATTTAGAATTCAAATGAAAACAAAAGAAAGAAAAAGAAATATTGGGGTTTTTTACCTATTTCAAAGTCATCATTTTCTGTAAACAGATCTGCATGTGGAACTGTGGGTGGAGGTTGGCATTTCCTCAGTTGATAAGCTACAAATATAAGTGAAAATACGGATGAGTTAAGAATTATTTTACAGAAAATTAACTTCGTAGTCACGCTTCCCAAATTATCAGAGCCACACTGAACCTCACAGTCTCAGTTACATTTTCCAAGTTAAATGTCATGACATTGCATGCAGGTGGTGAGGCACTGGAACAGTTTGCCCAGAGAAGCTGTGGATCCCCGGAAGGGTAGAAATCCAGGCTGGATAAGGTTTTGAGAAACCTAGTCTACTGGAAGGTGTCCTTGCCCATGTCAGGAGGGCTGGAATTAGATGATCTTTAAGGTCCCTTCAAATTTAAACCGTTCTATATGATTCTTTAAAACAAAATCTCGAGTCTTCAAATTTGTTTCAATAAATTGTGAGCAATCTCATAAGGAAAGTGACAACTGAAATGACTATCATGTTTCTGAAATGGAGTAGAATGCCTATAACAGCTGGAAAAGACCTTTCTGAATTAAAAAATCCAAATGAGAAATTTAAGGTTGTGATCAGAGTGCACATACTAAAGAAAAATTCTCCTCCCTGTAGAACTAATTTACAGGGAAGAACACAAATCCTCTGGACAACTTGATAGCCCTATCCACTTTAGGTTTTGCTTCTCAGGTAAGTGCATCACAACCTTCTTTCAGGAGAAAACCACAGACAAGAAAACTGCTTCAGACTCTGAATAACAATTTTGTAAGGACTTCCCTGTGCAAAGAGTTACTTCAGGTACTCTCTGTGGCATTTCTTCCTGCCCTTGTGAATCAATTCACTCTATCTTTTTGAATTACACTCTAGATGATTAACAATCTTCCATTTAATATATATAATTTGGGCAACTTAGAACTAGAACTATAATTCAGCATTTCACTTCTGAGTTAAATGCCTAATTTGCACAACCTGTAACCCTGAACGTAACTTTGAACTAAGTATTTTGCTGGATATCAGGCTTTAACCTGTTGTTCAATCCTACCATAGCATACCAGAAACCTCTCTGGACGTGAGCCCTAGGCATGGTCATCTGGAGAAGAATTTTGTTAGAGAAGGTTAAATGTTAAGTAATAAATAGGTCAAAGTAATTAAAAAAGTAAAGGCTTAATATTAGATAGCAACAATTAACATCAAAGATAGAACACAGTTTATTCAAAGCCTCAAATTAACATCTTTAAGACTATTTAATGTGTGGTTTAAAAAGAAAAAAAAGAAAATCCATGAATCCTGGTAAATCAGTAAACTACAAACTTAAGAAATATTTTTAAAATCCACTAATTGATTGTGGTAATTAGTTGTTACTTCTATAAAGCAAACCAACCGTGAAAATTGAGGACAAAGAATCCTCCCGTTGAAAAATCACTGTGAAATTTGAGGAGGACTTGATTGGTGGAACTGTAAGCTGTTTCCAGAGCTGTGTTCCCACTGAAAACTCCTAGCTGAGGTGAATTATGGTCAGGACCATCCCTAGGAAGTGAAACATAAAAAAGTCACCTGAAGAACTACTGTTCTTAATGTTTAAATTAACAATCTTTTTTCTATGAAGAGCAGGCTAAATTTTTGTAACAATATGTTTCTCCCAATAATTTAAAATTAGTTCATTTTCTTTTTATTTTTAGCAACACAGAATACTCTTTCCAGCTTCAAGGGATTATATTTTTATAGAGACCAGGGGCTTTGCAATAGTTTTTATATTTACATGGGCAAGAAATTTAGTGGCTGACTGAAATTTCAGTGTGTGTTCTCATGAAAAGCTCTCATGTACACATCACCCAAAATAATAATTAAAAAAAAAAAAACAAACAAAACAAAAAAAAAAAAAACAAAAAAACAAAAAAAAACCCTAGAAAACTCTTGCAATATCTTATTTCTAACATTTTTGATGCAGATTCTACCAGACTTCCACTCATGACTAATACATACAGAGTTGTGAAAATTGCAAGTTACTCTTGCCTTTTAAATTAATTCCAAAGACGCCAAAGAGGACAACCTATGATGCATTTTAGACTCCGGTTTATAGGTAACGGAAATAGCAGAGGCAGCCAAATGGCAGTTCAGAAATGGTTATGCATCTCTATAAACTGTCTGAAAAAAACCTCCTCAATAGTTATAGGAATAATGGACTAGCTGGGAGATGGGAGCAGCTGACTCACACATGAGTAAGTTAAATCTTATATTCTGTGCAATCTGTCCTTTTGCTGAACTATTTGTAGCATACACGAGAAATAAGTAATTTTGCACTTTATGTGGGGTAAGGACCAGAGTCAGACAAAAATGAAAAGAAGTCTAACATATTCAGCATTTTCTATGCCTGGTCTTCTCATGCAAGAATTTAGATGGCCCTGAGACCTCTTCCTTTAGTTCAGGTCACAAGTTGAGATGGGTTTGGGTAGAAGTTCAGGAAAGGGGAACATACAATATGAAGCTTAAAGACATAGAGGTACAACGCCTAAAATCCTGGGTTAGAAGATTTAAAGAACATTTCTAACAGTCATATTGAAATATTAGGATTTAAGAAAATATTACTTTATGCCTAAATTAGTTAATGTCTAATGATGTGTCTAATGTCAAAAAGTTTTGCTGCAACTGACATATATTGCCTCATATGTTCATGGAGCCCAAAATTCAGCATAGTGCAGATTATTACATCACTTTGACCTCACATTGCCTCAACTTTGAAAAGACAGAGCTCAAACAAGAGCTGATTCATAACCGAGTTTGAGTTTCATAGTACTTTTGGAACAATATTCTTAAAGAGTTCAGACAGTGATATATAATATTTTTTCCCATATAATATTAGAACTTGTTTTATGCTATTCTTCAGCACATATGACAACCTAAAGAGCAATACTAAGAACAGCTGAAGCTTGGGAAATTGAGCTCTGATAAATCAATTGGAAAAAAAAAAATCAGTCCTATTTTGAAAAACTGCATACCAAACTGCAATGTAGTCATTCACAGGTTCAGTTTGGAGCAAGGTAAAGTTGATATAAATCCCATGGCCTGGAGGTACAATAATTAACCAAGTACAGTCTTTGGAATTTGGGTATTCATCTGGGAATCCTGGGGAATAAACTGTACCATTCTGAGCAGTTACATTATAGCCACAAGGAGCTGAAAATAAAACAAATTAAAAATAAATTAGTAGCAGAAAATATTTTTTTAATGTTACAAACGGAATATCAAATGCTATCAAATTCTAAAAGCTTCACAAGACAAGACAACCTAAGCTTTAATGACAGCATTTTCCTTGGTTGCTTTTCAAAGACAGAAAATAGTGACATTTCTAAGAAATAACTTATTCTGACATCTTAGATTTCATTTCTTAAAATCCATCAAAATCCACTGGGAATACTGTTTCTATATAAATCTTGAAACTAAATCAGCACAGAACAGGGGTAGCTTTTGCTTGTACTCATGGTTAAGAAATAAATAAACAAACAAATCTTGCATGTTTCCATACAACTGAACCTTAACTGAACTGGAACACAATTCTGAAGGAAAAAAAATATAAAAAAAGAAAAGGCTAATCTTTCACTACTCCAAAACCATTATAACTTACTTCTGACAGGTTTGAATTATGTTTAATGGTGATTCATTTGCAGATTTTATGGTGATTATTCTTATGACAAGGAAAATGGAGATACAGACACAAATTAGCACACATTTGCTGAATGAAACCTGTATTCAAGCAAAAGCTACGAAAAGGTTGATTTTATTCAAGGGTAGAAAAATATGTATTAATGTGCTCTCTTTTGACATTCAGTTTAAAAGAATTGACTGATTATGGATGCAAGCATGTATCTGAGTAGACATATGGTCATTAGTGCAAATTAATGCATCTCACTCATTAGAGTGGGACCTTAATCTCATTTATGTGCACTCAGTCTTGCTCTAGAACTTTTCTCATTAGCTCTTACCATAAAGCTTATGCTACTATTGTCAGGGTTCCTATGACTCTCCTTCAGACCCTCTTAATTTACTTTTCACCTTTCAAGAAGTGATGGAAAATAAAAAAAAAAAAAAAAAAGGAGAAAGGAAAAGGGAAAAGGGAAAAATGAAGAAGGACTGAAAAATGCAGAATGATGTCACATTTCCTGTATGGTTTAAAGCTGCTATACCACTGGGGTAGAAGGCTCATTTGGCCAGCTGATGAGTACTCCATTTTGGAGGAATCTTTTTAATCAATGGATGTATAGGAGAAGCAGGGAGGCTTTAACCACTCACATTCTGCATCCATATCAGTACTAACTAGTATGATGCATTTAGTACATCTTTCCATCTTAGAATATCTGGATGCAATTCTATCTGGATGCAATTCTATCTGGATGCAATTCTATCTGGATAACCCTACTTGAGCAGGAGGTTGGATCAGATGACCTGCTGTCCCTTCCAACTTTACCCAGTCTGTGATTCTATGAACAGGATGTCACCTGCTCCTGAACACAAACCTTCAGTGCCCCACAAAGGAAACAGGCTAAGGAAAATGGAGGATTGGTTCTGTCTGATTCCTGGTTGTATGTAGAGGCCAAGGGCATCTGACAATGTCTATCAGCTCTGAGAGTTCTGATGAAAACATGGCTCAAGCCCACTTTTTACTCTTCCCTAATCCCCTGCATTCATATCATGGTCACATTGTCTGGTCTCCAAAATCTAATCTGTTCTCTCCAGAGTATTCTGTACTTACAAATAGGACTGCTTTGTCAATTATGCTTACTAGATGGAAATATACTTTCTGAGATGAATACAGGGAGAAGTGGAAAATGGTTTAAGTTTTCTATATAGGATTTTTCTGATTGAAGTTTTGTACTAAAATATGCTTTGGGTTTGTTATATTTTTTATAGATTCATTAATGTTGTTAATGATTGCATATATTTTTTTATTTTCCTTCCCTTATTCTCTAATACACAACGGAGAATGCAGACTGATTGTATCTCACTAAAGACAGTCTAATTCCACTTATGTGATTGTTAGCCATGACAGCAATAAATTGCCTCACGGAGAAAAAAGTGTCACAGGTAAGAAGACTCTAATAGAATAAGTAATACACCCAGCTGTTACTTGGCTTTCTCCAAAGATCCTTAAAAGTCACAAAAGACAGAAAATTAAACATAGAGAACAGGTTATATTTCACACAAGATAAAAATAGCTTTCATTTGAATAAACAAATCACTCTAAATTAATGAAGTCATCATATTGCACATTGAACGATAAGCATGAAAAAAACATACATTTTTGAAATGGAAAAGTGTATTATTAAATCTTCTAAACTTTCAAAGGCTAACAGTAGACCACATGCTGATTTATAAATGAATGAATACCACAGTATGTGTTCCCATGCCCATTCTTACCTAAGTCCAGATACAGCATTGTGCATGAAAGGACAGTAAACACTTTTAAAGTTCCACCCAAAGGCACCCAAACTCAGTTGTTTATGTGACAGTTATATGTATTATGCTGAAACCGCTATAGTATATCATTAGGACAACTTGATTGCATAGGAGTAAAGTCTTAGCATAACTATATGACAAAATTCTACTATAATCTCACAAGCAGAAATTAATCTAATTTTCTCACATATACAATTTAAGATTTTTAATTTATTTCAAATCACCTTATAAACAGTGGAGAATATGATTTAGAATGGGGCTGGCTTCCAAAAGCATGAAAATCTTTGCTTTTTGGTCAGCCCTCCAGTGCCAGACTAGAGTTTTGAATCTTTGTGTTTTGCTCGTCTCGTCTCCGTTCAACTTGCCTGTACTAGAATCTGGTCTATAACTATTTAACCCCTTTTTCTTTTTTTTTATGAATTTCTACAGCTATTTTATATATATATATATATATATATATACAGATAAAGATGTTCTGACTGTAATTGTTTGCCTTAGAGCAGTAGAGATAGCTGACTTCCAGTACCATGATCTAGAAAGAAGCAGTGGAAATCTATACAGGGATGAAAATACCTCAGAAAGGTTTGTGAGTATAGGAAGCCTTACATGGTGCAGAGAAGCTTGTATTTTGAAAGGTCACATTACAAACCTGAAGCTCATCTACCTCAAGGACAACAGTGTCAGTTATGAACTTGGGGATGCTCATCTTCAGCTCTAGGATAGGAGAAGCTTAACTATGTGATCTTTTCATCACAAAGCAAAAAATTCTGCCTTCTGAATGTGAATAGAGCTTTAGGTGTGTCCTAGTTTCAGGGAGGGGCCAGGGCTTAGTATTGTGTAGTCATGGCTAGGTTGTCATTCTATACCACGCCTATCATAGTTTCAAGAAGAAAAATTGAGCATGCCCTTGGAAGTGCCATATTTTTGCTTCCTTCGCTCCAGTGGGAAGGTGTCAGGGCCAACCCCTGTGGACCTGGTCCCTCTGCTGCTGTCACCAGCCCCCTTCCCGTTTATTTGAGACGCAGTTACAGGACACGGTGTTGAAATAAAAGCAGTGAAACACGGTATCATGGTGCTGAAGGATGGCACCGATGGGGGAGATTGTCATGGCGAATGGAGCAGCACAGGTGAGTCCCCAGTCCAGCTGAGTCAAAAGGAGCTGAGCCAAGCCCAGCCAAGCTTAGCCAAAAAGAGCCAAGCCTAGCCAGGTGAAGCAGGACAGAGGGGTCAAAAGCAGTGTGGAGTCAACACCTCAGAGGGCTTGACTCCCAGTGCAGTGGAATAATCCAAAGCAATACCAGAGGCACCCATGTGGAACTGAGCCCAGCAGAGCAGCAGCATGGCATGACTTGGATGACCTAGCTTTTGGGGGTGTTGTCTGTCATTGTTTTTCACTGCCTTGGACTTAGGGTTGGCAAACTCTAGCCACGGGATCCTCCTGCCACCTTGCCTTTGCATCAGGGGCCATGTGGTGTGGTGTGCGGGAACAGTCACCATCTTCTCTTTGTCTGGGGAAACCTCATGGAGCTGGCAGCATGGGAATAGACATCATCTTGTCTTTGTCCTGGTGAGCCATGTAGAACTAAGTCAAAATGGTGAACACCTTTTTTCTGGGTAAAACACCTCTTTTTGTATACTTTGGTTATTAATTTTGCTGTTGTTATTTTGTGTTTGTTATTTTATTGCCTTTTACTTTCAGTAAATTGTTATCTCAAGCCACAGGCTCTGTCTTTGTCTTTCTCTTTCTTACCCAGAAGGGGCCAGGGGAGGGAGGGAGGAGGAGAAAAGGAGTGGCCTATTTGGATTTTAATTTCCAGCTGGGGTTAAACCACCACAACATGGCAACCAACAGCCTTACAATTTGAGAAAAATATTGCACATGAAATCTTAGAAAGTTTCAAATTTTTAACAACTCAGTATAAAAAATGAATATTCTTCTTGCAAAATGCAGTCTTTCTGAGGCAGGGCAGAGGTATTCGAATTCATTCTGCTGTTGACAAGTATCTTCAGTCTAGCTAAATGGCATACTCTTTTTTTATCATAACCCCTGAAATTTGCCTTCACAACACTAACATGTTTTCAGTGAGAATCCTTAGAAGGGCAAGCTTTCACCCTCAACACTACCTTTACTAGGGTATTTCTGTTATTGTTTTCACAGTCTACTGATGGCCCTGATATTACTCACCAGTCAAAAAACCAACCCAAAACACAAACTCACAACTTTTTTTTTTTTTTTTTTTAGCATAAAGGGAAGGACATATACAACTAGACTGGAAAATTTATATCAGTTTAGGGCTTCTAGCAATCTGACATTTCCTACTGTCTTCTTAGATTCAAAGGTTTATAAAAATCAGCACTATCAAGAGCCACCTAGTCTAACTGTTCCTATTTCCTTCAGGTCTCAGGAGTGTTTTCCAATTAATTAAATTAGAATAGTATATCCTTGGTAGTAAGACACTACCAGATCTCTTATTTTCCTCAGCCTTCATAAGCATGTGCAGTCTTCTGTACAAAGTTTTTGAGCTGAACCAGTAAAAATACTGGCCATAGCTAGAAAAATTATTTCATTCTTTCACTGACTTCTCTCTCAGTCCCACTGCCAAATTCCAGCAATCAGAGACCTTGTAGCCATTTGTTTTCCTTATAGGAACAACATTTATACGTCATAATAATACTTTCAGCAGTGCCAGATGGAGCTTTAATGTACAAAAAATGAATTTTTCACAAAGCAAGTAGGGTGCCAACACTCTTCATGCTCAGTCAACAATATATGACTGAAAGTGAGATGTATAGAATTTTTTTTCTCAAGTATTCATAAAACTATGCAAAAACAGCCACATTCCCCCAAAAGAGAAAAAAAATTAGAGCTGATAAATTGTTGTAATTTTATAAACATGTATAATGATGTGTCATATAGTTGAAACATCTGAGATACTTAAAATTCCTTTTAGCAATTTCTACCCAGTGTTATGTTCCTATTATCCTATCTATAAATGTTGCTCTATATACATTTAAAATAACTGGAAGTGTGATTTTGTGTTTGTAATGTCTATAAAGATATATCATACACAGATTACTGCTAACCTTATTGAATATCAATTTTTTCAATTGAAATACTTTAGTTGTAAAATATACAGGTTTACATTCTATCATGATTCTGCTATTCTTCTGTAATTAATAATTTTAAATTATTAAAATTAATTATTAAACCATTATAAGGATTCTTTAAGATACTCTTTCTTTAGCTGACAACTTTCCTTCAGGGCTTTATTAGTGAGAAAAGAGGGACACCAGATCATTGCAGACATTTTACCATGAAACTGCTGTGGAAGAAATCAAAATCAGTCTAAGTCATCTGTCCCAAAAAGCTTAACCAAGGATTAGGAAGAAAGCAAGAGGAAGTACGATCTATATAAAAAGAAAAAGTGTTGAACTTTCCTAGGTTTCTAATGAATACTAAAAACAGTTAGTGCTAAAAATTCTGCTTGGAAGCATCTGAACAGAAAATTTCCCAGGCTTTGGAAGGGCCCTACTGAAGTGTAATGCCGAGGTGCTGCAATGCATGCCAGCAAAGACACTCTGGGAAGCTTCTTCTCTTGCCTTGGTTCAGGAAAAGAAATTAATCTCCCCAGATGTTCCAAAACCAGAGAAATCCCACAAACCATTTATTTGATTAGGAAAAGGTGAAGCAGTTTATTAAACATGACATTAAAAAAAACCCGGACAGCTTTATTAGAGGTCAGGATAATGAAAAAGGATGACTTGTGCTATTGATTTCAGTTCTTATCAAGTGAGGAGGCTAGAAGATTATTTCCCAAATGTGAGTGATATAATGGTTACATTTCTTATCCATTCTCTTACTTTAATTCATACATTTTATTCCTCTCGTTTCTGATTTATCAATATAAAAAGTATTCCAAAAATATGTGTTGTGAAAGATCAGTATTTTAAGTTAAATGTTCATATTTATTTTGTTAAGATATCAACAGGATTATGTCAAATGTCAACATTTTAATCATAAAGAAGTAGTAATAAAAAATAAAACATAACAAGATAAAATACTATTACTACAACAACATTCAATGAACTAACACAAAACATATCAAGTGTGAAAACAATTTTCAAAGAGAACAGAGATTATACCTAGATTTCTAAGAACATATATGAAAAATAATGTTTTTTCCACATATTGAGATAAAAATTTCAAAATGCATATCAGAAATAATTTGTAAAAAGTAATTTTAATTAGTAAAATAAAAGGATGTAGGGAGAATACTGATTTCATATCTTAAATGTCTTTTTTCAAGGACTGCGTAAGCCAACCTTAATGGAAGAAGAGAAAAAATATATTCTCTAATCTTTTTATGTCCTTTAAGATATATGTGTATCACATAGTACTGCTTTAGCATTAATAACTTTGCGCTCTCTTCCAAAACACTGATAAAGTTGACTCCATGACCCAATTGCCTTTGAATAAAAACATCTTCCTGAAATAGTACTTTTTCAACTTCATTCTTTTTAGAACCCAACATAAATTACTTCAAAATTAATTCATTGAATAAATGGAAAAATATTTTAAGTGCTGTAATTGCTAAGGCACGTGGAGCTCCAGATCACATTCAATATAAGACCTTATACACATATAAAAGACTTGTAAAACATTTAAGAGGAAAACTGAAGTTTCCAATCCTCCTACTCTTTTACCATCTAATTCAGAAGACAGCATGCCTGGGGGGGCAGGGGGGAGGGTGGTGGTGGTGGAAACCACAAAACCAACACATAACTGGAATACTTAAGTCTATGTGTTAGGCTGAATGAATTCTCTAAAATAATTACAGAAATTAGCTCTGAGTCAACAAAAGGAGATTGGTGGTCTTAGAATATTTCAGAGCAATATAGGCACATAACTTAAAATTAATGTTACAAAATCTTTTAATTAAAAGATATGGGAGATTACAGTTCATATATTTGGTCTAAATATGCCTGTGGTAAAAGAGTTGGAAGAAAGAAATGTTAAAAAAGAAATCCTTATGAGTTTTAACCAACCACTTCAACAAAGATGTGATGCATTATGACATTGTATGTCTCTAAGGAAAGCATCAGCTGTACTGTCACATAGAACTACATTTTCTCATGTCTCTCCAGTCTTTCATTTATGGGATATGGTTTTATAAGGAATGCCTATAATGCCTATTGCAGTATGCACTAATGGAGTTGCATAAGGCTCATAAGATATTTCACAACACAATTCCAACTATACTTTGCTAAAACAATATACTTATTTAATAATCATATTAAATTATTATGTTGCTGTTTCATTTTACATATTATTCCCTATAAAAGAGAAATTAATATTCCAAAAGAGATTTTGTATTATTTCCATACATTCCTCCTTACTTATATTTTTGCAAAATGTATAAACTGTTTTCCAGCTGTACTGATGCACAGATTAAAACCCAAGAAGAAATGGAAGACATGGGAACTGCAATCATAATTGATAATTATTGAACAGTGAATGCACTCATCAATTGTATGGAAGTTACACATTCTCTCACATGCCAGAAGTTTTCTAATGCAATTCAACATTCGAAATCCTATTTTAGTACTTTTACGTTTATATAACCATAAATGCAAAACAGCATAAGTGCCTGGCAATAAAACTCTTCTTTAATTTGAAAATAAGGCAAAACTCAATACTATCATTTGTTCAAATATGAATTACTTCCTAACCGAACTGCTGATATCAGGAGGCATGGCCTTTCTCATTTGCAATGCCAAATGTTCAGTTCATATACTGTCTTTTCCCTTTGGCCAATAGGGCATGTTTATGTCTTACTCCTGCATAATAATAATAGTAATAGTAGTAGGAGTAATAGTAGTAGTAGTAGTAATAATAATAATAATAATTTTAGAAATACCAGGAATTTAGGTTTTGTAATTGTTTGTATGCTTTAAAAAGTCTCAAATGAACAAAGATTTGTATTTTTGTTTTTCATCCAGAAAACTTATTTTAAAATTTATTTCTCCCTTGTAAACCCTTTGCATTCCAAGAAATATGCAGTACTTTCAACCTCTTTTATGTATTTACTGTACTAAGTTTCTGAGACGTTTGTGATATTTTTTGCTATTATGGAACTAGAACTTAAATTTTATGGATTCTTGCAACATTAGATTTAAATGACAACATGAAGAAATAATACATATGTCCTTTCCTACATACACATACAAAACATGTTCATGCTGCAGAGCAATATAGCTAAGCTGTTCAGAAATAATAATAAAATAATTTGAAATTATTACTGACAGTATTAAAATCCTCATTTGGGAAGCAAGAAATTGCAGTGCCTTAGCAAACCTTTAGACCACCTAGTGTGGTTTTTCTTTCCAACAAAACCAAACCCTTAGTGTCAAATAAGAATGACCCAAAAAACTCAAAGTAGAAAACAGTATATTAGCCTGCCCCAGTGGAACATTTCTTTCTAGTCTCTAGCAGTCTGTCCTGAAATGACTGACCCTTCTTTCCCAGTTTTTTAAAAGGCTTATATCTGTAGCTCAGTTAACCCTCTCTTGAATTCCTCACAGGCCTTTCTGGTTTGACTAACCTAGGAGCTAGCAGGTGTGTTCTGCAGAGAAGTTTCTGTCCCATCTTTCAGAATCAGTGTCAATTATACTAAACATACATTCTGCAGTGCAAACCTGTAGCACCATTAGCCTCTTGTTATGATGGAAACCATTTATTTCAATCTATTTCATATGTTCTTAGCTTGTTGATTCTCTGTGACATCACTTCAGCTCTACAAAATTACTACCTACTTTTGTCATAACATCATATACAACACTTTATCAAAGCCTCTAAAGCTCTACAAGAATGAAAAAAAATTTGTTTCTGCACTTGTGTTTTTCAGATGCAAGTCTAGGTAAAAGTTTTACACTATAAAATGTTATATGTTACATTGTACACTACCCACTTTACCTTCAAATCAGAAAAAAAAAAATCACATTGAGTTTAATTTCTGGTAGTATCATAAGTTCTCATAATCAATACAACTGACAGATGTTAATAGGAACAATAAATCATTGCTGTGGAACATGATTTATAAAATATTTATGATTTATAAAAGCACATAGTATTCTGGCTTTATCTGTTTACACTACAGACTAGGATAAAGGCACAGTTCTTCAGCAAAAGCTGCATCATGTACATGTACACAAACAACTAAACAAAAATCAGAAAGTACTTGTGAGTTCTGAAGCAAAGGTAGTATCAGAAAGTTACCTTCACATCTGGGAAAATGATAGTTCCAATTTCTGTTGATTCCATGTTGACATGTGAGAACAGGCTGACCCCTCAAAACATATCCAGGATAACATTCAAATGATACCGACTGACCCACACTGTAATCTGAGTTGACTATATATCCATTCAAAAAAGGAGGAGGATCAGGGCAGTTCTGTAACTCGTAAGCTGGAAGAGAACAGAAGTACTTTTTATTGCTTAATCAACTCTCAACACAGGAAGTACACATTATTATAAATTTTCTAAGGCATTCAATAATAGGTAAACCCTGGAAGGCCTTGTAATATAATGACTAACACACAACAAGAAATAAATTGTCCATTGGGACCATGCAGAAATATTCTAGTAATAGATAACAAAGTCATTAATTCCTTAAAATTTATGAAATAGAAGATTTTAACAATCCACTGGATTTTTTAACATACATTAAACTATGCCAAAAAATCACCTGACCAAAATTTGAAAATAATTAATGAATGACTACAAAGAACCAGGGCACCATAAAGGTCTAAAAAAATTACAGATATCTGCCAAGGGATGTCAGGCTTGAGGGAATGCTCTTTGCCCCTGCCACGCTCCTGGGACTGGCTCGTAGCCCCTTGAAGCAGCAGAGACACACAGGCAGCCGGTGAGGTGAGCAGGGACAGAGAGAGATTTATTCAAAAAACCCGGGCTTATAAACCAGGCTGTGATTGGGTAAGGGTTTGGGTGGAGGGGAGTGGTCAGGGGCCCCGGGTAGCCAATGGGAGAGGGGGAGGATCCATACCCGATGGGAACCCAGGGATGGGGGAGGCATGGGGAGGGACGGATTGGGTGACCAATAGGGTAAGGACAGGGGTGGAGCTGGTTATAGGGGCAGGGCAACCTGGTAGTGTCTCAGCAAACCATGTGGTCACTACCCGGGGGGGAATTTGCAGAGCCTAGGGGAAGGCTTGTTACAATGAAACATGAGAGGTAAACAGTTGCTCTGCTTCTTTTGGTCCTGGATAGGTTTGCAGTAGTGATGATTCCAGTTCTAGAGGAGGTCTTTCCATCCTTCATAGCTGAGTCTATTTGCCACAAAGGGAAATGGCTCTTTTAGAAATAGATTTAATAATTTATTTGGTGTTGGGTTTTCTGTTTTCAGACTTCAAACTATTATTCAATGAAACTCATTTAATTCATAAAAGTTAGTTTGATGAAAATTCAGAAGTAGTTCTTGTTAATATTTACTAAGATACAAAGATAATTTAAAATGAAGTAGTTCCATATGAAGCAAAACAGGAAGACAGTCTCATAAAAGTGTTATACAGAATCATTTGCAAGCAACTTCACATAGATCAGATAACAAATAATTGCCATTTAAGAAGTTTTGAGAAGATGAATGCCCTGCTCTCTCTGAGCATTCTATTTGTAGCCATGAAATACTTCAGGCAGAAGAAAGTTCAGAATAAGAGCAGTAATATCAGTGTGCTTTATATTAACATGTGGCTTTAAGACTGAGCTCTAAAAATACAAAAAGAGAGATGGAGAACATATTCTTGAACAAAGTATTTTGTTGTTTTTCAGAGCTAATATTTACAATACGGACATGTTAATCCTAGAAGTATATACTTACTATTGTCAACTAGATTATTTAAACAAGCCACTTCAGCAAGATTAAACTAAACATATGACTTAGATATCTTTAAGTACTTACAGTGAAGTTTGTACTTAATTGCTTCACTGAAGTACAGCTACTGTCATTAGTGTTTTAAGTCAGTGATGATTACAGTCATGCTATGCAATAAAGATAAGATTTATTTTCAGAAAACCCTCCTTTTCCCCCTAATTTCATCAGTGAATCCAGACTCCAGCATCTGTAACACTACAAAGTTGGAAGAGATGTGGAGGTACCCAAAATATTCTGAAATCCTCTAATAAATCAGACCCTCCTTCTCACAGATAATAAAAAAATAAGAAAATAAATTAAAAAATTAAGTGTATAAATTAAGTGGTACTGGAAAGGAAATGCAAAAAGGTTTACTCTACCTAAACTGTGGTTCATGAAAATTTTGTGCTAAATCTAGTAATGGCTCATTATTTTTTAATGCTATTATTACTCCTGTTAACATTTTTGCAGCACTACTACAGATAGTATTATTATCATCAACATCTTTATACAAAATAGAGTATTAGAAAGATTATTTAAGAGTACAGGACATATTTAGACATATATTAAACTATATAAAAATCTACTTAGCAAATTATATTAAAAATAGAATACAAGATTATTCTGGAGGGTCAGAGGATCTTACAGATTTTTTTGAAAAGGTGCAGCAATACATTGCCCAATAGTTACAACAGAGTGTTTTGGAACAATGACAATAAATACTAGAACTTTTAAACTTTGATTGTACAGTATTTTGAGGAAACGAATACACATGAAAGGGTCATTCCTTACTGGTTAACACAGCTTACATTTTAAAAGTACTTACACTGTCTCAGATTTTTTAAGCCAGTATTGAAAATTATTTTGAGAAATTACTTTATCTCACTGATCTACATAAGAAGATAACACAGGAAGTACTCCAGTGAGAGAGGAAATCCTGAAATGTGGGAAATGGACTCAGATATGAAGGATGGAAAAACCTGCTCTAGAACTGGAATCATCACTGCAGAAAACCTATCAAGGACCAAAAGAAGCAGGGAGACTGCCTCTCATGTTTCACTGTAGCAAACCCCCTCCCTTGGGTTCTGTGATCCCGCCCCCAGGGCAGTGACCTCATGGTTTGCTGAGACACTGCCAGGTTGCCCTGCCCCTATAACCAGCTCCACCCCTGTCCTTACCCTATTGGTCACCCAATCCGTCCCTCCCCATGCCTCCCCCATCCCTGGGTTCCCATCGGGTATGGATCCTCCCCCTCTCCCATTGGCTACCCGGGGCCCCTGACCACTCCCCTCCACCCAAACCCTTATCCAATCACAGCTCTGCTCCCTGGGCCCTCCCCAGGAGCTTATAAACCCAGGTTGTTTGAATAAAGCCCTCTTTGTTCCTCCTAACCTCACTGGCTTCCCGCGTGTCTCTGCTGCTTCAAGGGGCTACAAGCCAGCCCCAGGAGTGGGAGGGGCAAAGGGCATTTCCTCAAGCTTGACAAATTGGCACCCAACGTGGGGCATGAACCCATGACCCTGGGATTAAGAGTCTCATGCTCTACCAACTGAGCTGGCCTCAAGCATGACACTGAAAGAGCATCAATATTTCTCTGTCCCTTTAATTTGCACACCATCCCTTACAGTCCTCTGGATAGTAAAAGAAAATAAATAAAGCCTAGCTTATAAAATTCTAACTACTCTTTATTCAGATATGCATATTCTTTTTGCCTATTGTAAGCAAAGGTAAACAAAACACACACAGAAACTTTTGGCGGTTGTTCTGGTATTTGTTTCAGTAAGAGTAAAACCTGTGCCTAAATTAGAACCTCACCATAAATTTGAAGGTCAATCAGTTAGGCATGAAAGCACTCACATGTGAGAAGAGCACAATTGCTTGTTTTGTTATTTGCTATTTTAAAAAATAAGATGTAAAATGTCAAGATACCCTGCATGCGTGTTTTGGTATAAATCCTATAGATGACTCATAAAATATTGGTCAGATAATTCATCTGACTATGATATCATGATTTACAGGCCACTCAGGGAGTATGTTTTATAGTTTTAGTAAAAACATGAATTATATTATTTTCTGTTCTTTTGATATATGCAATAACACCTGGTTCAACAGAGAAACTAATTATTCAGTCATGACTATCAAATATTAATAACAAATCCTGATGTCATACCTTACAAAATAAAACTATTTTATGAGTGTCATGCCAAAAGGCTTCACTGGTATTGAGTTTTAAAAAGTGAGATACTGTTTCACAGCAGACAAAAATTCTAGCAAGAGTCTGAAATGAAGCCCAAAATGATTTCACTCCAATACTGGCAGCAGTCAAATACTTGAATTTTAAAATCATCTCATATAGGCATTCGGCATTTCTTTGTGCAGTATATTTTCCACTGATAACAAAATAGTGTAAATCACAAGAGAAATGCAATTGATCCTCTGTTATCCTGTTTTTATGATTCTAATGTATTTCCTATCTTATATAAACACTGGTGTGACTTACAGGTTTTTCAGGAGGCATATACTTCTGTACCACTTAAACATGGAAATAATTGTTTTACAGAAAAATAGTATTAGCAGAGAATTGAGCATGCAGTCACTCAGATGTTAATAAAGCTCACAATTAGCTCACTTCGAACTTTCATTTAAGGTTGTTGTACATTTCTCCAGTGTCATGGTGTGTGTAACTACAGACAATAAAAAAATCCACTTCTCAGATTAGACTAAACTAGCATGGGTTGAATTGGAAGGGACTTTTAAAGATGATCTAGTTCCAGCCCGCTTGCCTTGGATATATTTCAGTAGAACAAATAGCTAAAAGTCCCATCCAATGTCCAGGAATGGGTCACCTACAGCTTTTGCTGTTCCAGCATCTCACCACCCTCATATTAAAATATTTCCTCCTTATCTTCACTATAAATCTATATTTTTTTCTGATTGAAAACTGTTGCTTCTTGTCACTAGAGTCCTTGGTAAAAAGCCTCTCTCACCCTTTCTTACAAGACCCTTTTAAGTACTGAAAGGCCACAGTAAGGACTCCCTGGAACCTTTTCTTTTCCAGGCTGAGGAAGCCAACTCTCTCAGCCTTTTTCCATTGGAGAGGTGCTCCAGCCCTATGATTATTTTTGTAGCTCTCCTCTGAACCCACTTTAACAGGGCCATGCCTTTCTTGTGCTCAGAGCACAAGAGCTGGATATGGTACTGCAGGTGGCATCTCAAGAGACAAGTAGAAGCAGAGGACCACCTCCCTCTATCTGCTGGCCAGGCCTTTGTTTATGGAAGCCTAGGATGAGATTTGCTGCAGTCCAGGATAGGACTGGAAATTTGGAACCTCAGTTTATAACTGTAGGCACCAAACAACATACTTTTTCCTGAAGCCACAACTCAGGACTCAGTCACAAAATGTCACCTAATGAGTTAGGAAATAATGTGCTACAAACCCCTCAAAAGATTGTATTTTATTTCCATTAGAATTCCTGCCTTAGGATATAATATGAAACCATTTCAGAAATACAACAATTTTTCAACAATCTCCTTTTCATTCCATGATTCCTATGACTCAGAAGTTCCATCATAATTGTCTTTTTTCTAGGAAAAATTCATCACATTTAACATGTTTAAATCATATTTTGCGTATGCATAAGTGTGTTTTTAGAAGAAAGGAAGTGCAATTTGAACTTTATTTCTTTGTATTTTCTGGAACATGTTGCTCTCTAAATCTATGTAAGTCTTACCTCATATTCAGCTTTATCCTATATTGAAATTCAGAACAGACTGAAAATACCCTCAGAGTTCCAATAATAAAAACTAGGATTTCCACAGTAAAAATAACACAAATAAAACATATATTCTGCTTCCCTTGAAGAATCCCTAATCCTAGGTGGGGGAAAAAGATATTGCAGAAATATTAAAAGTTGAGGTAACATAAATAGTATGGATAGATATTAAATCCCACAAATAGGTGTTATGAAACATTAGACTAACTGTATTCTTTTGTGTACTAAATTTTGTCATGAATCTCACAAAGGCCATAGGAGTTAGGTATTTCTTCTGATTCGCTACAGCTTGGCTTGCCAATCAAACTTCTGTGACTCTTCTTCTTCCCCTCAGACCTAGTATACATAGGCTGTTTATATATCAGATATTGAGATTTGACAGATATGAGGGTCTCAGAAACTCAAGATTGTCAGTCAAATGTGATATAGAAATGTTTTCTTAAGTATTTGTGTTGCTTTCTCTCTTTTCTGCTTTACATAGATGACAAAACCACAACACCCATGACAAGAGACAGCCTTTCTCAACGCTCCTGTTTTTTATTTAAATGGTACAATATTTATTTCAACAATAGAAAAAAGTATAATAAAACTTAAATATAGATATTTTAAAAATCAAGTACTTTTAAAGTCCGCATCATCTTACAAAAAAAAAGTAAAAATTATATATAATAAAATTCATTCTAATTGGTTCCAATACGGCAATCAGTATGAATTTCATTCTTGTAACAAAGGAAATAAAAGGTTCCACAACATACAGAAATTCAGTAATCCATCTTGAGCATAACGGAATACCCACCATTCCCTATGTATTGCAATTGCAAAGCTGAAGGGAAAAGAAAAAATGAAAATATCAGAGCGTAAAACAATAAGGATCTGGCTGGCAATGGTACTCAAAGCTTTGATTTCCCTAGAGTTCGGCTAAGGAGACAAATCTTTTTACTGTGTTCAGAAATACACAGTACCTAAGTGATTTAGGTTATATATTCAAACCCTGGGCTGTGAGAATTCCCAGGCTAGTGCTTAAAGTGCAGCACTAGCTCCTTGCAAGCATGTGGGTAGAAAATATCTTACTGTCCTCAGTGTGCATACACTTTTCTCCCCCCCTAAAATAGTGTGAGCAGAGCACAATCTCAGGCTATATAAAGCTTCAACCTCTGTTTTCAGAAAATAAGCAGAAAAATCGAGAAATGGCATTGCTCTAATTCCATCATTCACTCCACAATATTCATATTCTTTGTTCTCCCTTGAGATGAGGTGTCATCAAAAAGCCTTATCCTTTGTAAAACACTAAGATATCTAGAAAACCCACCAAAAAAAGTCTATTACCTTAATGCCATTAATTATTGTACTCTACTTAGTAGAAGTGTCAATATTTTTAACATAATAAAAAACCGTCCTTGAATTGAGCTGGATTTAGTACCATTCAGTTAAAAATAAAAAATCCTAATTCCTTTTTAATGTAAACTTAAGTACATTTAAAAAAAATCAGATAAGGTTTAAGTTATGCAACTTGTGAGCACTTCCTAATAAGGCAACATTTTCACTTACACAGCTACAATGGGTTTGGAAAATGTGACTGCAATTATGGATTCTTTTTGCCTAGACCTCTTTTTTTTTTAAGGGTGAATTAATTTCACTATTAGAAAAGCAGTGCTTTTTTGTTTATGGAACTCTTTTTCCCTAATTATTATATATGAGGACATCTTAAAATAGGATCAATTAGAAGCAGTCTGAAAAAGTGTCTACTTAAATTTATAAAGGTATCAGGTGTTCACCTCCATCTGCTTTATAAATTAATTTCTATAGAAATAACAAAGATGACCGTGTCAGCATCAATTGTACTAAAAATAAATTCTTAGCTTTCTATATATGATATGCTTCCTTTTGCTCATAAGACAATTTTGAATGTGACACTCTTGCCAACCTCTCATATTTTATCTCCCTGCCATATCTATATCCCATGAATAGCAGTTAGGGAAGACACCACCTATTAAAATGAGTTGTGAGGAATATTCTGACTGGGGAGCCAGCAAACCAAACTGAATTGACATCTATGGAGTAATGCTGAAACTTTCCTCTCAATAAGGACATTATTTCAGAACTGGAAAATTTTACTAAAACTGGCCAATGGTTTCAAAATTGGATAACAAAGGTATACTAAGAAGCATGACAACCAGACAGTAAAACAGTGAAAATTTTCATCATCCAAAGAAATCAGGCTAAGACTTATACGATATTTGATTTATTGAAAGGAAAACAACATTTCTATCAGGGAATAAAAGAGAAACACTGGAGTAGTAAAGAATTATTTTTTAAGTCAAATTTCAGCAATTGAACACAAATTAAGAGGAAGAGAGAAAATTTGAGAGGTGTAATATTAAAAGGAGTAGGAAAATCCAGAGCTAATCTGGAAGAAAAGATAACTAAATGTCAAGGGCAACAGACGTGGGACAGGAAAAGTCAGCCATCAAAAGCAATACACAGTACCTAAGTGATTTAGGTTATATATTCAAACCCTGGGCTGTGAGAATTCCCAGGCTAGTGCTTAAGAGCAGCATACTTTGTATGATGAAAAATAAAGAAGTTGCCAAAATTGCTGAGTCATAAACCACTGGCATTTTCGGTCAGAGCACATCAGAAGAATGGTGAATACACTGAAACATAATACTTTCAGAATTTCACAGATTATGAATATCTTGAATTGAGTGTACAATTCCTATATGTTCTAAACTGTGCTGAGCAAGTTACATGTGCTCAATAATATGAAGATATAAAATATGATTATCATAGAAAGCCTTGCTAAATCTGTGCAATAGAAATGGCAAGTGCAGTCTGGGATCTCAGAGGCAACAGAGAGCTTCTGCTCTCTGAAGAAAAATAGACATGTCCAAGATAACTCATTTTTAGAGAACAAAAGTCCAAAATCTGTCTGTAGAATGCAGAAAAGGAAGCAGATAGAAGTAACGTAAGTCAATTAGAAGTTCAATAGAGTGAGCTTAGCTGATAGATCATAATCACTTAAAAGCTGAACACGAGTGTTACCAATTTTCCAAATTAGAAAAAATAATCAATAAATCAAAAGTACCTTTTAAATTAATTGTTGTCCCCAGCAACGTTTAATCTAAGTGGATTATATTGTGGGCTTTTTTTTTCTTTTTTTTTTTTTAATTTTAAAACTGTAACTTTTTAATATATTTACTAAAATTGTGCTTTTCCAAAGAAATATTCAGAAATTAGTCACCCCAGAGTCTCTTTATAAGCAAGAAATATTACACAAAAATGAACTGTGTGAAATGCCTTTACTGGAGAAATTGCTTTGCTTCTCACTCACAGGGAAAATAAAACTGGATGAATGTATATTCATTTGGCAATTCAAATACTCTTTTTGTGAAACAAGGAGATAATTACTAGTTGTATTTTTAATTTGAAATTAGAAGACTCAAGTATCAGTTAATTTAACTGCATCTCTTTTAGTTCTGATTTTTCTATCTACTATTATATCTATTAGAAAAATAACTAAGCTATAAAAATTCTTATCAAATTATTACTACTTTTGAGAATTTAATAATGTTTCTGAATTCTTTCTATAAATACTTGAAAAATATCACTACGAGTTTTTCAATTTCTATAAAAATACTTATTTCTGACATTTTCTTTTATTCCGATAAGGCTACTATACAGTCTTCATAATTTAAAAATATTTTATTATAAGGCACAACTAATGAAAAAAATTAATATTTCATAATACATTTTTTCTGGTTTTAAGTGAATTGCTTTTCCTATAGTTAAATAACAGGATAAAATTTTACACTGTCAATGAGGTAGTCATGATAATATGCTTGTTCACATTTGACAAGTTGCAAGTGGGAGAAACAGAAAGCAAGCAAATTATCTAAAAAGCAACTGATTTTAAGAAAAGATGGTTAGAACGAACCAAAAAATAGCAGTTTATATTGTATGGTGTCCTGTTCATCACACTCCCACTTATTTCTGACTAGACAAAATAGTCCCTCTGGACAAAGTGAGAAAGGGAAGAATATAAAAAAAAAAAAAGAGTAATAAACTATGAAACTGTTGAGCAAGCTACAGCATTGCTTCTAGAAGAACATGTTATACAGTCTACAAACAACATAAAATTTATCTATTATTTTCAGGACAGAAAATACTGTTAATCTGGATTTATTCACATGTAGCCGAGATTACAAAGACTCGATGCCATTAAGGAAGGGCTTGTTATAGGAAGGAAAAACACACTAATTGGAACCCGAACAAAGAGCACTGGAGATTATATATAAAACTTTCTACATGGCTTTGTCTTTTATTTATTTGCAGTTTCAAGAACTTCCCAATCACAATTACCTTTGATTGCTCAGAATGAAAATCACATAGGTGGGTGCGATGGAAGAGTATTCCCTACTTGTAAGATCATGTGACAGAACAAAACTTCACAGGCAATAGAGAGATAGGACTTCCTTGTGGGCATGTTTTGTGAGCATTAGCCAAATAGAGGTGTTCAGAATCTTCCTCCCTATCCATTGACTTCATAGATATCACCTAACTATATCAGGATATATGTGTATGTATGCAAAGAAATACTGTACTGGGCCTGGGTATGATAGAGTTTGTTCCCTTCACAACAGCTCATATAGTGCTGTGTTTTAGATTTGTGACTGAAACAATACTGATAACACACTAATGTTCTGGCTTTTGCTGAACAACAGCAAGGCCATATGTTTTCCACTCTGCTCTGCCAGTGAATAGATTGTGACTGTACAATAGTTTGGGACAGGACACAAACCAACAGATACCTGAACTAAACAAAGAAATAGTCCATATCATATAAAATTATGTACAGCAACAAAAGGGAAAAGGAGATTAGAGACATTACTCATCTTTGTCTGGGCACCATTCTCCCTATGGTAGGTGGCAAGTAATTGCCTTTGCATCACTTTTTTTTTGTTGTTGTTTTCTTTCTCTCTTTCGCCCTTTATCCTTCACTTATTAAACAATCATTTTATGTTGGCCCCCAAGCTTTCTTTTTTTTTTTTATTATTCCTTTCCTCTTCTTCTGTCACATGATGGGTGAGACGGAAGTGAGCCAGTAGCTGTGCAGTTCTTAACTGCCCACCAGTATTAACCAACAACACATAACCAAGTTATTTCAGTTAAGATCGTAAAATAAAGCAGCATGAATTTCCCTCTGCAGTTAGATGAGTATTCAGCTAGTAATTCCATTTTGTTAAACTGTACAGATCCTGCAAAGGGGCTCAACTGTTGTCAGTAAGACTATTTTGACAGTTAAAAAATGTGCACAAATTAATGATGTTTTATTGTCACTAATGGGGAATAAAGAAGGAAGCAATGAAGATCAAGAAATAGACAACAGTAAAGGACCACAAAAAGTTCATGTTTTCAAATAGTGATTAATTGCATTTGAAAATAGATACAGAATGCATGTTATCTAATGCCTTTTCATTTCCTGCTAATTTTCACGTAAGTCTAGACTGCTAATACATAACATAGGAATTATAGCACCTTTCACCTGAGTATTTAAAATAACTCTTACTATATTTTGAAATACTCCTACATTAAATACAATACACTAACTATAACAAGAATTTATAATTGGGAAAGCAAGACAGTGAATATCAGTAGTATTCTTCAGCAACAGTACACCTTAATGGGATGGAGAGGGGTATCAGCTGTGTGACCTTTGTCAAATAACATCACCTTGTTTTCAGGTTTTTACTTCAATAAAACATAGATTGCAACACGACACAATTTCATTTTTGAAAGTTCCAACCTCTGAATTAAACAATTCACATATATCTTTTTAAATAAGAATAAAAACAAATTAAAATGTTATTTTTCCTTTCTAACCATAAACATAATTGTGCCAGTTTGTACTTACCTTGGTATGTCAACTTAAATCCTTGCTTGTTTTCTGAGTGATCGCTGTAAAAATGGACAAGTGTTTCATGAGTAGTACTTAGCAAGGGTGATGGGAGTTCCATTCCACTAAACTGGCCAATCAAAGAACTGGTGTGGTGAGGCCCATTCTGAATTTCAAGGAAATCATGATTGGCTTCAGTAGAGAAATTCAGAAACTGAATGTGTGCACCTGCAGCATTAAGAAAGAAAGGAAAATAAGTGTTTTTATAATCCATGTTGCTTAATATTACAGCATGCAAATAAAAGGTCATAATCATTGTTATAGGCACTACAGTAAATTTTAGTCACTATTCAAAGTGGGAAGCTTAAGTTAAGGAAATGGCTGCTAAGCATTACAAGAGTTGGAGTTTCTAATTTTTTGGTTAACAATAAATATCATAAACACACATGAAAGGACCAATGAAAGGAAGTCACACAGTCAACACCAGAGATTTGCCAGATTCCTAAAGCAGTCAACAGCAACACTCAAGGGAGGGGCACATTGCAAATCCTGCTGTGTCATGGCATTATCATGCCACAAGAGCATCCCTGTAGCTGGGCCAGGCCTCTCACAGAGGCTCAGGATCAGCTCAGCACTCAGGAAGGCTACTAAGAGAGCGACCTTTCAGAGGCAGAAGTTTACCTACTAGTTCCAGCTATCTACTCTACCCTGTTTTTCCTGATCCAAGTTACCTATATTTGTCTCCTTTTCTCTTCAGGTTGGGCCAGTGTGTCTTTAAAGCCGCTTCACCCTCTATGCAGCCCTATAAGATGCACTGAACTTCAGATTGGTGACAGGGATTTACTTCAGGGAATTTACCACAAACTCGCTCTGGGAGTGAGGTGGTTGAACCAGGCCTTTCAGCATTCAAAAAGTGCTTAACAGTCGGAAGTATAAGCATAATCTTGAAGTACTGGCACTACTTCATGTGGACAAGTGACTTGGAATCCAGGCTTCTCAAACTATGTGTATGAATAATATAAAAAGAGGAATGGGGGATGAACTCCTGGTGTGGAAACCAAGTAGTATCAAGTAACTTGCAACTGTACTGCTCAGGCATAACCTTGCTCTGGTAGACTGAAGAACCAGCTATAATGGAACAAAGCACAATCACTGAATGAGCCAACAAAGCACTGTGAAATATTTAATGCCTTAACTCTGCTTAACAGTCCTACTTAGCAGTAGAGACATATTCTTCACTCCAGGAGAAAACCTTATAGATTAATCGCCAGGGTAATTCTCTCAGTTTTATTTATAGCTCATTTCTTTGCCTCCGTGGTTTGAGACTGCATCAATTGTGCAAAAAAGGATTTTTTTTTTATTTTTTTTTTTATTTTTTTTTTCAGGCAAAACTAAATAAGCTACCAAATAAACTGGTTTTTATAGAACACTCATAAGAATATGATATTTAAATCTAGTACCTTCTCTGACCTATGCAGAGTTGGAGATATGAAAACAAATATTTCAGCTGCTGAATATGAAATCTTAATCCACTGCTGTCAACAGAGAGATACATCTAGAACATATCAAAGTCCTAATATCAATCATCTCTTGTTTGTCTGATATGGCTAGTCTGACTTGACTGAAGTCACAATTTTACAATGCTCTCAGGATTTGAGGTGAGGTAGGACAACATGCAGCCTGGAAACATCTTGACTTCAGCATCAGCTTAGTGATTCCCAACAGAGACTGGATGTTAGCAGCATAGAAAGTATAAAGAATTGAACACCCACTTAACATTATATTTAAGTTGCTAAAGTGACAAGCAGATAATCAAATTTGGCATATTTATATAGACCCCAAATCATTGTTTAGGTGTTTAAATAAAAGTAACCTACTGTTACGAAACAGTTTCTGATGAGCTGTGGAATACTTTTAACACTGAAACATTCTAATTTAATTTATGAGAAGGTATTTCTATGTGTAGTTGTATACAATCAGTATAAAAATGCTATCTGTTTTAGAAGTAAAAAAAGTAGATTAGTCAGTAATTAAAAAAAAAACAAAAACGAAAAACCCCAAAAAACCAGCTACCTAAAACAGACAAATTTTAAACACAAATGTAAACATAATTTGTTCTTACAGGTTTTTCAAAAGTGTTAATTTCAATTAGAGAACACACAGGATGTGTCATCCCTCAAACTTCAACTCCAAATGTATACAACTTTGCAAATATTAATTTGGTATGTCAAAATAAAATTTTTATACACCAAATAATTTCTTGTATATAATTACACAGAATAAAACTGATACAGAAAATAAATCGTTATCTGGTCAAACTATAATTATGTTACTTCCTCCTCTAATCTCAACAGCACTTCCTCTCTCACTTGAATATACTCAGGATAATGAGAATTCCAAACTGAGCTAATACTTTTTACAAATTTTAATCAATTAACAGCTACCTGAAATCATTTAAAAATCACCACAATTGACTTGAAAATATGCATTTCCTATTTTAAAATATTTGGATTTTAGTAGTGTCTGCTTTTACATGATTGATATATTTTTCATAAATGAAGAGAGCACTCTACTTTGGGACACAGCTTCCACACTTTGTTGAAGTACACAATTATTTTGATACAATAGAATGTGTGCACACAAACAGCTCTTAAGTAGACAAGCTTACACTTGCAATAAAAGTAATATCTAAGATTTTCAGTGAAAGTACTCTGTGAAAGATCACATCAATCACAATTTTTAAACCTGATATAAAGATATTATCTATGGATTATTTGACATATATTTTGGGAAAAACATCCCTTTATGGTAAACTTTATGGTAAAAAATGTCCTTTGGAGTATTTTTGAAGGCAATAACTGATGTCAATGGACACCTTGTACCTGTTAAATCCCTTGCCAAACAAAACCATTATCTTTTCTATTTATAGGATTACCACTACCAGAGAATTTTGGAGAAATGAAAGGAATAATAACAGGATACAAGACACTCCTGCACAATTAGTTCATGGAACATTTTCTACATGGAAAAGCTTAAAGAAAAAGAGCAACTTGGGGAAATATGAAGAATTATTTTTCAAAGGCAATATTGTAGTAGCATAAATAGTGTGACATTGCTTCAGAACAGTTGCGTAGCATCTATTTTTTCAGCAAATGTAGCATGCCAAAACTAGCCAAGGATGTTCTGTCTGTGGTTCTCCTAAGGTTATAAGGATACTTAAGGTTACTCAGGCTATCCATAACTATGATGGATCAGTTTTATCAGGTATGCACTTATAAAGGACTCTCTTCTAAATAGCAGCTCAGTATTTCTACAAATTAACCAAGTAAAATGCTATGTAAGTAGTACCTCTCACTACAAAAATCCCTCTTACAAATACAAATGGAGATCACAGAAAAAACTAATTTTCTGAGATACGAATAGTGAATTTAATGTTGAGGTTTTAAAATTAATTTTCTGATTTGAGCATTGGCATTGAATTCGCAGTATGGGACATAAAGTTTCATCTCAAGAAAACTTATTCATCTTTTATTTCTGATAATGGTAGTCGATTGTGCTTTATACATTAACTTATAGATTCCTTATTATCCATGATTACCTTCTCAACCTTATCACATACTTGTGAAGATATTTTCTGTATGACAATAGTTTTAATGTAAACCTAGAAAGTTTCTAAGTTGGCAACTGCAATCTAGGATTTGGAATGCAATTTGATACTGCTTTTAACCAAATTCATAGTGCTAGAAATCTGGTTTTGACCATTTTTACAGAACATAAAAATACTGTTTAAAAGTCACTTGGAGAATAATGAAAGGACATTAAACAAAAGACCATTAGGTAATTTAAATGCTACATTATTTATTTCATCTGATATATCTTCATGCCACACATTTCATTTGCTTTGAAATCCATTTCCAAGACACAACAAGTTAATAACAAGTTGCTTTGACAAAGATACAATTTTAAATTGCCAACCATTTTCAAATCAAAAATATAAAATAATTATGTAAGGGGTTCACAATACATTCACTGAATAAAATCTACTGCATATCAGAAATCACAATACTCATATATATTTCAATCTGATGATTACAAATAATTGATCTTCCAATGTAAGTTTACTTACCATATCCAATAGGCAATAAAATTTTCCAAGTACAATCTAAGTTACTAGGATAATTTCCAGGAAAACCTGGGCTTAGGATCACACCACCCATGTTTGTCAGTGTTCCACCACACTTAGCTATTAAAAATAAAAAGAAAGTCACTGTATCTTTTATTAATATTATTTCTTAATATTTGACATATGCTTAATTTAAAAAATGGATTTTTAATTTTATCCCCATGACCCCCAAGCAGTGAAGTTTATCACAGTCAAAACATTCCTCATGAAGGAGAAACAAAAATAATAATTTGTTTTAGAGCAAAATGTTTACTTAATGCCATATGTTCACTGTTATTTAACTACAAATATGTAGTTCCACACATAGACTGGTAACCCATTGTCTCAGCTTGACAGTTATGGTTAGAAATGTCAGGTGTTATGTTGATATATGCTTCACAATTTGGAATTAAACTGACTTACAATACTGATCCGTGATGTAGAAGCAGATCTATCACTTCTGTACATCTAAAACCACACTTGAATTTAAAAACAAGCAAACAAAAAAACCCAACCAACAACAACAACAAAAAAACCATCACAGTTTTAGCTTTAATTCAGAAAGAGGATTGACTAGCTCCATAACAGAATTATCCTTTGCTTTCTATGAATATGCTTCTATTCAGCAAATTCATCTGTTTAGGAAATTGAAGACCCATTTACACAATTTAGAATGATATAAAACTAAGTTGTAGGTATGTGAAGCAACTTGAAAAGAAGTGACTGAGTTTGCACCTTTGCTAGGACAGTAATATGAAGGAAGAATAATTTCAATAAATCAAATTAAAATATTGTAATCTATATTAATTAGTTGAGGAATCGTTACTTTAAATTCTGTGAATCTTCATGCCAGGTGTTACGTTGATACATGATCTGATAAGACAATTGTGATACTGTGATACTCTCTGTTGTAATAATTGTACTGAAAAATTAAAATAAACTCCTGGTTAGATGGCAGAAAAAAATTGAATCAAAATCTGAAGAGCTCCTCTAAAAAGCTGAAAAATCAGTCACAAACTTCTCAAATATCTCTACTTCCTTTCAGTGTTAAATATCTTGTTTAATGAAAAGAATAGATTTTAGTTTGCATTCTATAGAAATCAACACTTTAAGGGTTGGAGATGGGAGAAAGGGGATATCATATTTCAAGGGTTTGTTTGTTTTCTTAAGGGTATTTTAGCTTCCTGGAAAGCACAGTTTCATAATTCAATGAGTGCACTGTTTACAAATAGGAGCTATATTTAATATACAAGGTGAAACAAAAGATTACCACAAAAAGAAAGCAAACAACAAACCTGCCCAAACCCCAAAACACACCATTGCAAATAAATTTTCCATGTCTAAAATTGATTTGAAGGATTAGCACTGCTTTCATATTAATCAGAAGTGACTGCTTCTGTAGAAGCTGACAATGCAAAATAATATATAGGCTCAATCTGACAAGGAATCTTTAAAATTTTTTCACATTAATATTGCTCAATGTCATCCCAACCTTTTAAATTCCTCTTGGATGTGAAGCTGATAGGAAAATTTTTTGCTGACTGAATATTAAAATTGAAAACATTCACGGAAGAATGTATTTCAAAGGTGATGTGACAGAACATTATTACGGACTCATGTTTCTCACCCCTAAATTCCTGCTTTTTCTTGAAATAAGCATGCCAAAAGACAGCACAATCTGGACTCATAAACTTTGTCTAACCGAGAAACAATACTGCAGAAGATTACTTTCTACACAGGGAAAGCTCAGATCTGTTAGGGTAAGCTTTTAATGTGCTCAAAAAAATAAAAATGTCATTTTAGCTTTGCTTTTTAACTCATCATCATTTAAGAGCTTTCTCAAATGAAAAGTGTCAGCCTTTTCTGGATCCCTAAAACTCCTTTTCATTCTACCACCCCCTGAAGGCTTGGCTTCTGAGCTGCTCTGCCTGCTTCTTTGGGAAATCTCCTAGGTATCCTGCATGACCCGCCTTGTGCCTGAGAAGGTTATCCAGGCTGAGCATGTTATAAAAGGAACATGTTAATTTCCTCTCCTTTATGAAGAAGACTTGTCCTGATTCAAAGCAGAGTATTCAGGACAAGCTAAATAATGGTTAACACATGGGTTTTCTCCTTTGCCCACCCTCATGGTGGTATTTTTTTAAATGGCATATACACTATATATAAAGAAAAAATTATCTCTTTTCCCCTCCCATATTTCATAGATACAAATGGAAACTCAAAAATATTTTGTGCTAAACAGAATTAAGTTGAGGAACAACACGCACGCCAAAGCCTAGAGTTTCTTCTGACTGATGGTCAGAACAGTGAAAACAAGTAAGGATCCATACCAATGCAGAGAGGAGATGGATAGTTCCAGCGTCGAACAGTTCCTGGCATACAAGAAATATGAGAACGGCCCTGTTCGGAAAGGGCAAAATATCAGATTACAGATACTCATTATGGAATTTTCCTGGAAGGTAGAGATACAGAAGACCTCCTGGATAATGTAATTGGTGTCTTTTCTTATATCAGCCAACTACTTCACAATTACTTGAATGAATTTCTGAAAGGCTATTTTCAAATACTTCAGATTTTTTATTCTTATTTTTCTCACGGATAAATATTCTGAAACCCCCTTCCTTTGCTAACTTGAAAATGTCTTCATATTTTTGACTAAATAAAAGTATGATTATAAGACAAAAGCAGCTAACTGCATGCATTAATATACTCAAATTTGCTCACTCCCTATTTCAATTCTAGTATATTCCATCCACAGTGTAAGCACAGTGGTTAATTTTTAGGCTGCAGTCTGGAGTGAATCAACCTTTGCTCTGGGGGAGCAGTACAGGCACAGAGAGGAATTTGTTCCACATCTTACTTGCTACAGATGGTATGGATGTGGACTATGCCAAGAAAGTCATCAAGAAATAACCAGCAGGCCTTGACCTCTCACAGGGCTTCCCAACATGACCCACTGCATACATGCAACATCTTGGCAGTCAGCTATAGAAGTACAAGTGCCTCTTTATTTAACTGCTGTGTTTAATTTACTCTGCCTATTTTTAAGAAAAATTCCAAGTACCAAGCAGGATCATGTGGCAGCTGGAAGTGAAATACAACATGGCCGTAACCTGCAAAGTCTAATCCCACATACTTCAGGGTGGCTGCCTAGGACCAATTGCAAAACACTCCCAACTTTATTTGCTCTGGTAACAGTTCAAACTGAAAACTTAACAGTAGCACCAAAAAAGTCTCTTTTTGTGAATTATGTTCTCTGAGGAATTCAGGTTATGCATTCCACTGCTGGAATACAAAAGCTGAG
Organism: Acropternis orthonyx; assembly: GCA_035583155.1. NCBI lineage: Eukaryota > Metazoa > Chordata > Aves > Passeriformes > Rhinocryptidae > Acropternis > Acropternis orthonyx. The sequence continues at coordinate 94,680,501 of JAWWEU010000111.1, read as the reverse complement.
TAAAACCCACAGGAGTGGAAGTAACTGATACAAAGATTGAGATGTGGGACTCGGAACAAGATTTAGTTCCTGGTTTAGTCATTTGGATATACAAACTTGTGCAAGTCACTTAACATCTCTTGTTTATCAAGTGTATTAAGAGTCTAATATTTAGTAAGGTAGCACATCTTCTCAATACAATATGAAGACTTAGTTAAATATAATTTGTCCATAGCAATCACATTTTCATTAAAAAAAAAAAAAAAAAAGAATGAATAGGCAAACTACAGTAAAGTAAAATACATTTAATGAAATTACTTCTACATCAATTGGATTTTTTACACACCATACCTTGAATAAAGTTCATATAGAATTGTATGGAATAAAACTAGTTTAATTCATCATTTAGTTGAGCGTATTAAGCAATCAGCTTCTAAAAGCCAAACTGAAGTATATCTAGAAAATTACTTGGAAGTAAAAAAAAAAGGATCAGTTTTCATTAAAATGATGAAAAATTAAATTAGTTTTTATCTTATAAAAACACTACAAATTGACAACAACTCAACTGAAAACTTTTTCTTAAAAGCGACCTTTTTAAAGGGAAAAATGTGCGTGCACTTATTGTGTCATCTTAGTTACTTGCAAAATGGATTAGCTTTGAATAATTTACTTAATGCGATATTCACTCTTTTATTCCCTCTTTCTAGTCTTCTATGATTGCATTGTTTTATTTTATTCTCTCTTTCTGGTCTTTTGTGATTGCATATCTCTGATGTGAGTCGAGGGGGAAACCGTAATTTAACTACCACAGTCAGGCAAAATGTAAAATGGCCTATAACAGATCTTTTGAAAAATAAAATTAAATGATTCCTCTGGCTTGAAGCCTCTTTCCAACAAGAGCACACTCTGCTTTCAGTCTTTTAAAGTTCCCTCCTGTGGGGAAACACTTAATCCTACAGCTAGCAATTACCTTTCTTATGTATCTCCAGGTAGTAGTTTGAGCTCTATGACTTTTCTGGTAAGTCTCAATTATAAACTAATCCACACCTGATTGTTATTGCTAGCTGTGAATATGTTCTCTAAAGACTGAGGATAAATTCACAGCCAGAGGAAAAAAAAGTCTGCAAATTTGTGCTGATCTATGTTTTTTGAATAGCAAACGTACTGTGTCCCATAGACCCTTATTTTCATAATTATTTAATTTGGAGCCATTTTGACTTGTCCTGTCTGAGCAACGGACTATACATAGCTGTGCCTGCACTTTTTATGGCAGAGTCCGTACAGCATAGAAATTCTCATTAATATTTTGAAAAGCTTCAGACTCTTTTGTATTGAATTTGGATATTGAAGGTCTTTTGTTTTACACTTTAGACAAGCTCATGAAACTAGTTTTCATCTATGTCAGATTTCACAGATAGTATGACATTTTTATATGTATGGAATTAGAGGTTAAAATATAGTTAAGGAACAGTATGCTATGATATTTTAAGAAAGTATTTAATGATAGAATCCCTGTAAGTATAAAAACAAAAGTGAAGATAGTCACAGTATTCAAGGCCTACAGGCAAGACCTGTCTGCATACAGACAAAAGAAATTGTACGGTTTTGTGATAGTGACATACACAGTGCATTGAAATTTAGCTTTAACACAGATCTGGGGTTTTTTTTCTGTGCAGATCTCTTCCTCTCAAATACGTGATTGCTTTTTACTAATACTGTATTTATTTACTTACATTTCTGATTATTTTCTAAGTAAGAATAGATCCAAAATATCAAGTCAGGGCTGACAATGTATATGTTCAAAAGGTTTCCTGTACTTATTCCAACTTATTCTAACTTCCAAAGTATTCATATTCTATTCTTATCATTCCACCTCAATAATTCAATATTAAAAAAAATTAAGTAAGGACAGAAAATTTGATGATGTTGTATCTTGAGGGTTTACCTATTTCTAATCCAAGGAATTAAAAATGGACTAATGCCTTTATTCATATGCAAAATTCAAATGTTTCCTAGTTGATAAAGGTAGGGATAGAAGAGTGTGTAATATGATAGCAATACAAGTAGGAGTCACCCCACCAAATCTAAGCAGTTGAAAGTTAATACTTGTGTTAACCTTTTGATATCCTAGTCAGTGAAGAAGAATGATACTTTAAGAGTAAGGTTCCTGTCCTAACACAAAATCTTAGTATGAATTAGCCCTTGAAGGTTGTTTATCTCTGGCTGTTTATCTCTAGTGTCACAATGAAAGCCTAAACAGCTGAATGAGATTAGATAGCTGGTTTCTAGATGAAATAATTTGGATTATATCCTATTCCACCTCCTGAGGAAACCATTAGTATAGGATTGGTTTTTCATTAGTATAGGATTGGTTTTTCACTTTTTTTCTATCAGATCACTGTTATAAGCTTGCCCAACATGCAGATGTTTACCTATGTGTATCTCAGTCTTAATGGCTTGGGAGCAGTGACCTGGATCACAGCAATAAGGCATTATACACCCTTTGGCAATGATATGAACAGTAATTTTATGACAGCCCTACTAGCATCACCATCAGATCCTGGTCCTTTCACCATAGAGTGGAACTGAATAAAAATGCATAAAGAAGTCCACACAACTTTTCTACAAATATTCAAAACACGAATCTTTCTCAAAAAAAAAAAAAAAACAAAAAAAACCAAAGAAGAGATTACTTTTTCTTTTAACACAAGTCTTAAGTTACAATTGCTGTGTAACTAAGTTTATTATAGGTTGACTTCCAGATAGATTCTGCACTGAGATAGACTATTCTGAGTCTAGGGATGAATAATGTTAATTTTATCTCAGCGCATACAAAAAAGCACTATAAGGGCATATAAGCTGTATCTGTACTAGTGGAAGTGTGTGGGCTTGTTTTCTAACCTTGAGGGCAAATGCTCAATGTTTTGTATATCTACCTCACTAACCTGTTCCTTCTGAACTCGCCTCCAAAGAAAAGTGTCTCAATGCAAACTGCCTGTCAGGAATAATCTCTGGTTTATGATAATTACTGAACTGTGTTACTTCACCTAGGCCAAAACCATGCCAGCACCCCATTCTAACAAATAAATAGTGCTAAAGATTAAATTTCAACTCCCATCTTTGCCTTGTCTATAGAAATATAGATATATCTGTAGAATGTGTCATTTCATCATATACTTAGTTTAATGTTATTTAGAAATATAAAACTGGTGCAATACAAGTTTTTAAATGGAAGTCAAAGTCTATTTGGGAGGCAAGCTTTCATGATAGATGGTCCTTTATGAAGCAACCATATCATAAAAATATTATCACGTCTCTCATTTTCTTACTGATGTGCTATCCAAAAAGGATACTTTAAGGGAAAGATGAAATAGAGAAAATAAAGTTAAAAGCTCAAAAAGTTTTACACCTGTAGGTATTTTCAAAATAATATTAATATTTATTTTGTTGGAAAGAAAAAAACCTTAAGTAGCTTCGATATGAACCATCAGCTGACTTTTAAGCAACCCTCAAACCATTAAATAAGCAATGATAAGCTAAAATAGGCTTTATTGTGCTCAAGTATTGAATATTTTCTAATTAGTAGGGCATTTATATGCTAGAATTTTTTTGCTATTAATATGGAATGTTTCAGGTCACACTATACATGTAAAGAGCAAGGATTAAATACTTGACTCTTTATCTGTCATACATGACTGAAAAGGTAAGTATATTCCTGATTACCTAGAGACACTTTACATCCAGGTCTTTCCAAAGCCAGACTAGAACTAAGATGTTCGGTCTGAATCCTGTCAGAATTTTAGAAGAATGGTAAGGAATACTGAGAACAAAGAAAAATCATATATATGCTGAGAGAACACTGAATTGGCCATTCTCCTATGGGTAACTTTATCCTTGTCTGGAGCATAAGTTGTGATACTTTGCTTTCTCTGATACAGATTGTACATTGCCTTGACTGAACCTGTTACCAACTGAAAGATTCTGAACTCAGATGTTTTCAGTGTATGATACCAGTGGTGGAATATATGGAATGAATTAGAGAAACTAATGAGGGAAGCAAAAAAGCTTTCAGTCTTAGGCTTATATTGTGCTGAGACATTTACAAAAAGCAACTCAATCACATGTCTACCATGGGAAACTAAATCAGTGTGCAAACAGAGAACATACCAAATTAGTGAACTAATTTAAAGTATTTCTTTCCTTGAAAGATTTTGAAGAGTAGATTTAGCATGAATAAAATTTGCTTTAGAAATTTTACAGTTCTTGAGCAGAATACAAAATCCCATGATGCGTTTCTACCACTGCGGTTAAAATTTCACCTAGAGAAATCACTCCCAAAACAAGGAAAAACACTACATAGCATAGTATTATAATAATTTCCTAGAGGAAACATTTTAATCATGTTATTTTCAGGTCCATTTTTACGGTCTACTGTTCAATGTTGTGTTGATCTAAAACAAGATTTGCAAGCCCAGATTTACTGAAGGCCAGAAATGTCACACATTCGAAGCTTTAGAGTGTAGGAGCACTCACACAGACTCTACTTAAATCACTCCTATGTACACACTACAGACTCTTCCTTAGAGTAGATTTTGGGTGGCTCTGTTGCCATTTTATTGCAATTGTTTCACAGTGTATAATTCAAAGAAAAAAGAAAGAAAGAAATACCTGTAATGTATATCCTGGCTCACACTGAAATGACAAAACATCGTTCACCATATATCTATCACCTGATTTGATCCCATTGCTAGGAATTACTGGTTCTGGACAGGCAGCAAGGCCTACAGCTGAGGAAAATAAACACAAACATTGAAAAAACATAGATAAGTGGATAACAGCACTTCATTGATATTCTCTGCTCTATTTAATTCTTTACACAGAACTGGGGTTTTTTTTAAGAGAACATTAATAGAAAATTAATTTCAACACTAAACTGAAATTTTGCTTAAAACAGAAGTTTTCAGAACTGTTCTACAGAATACAGGTGGTATGAATGAAGTACAAAGATTATATAGTGTGACTGTACCAACTACTATTTCATGTTGCTACACTATTTTATTATCTCTAAGCCAGTATTGTAATTCTAGTTTCTTAAGCAGCCTTGGGGGTTATTTTTGTTTTGTTTTGCTAAGTTTTTTTAATCCTTTCTTATCCTTGTGAAGGAAGTGGAGACAGAAAGAGGGAATACACTATGCATATTCTCTCTTTTCAACAAAAAATGAGCAGAACTTATTGGTGGCTCCTTATGTTTAGACAACTCCATTGATTACAAAGAAGTTTAGAAATTGAGATATAGTGCTCTTAACCCAAAACTAAATCTTTGCATAATTGTGACTGGACAGTCTGTTCCTAATTATTTTTAAGGCAGGTACTAGCAAACAGATTAATTTCACAAAGATTCTTCATTATTATTAATTTCTCATATGTGTTCTCCTAAATTTGTCAGCCTGAACTAGACGCTTCTGCTTTTTGTCAAGTGCATATCATTTTTCTTTTTTTTCCCTTGGGTGCCTAGCTAGAGGAGTTTGTTAGTCAGTACTACTGAAAACTAAATATCAACTCTGCTATCTAAGCTAAAATGCTTCAAATAACAATACAGTTGAGAAACTTGACTATATTAAGTAATTTTGTGCTTTTAAGATTTTCTCTGCAAACAGAAAACCAGAAGAATTAGTTCATAAGTTCAAGGCCTGACAAAAGCATCTCATTCCTCTTATAATGTTAAAAAATCTTTTTAAAGTAAGAAATCAATTTTAAATGTATAATAAGTTTGAAGTTGTTTATTAATTAGAGAAACTTACTACTGAAACATAAATAAATAGCTTGGGTTTTTTATTACAATATGATGTGTAGAAACCAAAACAGAATGAAAATTGTTTTCATAATTTGTGAGATTTTTAGAACCTATTAGCACAAAGTTTTATAAAAATCAAACAAACATGACAGTTCTCTGAATGTGATACTGTGCATCCTTCAATTGAGTTGTGGGGGAAAAAAAACAACTGACTACAACTCTTACTGTCATGCTATGAAATCTCACTCATTTGTTGATTATAAGTGCAGCTTGACAGTGTTTAGTACAGAAATTACATGATGTTTGACTTTACTCTGATAGCTAACATTTTGGAGTCTGTTTTTCCAGATGGTTTGTCATGAAATAATATATGATATTATTCACTGCGACCCTAGGAAAATACAGTTTTCTTACTAATAATGCTGCTCAGATATTTTGATACAGACAGGGTTTTAACTTTTTGCCCTAAACCTTTATGTATCTACTTTTCATCATTCCAATATAAATGTCTTCCAAATATTAAATTCACACATAAGAATTTTGTGTTTCATATTTCATACACTTCCAGCCTTCACACATAAGAATTTTATGTTTCATATTTCATACACTTCCAACCTTCACACATAAGAATTTTATGTTTCATATATCATACGCTTCCAGCCTTTTGCAGTTCAAGGTTCAGTTGAAGTAACTGTATGAAGTTCAGTATTTTTTTTCCTAACGAAGTACACAGATGTTTCAAATGGTTTTATACTTTCACCAGAAATTGAGATTCTGAGCCAGGTTTTTTTTCTTTCCTGGAAATAAGTTCTATAATCCTGTATGTTTTTTCTACATCTTGTGCTCTTGAGTCTTATTATATTTCACTTTTTTTTCAGGAATGAACATAGCAACAAGCCATTCCAATTCTTACTCAAGGTATGAATTGTAGTCTTCATAAAAATTATGCAAAACTTATTAAACTAAAAATTTTCAAATTAGCACATAAAGAATTATTTAATAGTTGCAAGCAACAGGATCTCCCTGAAGTGGGTCTTTTGTGTACTGGAATGCTTAATTTAGGAAAATTTATAAACATACTTTAAAGATTTTTTACAGATTTTGTTATTCCACCAATATAATGACCTTTGAGAGGATGCTATGGTGACTTCATGTGACCTCTAGGAACTTCATGTGTGGTCACTATGTGGGACTGTAATGTTCCAAATAACTGCAAAGATATTTTCATTAACTTCAGTGGTTTTGCTACAAGTTTACTAGTATCATTCTTTTGGTCAGCCACTCTGTATTCTACAACACCACAAATGCATCGGTGTCTAGAAAATTCCTTTGATTGTAGGTACTAAATAGTCATGATTTGCATCCCCACAAACTGTCTACTTCAGCATTAAGTAAAGGGTAATGCCTTATCTCAGTAATACAAACTACTGTATACAGACCGTTTTGAGAATCCAGTGTTCAGACACAACTTAAATGAATCAGCCCTTATTTCTGCATTTTCTCACCCTTCTCATTCTCAAGTTGAAAAAAAAAATATTTAAGATCTCCTCCAAGCTCACTATTATGAAATAAATTAGCACCTAACAAATATATTGTGATTAAATTGCTTATGGATAGCAATGTTCTTGCTGAATTATGTGGATGTAAATTTGAAGTTCACTTCCTGTCATCAAGAAATTTGTATTTTGGTTGAACTCAGCATTCCTGTATGCTGAGAATAACAGGGTTGAAGATCTTAGATCTGTATGAATAAAGTTACTTTTATGTATTTTTCTGAGTTACAAAAAGTTATATCAGTGACTCATAGCAATACTAATAATGTGCTTGTAATATAGCTCTTTCTACCATTTGTTAAATAGCATACAGAATTTAAATAGACTACGATCAAAAGAAAATCTTCAAAGCAATTTTCTGTGTAACTGTTAGATATTGTATTATATATCCATTTATCTTTAACAGATTCAAATAATTAGGTAAAGCCTTTTGTGCTGGCTGCTTATGCTTTCTGTAACATTTTGTATACTACTTTTTTGGTCTGATGATGCAAATTATAGATATTCTACCAGAATGTCATAAAATACTATGTGAAAACCACTCATAATTGACTTTATTTGATATACCTGACATTAAGAAGCGATATTATCCTCCCAAAAGCAAAGAGAAAGTTGAAACCAGAATAAAACACTATTCTGAATCCTCAAATATCTGTTATTCTAATCATTACATAATACCAGCCAAGCTTAGTTAGAAAACTACTTTAGTTAGAACTGGTCAAAAAATCTAAAGAATGCTCAAGAGAAAGCAAACAAATTCTAGTGTCTGGGGACAAACTAAAGAACCTAAATAGTGAGAGATTCTGAAATACATTATTAAACTTGGTTGTATGTGAACAGTCAGTAATAACAGGAAAACATGTTAAATGTCAAGTCCAAGCAATCAAAAAAAGGGACAAGGATTGTTTCAGTGCATGCTCTTCAGAGCTCAGCTTCTGCTACACGGTACAAAAGAGAACACATCAGTGTCAAAAACGATAACCCTCTCCCTGCCCTTCTTCCACTTACTGCTTGCTAAATACTTTCTCAGCACTGCTGTTGCATAAGACAAATACGCCTTACTTACATAATTATATACATGCCTACAATTACCTCAAATTCTGTCCAAACATCACTGCCATTGCTGGCAGAAAGAAAATCCTTGCTGGCATATCTGACAATGTGAATGGCCATTAGTGTCTATTTCTGAAAGCTGCAAACTGGACAACACATGAATTTCTTGACAGCTAGACCAGAAAGTCATCAGGCTTTCTTTTTTGAATTCCACCCACCATCCCCTCCCCGAACTAACGGAAACATATTATTCTTTATTATATTACAAACATCAAGCTGGAGTGAATTGTTCTTTCTATTTTGATGATGGTGTATACGAAAATCCAAGCTGTCCCTTTCAAAACTTCATGCTTCAGACACCAGCCTAAAAAATGCCTTTATCTCAATGAGTTATTGCAGGGAGTTCAGATTCTTGTCAACAGCTAGTAAGTTGTATATATATACTGGCAGGATCATGACCTGCTAAATTAAAAATGGCATGTTTATGAGTCACACCTTCTTTAACACAGGGGAAAAGAAATGTTACGAAGAGCCACAATAAAGATTGAATTGCATGAAAGATCTTAATCTGGACCTGTAAAATACAATATACTACTTGGAAGAATACATTTTCTTCTCTGCCAGCCTGATTTTTATCTTTGAATTTATTAGAGATTTTCATGATAGAGAAGTACTGCAATAGACAGTCATCTTCTCTAGTCCTCTTAGCAATGAATCCTTTTATTTCAGCTGCCAAGAACCTTTAACACTTGAAAAGATGCAATAGAGTGGTTTCAGAAAAGGAGACAGTGACTAAAAGTAAGCTTATATTCTCATACATATTCCTTCATTTTGTTATAGCACAAAGCTAAAAGTTTACAAAATGGATTCTGCTGCCTTGTGCTATATATCCTAATAAAAGGTAATAAGGCTAGATGATACTATTAAAATATGATTGCATACATCAGAATTTTTACTGAAATATTTTAATTCTAATTGCTACATTTGTATATATATGTATATGCATATGTATATGTCTATAGTTATACATAGTTATATATAGTTATAGACATTTGTGGCCTAAACCTACATATCAGTATTATATATTCAGTTCTTACTAAAACAAACCTGACTTCAACTGAGAAGTTCAAGCAGCAGGATGAGCAAACACTCATAATTTCCAGACTTTTTAACTGTTTGTATATTAAGAAAAATATTTAAAATATTCCTGAATTAGTAAATGAGATTTTAAGACCAAGTTTGAAACATCAGTGACCATTGAATTAAACAGGCACAATTCTAAACCATATCTCTTGGATAGCTGATTCTTTTGTTCATTAAGTTTCAAAGGAATTCAGTCAAATATAGGAAATATAATTTCTACTGTTGTACATATTAGAAATGCAACAAAGCATATGGTGATTAGACCTGTTGATCATTGTGAAAATAATTACATTGTTTATTTTACCACATGCATATGAAGAATTAAATGATTAATTCCCATCCTCCATATTTTACTGCTTTGTTTACCTTAAGTTACTGCAACTAGATTAAACACCTACAACCTTTCTGAAATAACAAGAAACACCATCACACAGTGACTCTCAACAATGCTTACAATTGTGTTATGACCAGAATGAATTTTTTCTAAGGCACTGACCAATATTTTCTTCTAAATCAAGTGAGTTTGTGTATCTGACTTTAAAAACCAAATAAACCCAAAACAAATAAAAGAACATAACAAACAAACAAAAAAGAAACAAAACAAAACAAAGGAAAGGCTAAGCCATCAATTTGACTGTAGTATACAGATTGAGACCACTCAACTTGGACAACCAACTCATACCTACATTCTTGATGTCTAACACAGAATCATCGTAAAGTAAATGACAAAATTATATTATTCACTGTAAGAATTGTGTGTTTTCAAAGGCTACAAAGGAAATCTGTGCACTGCCTAGCTTAGACATGCACTTAGGTTTGCATGAGCAGACTGCCCAGATCCTTCCCAAGAAAATAAAGACACACATAGGAAGAACCTTCAAATGGAGAAAGTAAGAGAAAGATATATTGTTAAAAGGAAAAAAGTGTTTCAAGAAATAAACCAGCATTTATTCAAATATTTAAATTATCTTGAAATATTTACAATTAAAATAAGATGGCATCAGGGGCTGAAGCTTTTATAAAGTATTTATAAACTGCTATGAAGTTACTTCAAAACAGGAATATACAGTGTGGAATATAAGTTATGTGATCAAATGATAGCAAACTAAATATACTTTACTGAAATAAAGCTGTTTTCCCTAACATAGTGATCTAAACCCAGACATACTTATAGCATTTACACTGGTGAAAATATTAAGTAGAAATTCTCATCCATTTATCCTAAAATATTAGTATGATGTGAAATGTCTAGAGAAATAATTTTTATTGTGGAGAAATAATTTGTAGTGACTTAAAGACACTCTCTTCTGTGGCTCCTTGATCCTTGGAATTTCTCCTGGGATGAAGGGAATTTTTGTAAGTGATTCTCATTTCCTAATGACAACTAATTTATGAAGATTCTATTCATATAAGGACTTCAGGGGTCTGCAGGATTCTGAAATGGTTAGTGTAGAGCAGTTTTAGCTACTACTCTAATTTGTAATGCATACAAAAGGTAAGGCCAGATGCAAAATTATAAGGGCCACTTTCTCTCTTCTATCCCTTCTGTATCCTGCTAATGCAGGATTTGATGTTCAAATTTGAACTTGAGCTCAACAGCTTCTTATTGAGAACTGATATTTTTCTGGTAATATCTATAGTTTGAGAAATTGTCTTTACTGTAATTCCCAAGTGTCTTCGTACGGGAAAAGGTGTTTCACCCAGATGGTTGTTGGGCACAGGAACAGGCTCCGCAGGGAAGTGATCACATCACCAAGCCTGACAGAGTTCAAGAAGCATTTGGGCAATGCTCTCAATCACGTTGCAATTCTTGGAGTGTCCTGTGCAGGACCAGGAGCTGGACTTGATTATCCTGATGAGTCCCTTCTAACACAATATATTCTGTGATGCTATGACTATAAATCTAGCTCTTCTTTTCTGTCACTTTTTTTAATGTGCTTTGCTTTTATCAAACATAGCATTGTATATTGAATGTTTTATTCCATTTTTGTGGGTTTTTGTAGTAAGACAGTCCCTCGGCAAAAGGACATTTTATTCCAAATTTTACATTGACTTCTGAACCAAAGGTATTTATTTTTCAGATAGTGCTTCCAGCATTACATGGGCAAATGATCCCAGGCTTAGTATTCATAACCAAACACTAGGAATATCTGAATTTTTTACACAGAAAAGGTACTTTCTGCTCTGCTTTTTTCTTGATCTAATAAGTTGGTTGCTCAATATAAAACAGTAAATTCTTGCTGTGGGGAGCTGGTCAGTTTCTTTACTCAGGCACACAGAGAGATATACCCTACTCCTGCTATTTCTGCTGAGACCATTTAGCCACGTAAGGAAGGAAATTTTTCTTACCTGCCAGATTAACAGAATAGTTAACTATGTTCTGAAAGCTGAATGTTGCTACCTTGACCTGTACAGAGTTGCACTTCTAAAAAACCCTGGGCTTGAAACATTGGCACCACTGAAGTCAACAGATGCTCTATCAGAGCACAGTTGTGGGACTGGCAAGTAGGAGACAAACAAAAGTATAAATCTAAGTGATTTGACTTGTTAACCGAACAGGTTTTTTTCAGGACTCACAGGGATAATAAAACCAATACAATAAAAGATAAAAATTCAACTCAAAAATGTTATTGTAATACTTCCTCTAATAAATTTGTGCTTATTTACACTTCATATAGAATTATACTTTCACTTAAGGACAAGATAGTAGGAGGAAAACAAAATGATCAACTGATGAGGAGGGGTCCCCAGACAGAAAAAGAGAAGTTATCAAAATAATAGATTCCAAAAAAATTCCTGCAGAAGTAATACTCATGTTTTTAATTGTATTAAAAAAACCCCACAACATATTTGCATATAAATGTTTGAAATATACAGGAAACTAAATGAAAACATAAGACTATCTTATGACTATAGTTAGTTTAAAATATTTATTAGGAGTTGAAAATCTAGTCTTTTTAAAATTCTGTGTAGCTTTATCTTTTCTTTACAATTTTTGACCTCAATCTTAAATATAGTTTACTAAAAATAATCTATGTGCTTATTTATTTTTCTGTACTTTTTGAAAATATTAATAACAATGTTACCATTCTTAGACATTAATATTGGACTCCATGTAATAGAAAAAAACTAACTCCATTTTCAAGAAAACTCTTGAATTCCCTTTGAAAGAAAAGAGAGTATGCTCATATGCATAAATTAAAGAAGATTTACTTTGTGACCTTCATCAAAGTACTCATCAGACTGTCAAGTCATCATCATATTGTTTTTGAAGTACTAGACTATTGTTAACAATACCTATTTCCAGTTAAAAACAACACTATGCAAGCACATATACTGAAGTTACTATTGTTACTATTTATTTTAAATTTTGGAGAGATGTAATAATACAAACATTCATGTTTGAATGAAATATGATGATGTGAGGTAATCCATTATATACATACAACTTCTGTATTTTAGAACGAGGTTCTCACAAAATATATAAAGCATAATATATATATAGCAGAATTTCCCATTAAAATTTTTAGGTTATTCTCCTCATGTCACCACTGATTTACCAAGATAACTTCAGCATTTTCTTGTAGCTCCTGGAATAAAATGTTGGTTTTTGCAATTACAGCAATTTGTTGAGAGAAAATAATTTGACGGAATGGAAAGAACAGCAAGGCATAAATATATGCATGTATAAATAGGAAAAATAAAATGTTATCTGCTCTGTTTTTATCTAAGTAGGGAAATTAACTCATATTGTTTTGGCCCCTAAATTTCAGAACTAAGCTGAAATAAGTTGAAAAAACCCCACATCAGTATTAAACCTGACATTATTAAAAATGTTCTGAGTTGCCAGGTTGATTTGTTGTATGCTGCTTATTTGTGAAAGCTGGTTTTCAGCAATTTCAAATGCCACTTCATTCTAAACTTCAGTTCACTAGATATCACTTATACCAAGCTTGGTAGTCAGGAAAGAAAAAAACAAACAAGCAAGCATAAAGAATAATATAAATTCTCTGTCCCCTTTTCTTCATGCATGCTTTTTCCTGAGAGTTTCAGAAAACAAGGAGTCTTACTTTTGTATTCCAGGTGAAAACCAGCTGCTGCCACACTAATGTCAGAGTGAAAATGTAGGTAAAGTTGATTGGAGGTGCTATTCAACAGTGCTGGAACAGTTGTACCTGGAAAAATAAAAGTTATGGAATAAACTGTAACATTCTGATATATCAGAGTTTTATATTGAAAAGACATAACCAGAACTGAATCAGACGGGCTTGTTTTCTTCTCATTATGTCCACAGAAATCTCAAATAATATGCTATGTTCTGCCTTGTTTTCTCCTGAAGCTGCAAGAAAATTTTGATTACAATTCATAATAATAAGAGGCTATGTAAGTACAATCAAACAAGATCCCATCATGTTTAGCAAAAACTTTGCCTTGGATAGAAGAAAAAGAGGTGTAAACATAAAAAAAAAAATCACATAAGTAAAAGATTTGATTATGAGAACAAGCTCAGCTGCCATTTGCCTTTTTCCCCACATGTATATAAAACTTGCAGTACAGAACAAAGCAGTCCAGATTTTTCTTCTGTGTCCACCCCACACATTTGCCCACAATATTTCAACCATTTATGCTAATTTGGAGGATATGACAGGAAATTAAGCAGGTACAACACATTAAAAAAAAAAAAAAACAAGACATATTAGCTTCTTCTAATTCATATATCTATAATAAAACTGTGTGTCACTGACTTCAGAGTATGTTACACAACAAGCTTATCACTACTCAGGTTATATTTTTTGCCACTGGAATTGCTGTGTGACACAACATTGTCCTTATTACTACATGATACCACCACATACTCTAGTCTAAAGCTGGAAGATCTACAGAGACTAAAAATTAAATAATTTTCCCTGATTATCCTCAAAGACAGTATCAAGTAGCTAATGAACTTCAGTGGTGGATGCATAAGAAATATTTTCATTTTCCGTGGGGCATTTTCTCTTTCTATGGTAACTGTGAGCAGCCTAGGTATGAGCTCAAAACTTGGGCTTAAAAAATGCTGGAAAGAATTATCTTCCTAAGTGTACAATCTAAAATAGGAAATGGTAGATACGTTTAAAACCAAAACTGTATTAAGTAAAATCTTGTTATAATGGTGATGAGCTCAAAGATGACAAGCAGGCCTTGAAGAACGGTTTTACTGTCAAAGTATGGAAATTTAGACAGTACAGAGCACTCACTTCACACAGTGCTTATCCTGCAGGACAGAAAAGTGAAGCATCTTTCTGGAAGGAGGACTTTTCAGAGTATCAGTTAAGGAAACTTCCCTGTCTGACCATCCAGGCATGGTGGTCACACTCCCATCCACCAGAGACTTTCGCTGGGACCAAAGCCCCTTCACAGTGAGTGGCTTCAGTGAGCTGATGGGTCTCTGCTTGAATCCCTGCACACTCCACACTCACACAGTCAGACCAGGTTTCCTTACCAGTTTGATCCCAGGTTTTCTACAGCACAACCTCATTCCATAAAGCCATTTATTCACAGTGCAATCACAGAGAAATAGCTCAAGCTAGTGCCTCCGAGGTGGGACCCTGAACAAAAGAACTGCCTGGGCTTTTATACCCTCACAGTCTACCTACATATGAAAGCCTCATCTCTTCCTGCAGAGTCCTCAGCTCGTGCTGTGTCTCTGAGTGTTCGGTCCCCTGGATGGGACACAGGCCCCCGGGCCATCTGTTGTGGAAAGTGTTGGCAGGTCACGCCTCTTGCCTCAGGCTCCACCACCCAGAGCTCACCCTGCAGCTCGCACTGCAGCTGCTTGTCCAGCTGCCTGCACTGAATGTATTCCTCAACAGTATATATATATACATATTTATATATAATTTGAAATATATTTATGGATTTATGGATTATGGTGTCCTGTAAGAATGAAGATTATAACTCATAACGGCTATTATACTCTTCATTGAACAAAACTGAACTTCTGGCACTTCTGATCATTTGTAGGACCTGGTAGTATTTAACACCAGTCTTTTACTCCCTTAAAGGTGATATTCAATAAGATAAGTTATATCCTATTGTACTGTGGGAAATAAATGAGACTAGTTTTTAATTCTCATAATTGCCACATTCAATAGCATAATTCAGGCTGGATGCCTGTCACAAGTGGAAGCCCCAGAGACTGACACTGGACCCCTTCCACTGCTTCAGCATCTTCAGAAATGACTTGGGTCATGGGGCTTGAAAACACCCTCACCAAGTTTGGTTATGACACTAAACTGAGTGGTAAGGCTGACATGTCACCCATCTTACAGAGAGACCTGGACAGGGACTAGGAAGAGCATTATGGACTTTCACAAAGATGAGTGCAAAGTTCTGCATGTGTGTCAGAATAAGAAAAAGAGCCTGGTACAGGCTAGGATTTGTGTGGTTGGGGAGCAGTTGAAAAGGATTTGAAGGCCCTAGTGGACAAGATGAGCATGAGTCAACAATGAAAAGTATTTTGAAAGTATTGCCAACTAAATCCCACTAATCAAAATAAAAAATTTTAGTTTCATATTTTCTTCTGAAAATCTCTTTGAATTTGAATACTGACATGTTTACAGCACCTGAAGTCTCCTCCCAAAAATGAGAACATTTCATAATGATAACACAAATTATGTAATCCATAATCCCTGTCTATATGTGTGAGCAAACAAAGACGTTGTCTCACACATCTATATATAAAACTGTATCTTTAAATCATGGCATGTCCTCACCTGAAAAGCTCCCAAGACGTGGTGCTGTCATATCTCCACCATCATATATTTCAAGGGAGTCCCAATTATGTTCAGTGGCAAAACTGATGACCTGGATCTGTAAAAGACGATCACAGAACCTTTTAGGCCAACTAGCCATATGAATTTTTAAATGTTCTAGAAACAACAAAATAAAAAGAGAACATGTCCCTAATAAAATAAAAAATATGAGCTCCAAAGAAAAGACACCTCACTGAAAAACATGTAAATAAAATATTAACATCAATTTTACTTTGTGTTAACTCAGAAATATGACACTAGGCAAGTAAGTAGGATTTTGCATGTATGTTGCATCATTTTAAATAATTGTTTAAGGTGTAAATGGGTAGATAAGATAGTTGCAGAGGTCTCAAGTTCCTTGGTAATACCCTAGGAGAAAGAAAGGGTTGGCATTTGTATACCAGACTGAAGGATCGGGACCTGCTTTCAATATGTTATACAGTTAAAACTGAAAACTCCTTGCTAATCATTTCTCATTCATACTCCCATGTGAAAATAAAGCCAATCAAAGAAAAATAATGAGAAAACCAAACCACTAATATTTCAAGTCCCTCCCCTCAAATTATCTTATTCCTATTTTATCAAATTTTTAGAGAAATAAATAAAGAAAGTACTTAATAATCCATGCCTGACAGAATATAGACTTGCCTGAATACCTGATCCCTCAGTCACTATGATTTTCCACACACAATTCAGGCTGTTACCATAAGGTTCAGGGTAACCTGGTGAAAGAATAGTACCTCTGCGCTCAGTAAAATTCCCACTGCATGGCACTGAAAGAAAATATTATCATAAATTGTTACTCAACTTGAACCACTAGAGAGAACAGAAAAGTAGTAATAGTTTTGCTAAGACCATTATAATAATTAGCTTTTTTAGCATAAACACATAGATATGAAGCAATCAACTGAACTTAGAATGCTTGTTATCTAAAATATATGAACGATATCAAGCATAAGATACAACCTGCATGAATAAACAATTCAGAAATGAACTTCATTTTGAGTGTGTGCACCCTAGAACAGTCCAGCAGCACAGCCTAATCATGTCTTACCTGAACAGTGGCAACAAACTGTAAAGACATAACATTAAACACAATCATGATTGACAGAAATGCTGCTAACTCACCCACAGCCTAAGATAGTTCCAATATTGGAGACAGCTGGTAAAGCAGTGTAGTACATTATATATTTTTACTCATACTCCTTTACGGTTCAAGAAAACAGAACAAAACTAAACAAAAAAACAGACTACATAATAAATAGGACACCTACATTTATTTTTAGAACACTAATTAATTATAAATTCCTATGAATAGCAATGACTTTTGTACATAAATCCAAGAAAGGAGAAAATAAAACATTTCAATATCTAAAAAAAAAATAAAAATATTCAAAGTGCTAAACATTATTTCAGTGCAAGTCTATTGACAGACTGAAGAAAATTAGCTATACTTAACAATGTTATCATTATTCAACATACACTATGCTTCTTCTTGAAAGAAGAAATCATCATCCTATCTGTGATAGAAATAGATACACTACAAGTACTGTATAATAATACACTTCTGGAGAATTAAACTCTGTCTTATATTTCAAGTTGTGGATAAGTCATGAAAATAATGAATGTACAAGAAAATGTGCATCACACTTGTTCATAAAATCTAAGTAATTATATGAAACACTATACTGCCTACTAGCCAGCCGGTACTCAATTACTTCTTGCTATGGAAAACTGCCCTTTTAAATTGGGCATGACTGATATTAATCAAAGGAGAGGGAATATATGTGTTAAACAATATTTTCTGAAACAGTTCCTGAATCCTAATTCAGAGACGTGTGACAGAACAGACGACTTAAATGTAATTGCTTACCTATGCAGCTTGGCACTGTGTCATTCCACTGAGCTAAGGCATTAGGTACGGACTGACATCGGATCGCTTTTGAGCCTTGTAGCAGATAGCCAGGACTACACTCAAATCGAACAACAGAGCCTGCTGAAAACTCAGAGCCAATCCTCCTTCCATACCTGGGCTCTGGAACTGAGCTACACTGTGTATCACTTGTGCGTGGAACAGCTGCATAAAGAGACAAAACACAAAAGTCATCAACACGTCATAGTAAAACGAGAAAAAAAACATCAGACCAATAAAAATGCTTATTGTTTTTTGTAGGGCAGAGTTTAATTCAATATAGTTGTTTTGCTCCTGTATTCTGAACAAATGGCTTTTGAAATGTGATTTTGGGCTGTGTCTGTGTACAGTCATATCAGTGCCATGAAAGGCCAGAGAGATTTTGATGCCTGTCTTTAGGCACGAGAAGATCAGTGGGTGTTTCTGTGGTCCCCTTCAATGACAATACTATATCATACCTACTTCACTTAATAAATATGGGTGCTTTGTCTCCTTACTAGTACTTTCTCATTAGAAGCCAAGAAAAATATTATGGTGTAGATAATGGTAGAAAAAGACAATGTAATATTTGATTTATCATATTGGAGAATACAAAGTGATAGCAATACAGCCTTCAGGCTATTTCAGTGTTTACTGTTTACAATTATTTTTACCAATAATTTCTGAGAATTCATAAACCTGATGTGATACAAGAACAGTTAAAAGACTGTAAGCAACATATGAAGAGCAAAATAATAACATTTATTAGAAGCCCATGGGCTTGTTTTCCCTTTGGCTTTGTTATTTATAACCACTTTATAAAAGGCATTTTTATACCTACTGACACTCAGTATTTTGCCTGTTGTTTGTGTATCAAACTTTTTCTTAATACATTTTATTTTGCAGTAGCTAGTACATTTCAATTTTAATACATAAATATTTATATAGAAAATGATAGGTGTAACTTGTGTGCAATATCATCTAGAGTATAATAAAATATACATTATAATAAAATAGTAACTCCACAGTATAATAAAATAAATTTACTTTAAAAATAATCTAATTAAATATAAGAAATTTATTTTGTGCAAGTGACAGGTGGGTTTTACACTTTGTTCTGGGAAAATTTTAAACATGATGCTTCAGGCTTATTAGTGTAAACAGAATCACAGATATATTTAGTTCTATTTTACAGTATTATCTTTAATTTCCATGCTGACCTGTAACAGTGGAGAGCAGTATTTCCATCTGTTCATGTGCACACCTGTAGACATGGACACAAACACAAACACACACACACACACCCTCCTTGCTCAGCTACCCTGCTCACTAACTAAAAGACAAGGTATATGGAGCCTGTGTATACTCATTTTCATACTGATAGCTTTATACTTTTCTTATTTATTATACTGTCATTTGCTCTATTAAGAATCATAATTATCTAAGTTTTATGTATTGGTAAATGTTTTAAAATTTAACAGTTGTTGATGAGTTAGATATGGAACACTGATTGAAATCAATCTTATCTTAAATCTAGCGTTAAATAAGCAACATATTTTAGAACACTGGAAGTTCTTATTTACGATTACATTATGTTCTACCAGTTTTCTGCATTGATACCAAAGATAACAGTTAAGTTTTTCAAGTATTATGAATGTAGAGAAAAGCTTTTTCAAAGAATATTTAGAAATAATCGATATAAGTAACAGCAGTGAAATACAAGTTTTTTTATTAATATGCAATGAGTTGATTTGTCAGACAAGATCATACAGATACAGTTACATATATATTTTCTTCTAAATCAGGAGGTTAGATGGTTGCAGAAGATTTTAACTTTGAAAGTTTAAGAAAGTTGTAAAATGTATCCAGGATTAAAGGTCAGAGGAAAACTAACATACTCCTGGATAAATGCAAAGTAAGGCAAAACAAAAGTAAATATTTTGGTTTGTTGTTTTTGTTTTTTTTTCCCCACACAGTCAGAGTTCTTCCTGATCATAACCTGCACACCAGATGCAGTCTTCCAGGTCAGTTCAGCTGACCTAGCCTTCTCTTTTTTTTTGTTCTTTTATTGGGATTAATAGCCTTTTCTCTACTGAAGTATCTCTGTACAAGCATTATTTTACTCAAACCTTTAATTTAATTGTATAATGACTTTACAATGGACTAGGTGATAATGCCTTTACAACTGACAAGGTAATGATGGCTGCTCACACATCCAACCACGTGACTGTCATATGCCATGAACTACAGCTTCTCTCGCAGGATTAGGCATTAATCCATCCCTTGATCAACACTATTTTTAAATGGGAGTTTTGGTCATGAGATAAATCATTCACAATCGTGTGACAGGAAAAGGTTCAATACATTGTTCTGGGCAAACCAGTTTCAATTTAGGGAATTTATACTTAATTATGCTTAATTTAATTTATTACCAATTTACACAAACTTCTGATCACTGATTCAGGACTTAAGAAAGAGAACACAAAGAATTAAACAACAGCTTAAGTAAACAGCTTTACTTAATTCTCACCAGGCTCAACTTCAAACAGCTATCCTCCCTCTTTCTTTGCCTCAACTTCCTTGTGTCCATCTTTGTTCCACCAGTGAGGTGAGAGGCAGCACAGGAGGTTTGCTGTCTTCTTGCTGCCTTTTTTTTTTTTTCCTTTCTTTTTTCCTTTGATGTACTTAGTGTTTTACTGAGTTTTTCTTAAAGTTTTTACATCACTCTGTTTCTGATTGTTCTTACTCCAGTCTGGGTCTCCCATGCACTACAGATGCTCAAATATGTCCCCTACTGCAGAATAGGACTTTCACAGGCTGCCCCATTCCTCTGAGGTGTTCTCACTCCAGCATGAGTTACCCACAGGCCACAGACTCTTTAGAAATGCTAGTTCTTTGGCATGGAGGGCTTTTTTTCTGAGTGTGTCTCCAACAATCCCTTCAGAAGCATCTCTAGCTGCATGTACCCAGAAGCATCTCTGCCCCAAAGCAGTTGTCACTCAGATATTTTTGAGAATAGGCACCACATGCTTTTCTGATTTGTAGAAGCTTTGGCATCTGAGTGCTTCTTTATACCAGTTTCAGAGGAAGCTGTGAGTGGCACGGAGTGGCACATGACCTCCTCCTACACAGGTCACCACCTCAGTCCCCTACTAGTTAAAGTTTTAGCTTTACACATGTCTAAAACTCATCTGTCTTACCTAAGAGGCTACATAACCTAACTGAAAATTTCGGTGTCTCTTCTGGACTATTTCATTCCTTGTGTGGAAGAAACTCTTGCTTGTCCTTTTATGGGAATACCACCTTTCTCTACATATTTTTTTTTTCACCCAGTTCTTCAAAAGGGAGCAAGCTACAGAAGAAAATCCATTCTGTTTCTCTAACCCTCACCTAGAACCTACATCTGGAAAATCCCTTTAACAGCTGTGCAAGTAAAGGACCCTTTTTAAAAGCCAGATTAAAGAGTATCCTACAATTTTCAGTAATTGCAGCTAGAAATTTACATACATGCACTAGTAATCCAAACAGATTTTTTTTGTGTAACTAGAATTTTCAGCACTTCTCAACAAAGGATGTCTGATCACCTGGTCTCATCCCAATTTTGCCATATGAAAAAAGTTATTTTCCTGTAAGCAAGGTATCTCTGACATGATAGCAAATGTAGGAGCAGTTTACTAGTACTCTTAGATTAGTTCACAAACCAGAGGCACTGTTATGTGCTTCCTTTTCAGACTAAAAGCCATTATTTTACTGACATTTGCCATGGCTCTATCTGTGGCTAGAGTTGTGTCAGATTATTCTATTGTCAGCAAGAAACACCCACTGCCATGTTAAAATTGACATTTTTGTTGTTTTTCACAGGCTTTACTAATACTCTGTTAATGGTTAAAGTAAGATAGAAAATGCTAAAGATACAAAATCACTATAAGAGAAACTATTTTTGTAATCCTTTCCCTCCTGTTTTAAAAAGCACTGCCTTAAGAATACGTGTAATGGAAGCTAGACATAACAGCAAAGTGAGGTAGTTCCATACTGCTTAAAATTGGATTTAGATTTAAATAGTCCATGGCAAAACACAGTGCATTTTCAAGCATTTATTAAAAAGTTAGGAAAATAGGTGTGTTACTCTAAAAGGCAACAGCTGACAGCTGTGCTGAAATAACTCCTCCCCAGTAGATTTAGTTGGAAGACACCTACAACAATCATTTAGGCCAACTGCTTTTCCAATTCAGGACTGATCAAGTCATGTTATTAACATGTGATTAAGGGCATTTTTCAAATGCCTCTGAAACACTGACAGGCTTGGGGCATCAACCACCTCTCTAGGATGACTGCTTTAAAGCAGGACATAATGTGTCATGGTAACACATATCTAAAATTATACTAACAGTCTTAGTTCTGCTCTCTAATTACGCTTAACAGGCAATGTGTAGCTGTGTATTTTATTCTTGTTACAAATTAGATCAACTTAATTATTAAAGTCATATTCCTCTTATATTCTTGTTCCCCTTTGTCTTTATCACACAGTCCTCCCTGATTCTAGTATGGTAACTTTCTTAATAATCCTCTTTAAAATCTCATTTTACCTCATAAACTAGTTCATACATTTATATGATAGAGTGAGTAAAAGAAGATAAGTATTAAAACCCCATAATTTTTTTGAATGGTAGAAAGGTCATTATTTTGCTTTTTAGGGAAAGAACTCTCTACTGCTGCAGCCTCAGCTATACAAAAATATAGGCTCTTGTTTCTTAGGTGATGTCTTATCAGGAAGATAAACATAAGACAACCTGAAAAAAAATATAATCCCAGTCTTCTTAAACATGACTGTTCCTAGCATATATCAACATACCTGACCCTAACAGTTTGAAAAACTGGGTATTCATTCAGTCTGATATTAGAGATATTCTTTACCTATTTTATGAAATACAAGAAAAAGTGATAATCTGAGAAAAAGAAATGAAGGTATAGATGACATATCCAGTTAAAAAGAAGTTTTTGAGACAGTGGCATTACAAAAGCTATTAAACCTGAATCAAAAGCTAAAAACCCTATCTGTTTTTTGCTCAAACCAGAATGTGCAATAAGGCAAACAGTAACTTTTTTGCCCCTCTAGCCTTCATTTTAGGTTTTGCCTATAGTGTTGGCAACCCAGACTTCCCAAACTGTAGCACAGAGACATTTCATTTTCTCTAGTAATTATTCTCCATTTTTTAGCAAATGTTTCATGCTGCTGTGAAACAAAATTGAAATCAGTCCAGGGGAAAAGTGAATGGGGAAGAAGGTCAACCTGAAATAGAGGGCAATAAATAAAATGATTGACTTTGCAGACCAGATTACTGTGTTCACCGTGAGAGTGGATGTCATTCCCTGGAGTATTTAAAAGGCTATCAAACAGGTGGTCACATGAAGTATGACCACATGTTTCAAAAGAAGAGAGAAAAAAATCTCAAAATTACAGAGCTTGTTAAATGCCATTAACTGATTAAACAATATATGTATATATATAAAACTGTATTAAATAAAGCTCTTAAGATATACTTTTAAATATATTAAAATCCCTTTATATTCAAATATCTTTATGAGTCTCCTGAGAAAAATAAACTGACTTTGTCTAACTCATTTTCTGCTCTCATTTGTTGAAATCTATTTCTTATAGTTACTAAAACCACAAATCTCTGAAATAAGGCATAGCATTGTCCTCACCTGGAGACTTCTAGTTCAACAGCAATCTATTGTGTGTTTCTGTCACTATGAATGCTTATAAAGGAGCAAAGCATAAAACTTTAGTCATACAAAAATCAAATAGACTTAGAAAGAGAGATGACATTCATATGCCAATGGATAAAAGAACTGAATGATGAAAGCTCTTTTCTAATTCCAGAAGTTTATATTCCTCCTCTTTTATGATTAATTTTTCATGACAAATTTTAATGCCAGTGATGCTTTTGATGTGTAAAAAGGGCAGGTAATGATATCTTGAGGTATACACAAAGTAGAGTGTGCCATCATGAAGATATCTTTCTATAAACAAAGAAGTAAAAAGGCTTAAAAAACAGGCCAACAAGCTCCTTACAACTGTGGACATATTTTTGAAGTGAGACAGTTCTTTCCATGTATTTGCTGTGTCAGAATATTACTGTGCTCCAATATTTAAAAAATATCAAAATTTAAAAAGGAATCTGGGAACCTTGATAATACTATTTAAAACAACCCAAAACTATTTTTACACTTCAATTTAGTAAAACTGAAAAGCTAGTACAGAAAAAACCACAGTGCTCAGTGACTGTTTCATTAAGCTTATAGGGTGTGTGGGCAATACATCTAGCGAACTGCCCAGAAGTCCCTTTGGGACTGCATATGTTGCCTGTACAGGCAATGAGTCTGTAAGTACTGGTCCAGGTGTCACCAGACTGCTTTCTCCAGGACTCATGGATCAACTTTTACTAAGCCAGCCAGCAGTATGCTCAGAGATCTGGTCATGCTGTCTCACTTTTGCATTTCAGCTGCAGTGTGCAGACAAGTTCAGTTGGGTCAGAAACAGACAGCAAGTTTCCCACTCACCCTTCAATACTGAAATTGCCTGATGGTCTCTACTACAGTAATTTTCTCTCCAAGCTCTCCAAGGACACAGAATCCTTAGTAGTCTGAACAAAACTTAAAAAATCAAATAGGAGTACTGAGAAAGACTAATACAACTAAGCAAAATCCCCAAACCCTTGAGCTCACTCAGGGGTAAGGGAGCAACACGTTACAGATTGCTGAGAAACGCTGAACATATTCAATCAAATCCATGGGGCCAGATAGGATTCAATACAGACAACTGCCTTTATGAAGCCAGGCTACCATCAGAAGTCCCTGATTACTGGAAAAAGGTTTAAGAATACACCTATATTTAAGGCAGTGTGTTAAGACCAGTGAAAAATTAAAAATAATACACTTCATGAAACTGGCACCAGTGTCTTCCAGCAAAAGCAGACGTTTACCTTGGTAAACAAAGTGAAACCCTCTGGCTGATGCCCCACTCTTAGCACTGAATCGCAGAAGAATTTGATTAGATGTAGCCAAAGGCAACGTCTCTCCTAAAAATGGAAACAGTAAATAAATCAAATACACAAAGCAGAAACAAGTTACAGCTCTTCAGTATGTAATCAAATATACTGTTAAAATACATAGGTTTATGTTTTCTTCTATAGTTAAAGAAAACACAAATAACATTGTACAAAATTAAATCTGCTATTGAAGGTTTGAAAACTTGTCAAAATAAAATGACTTCGTGATTCAACAACATAAACGTTCTGATATTTACTGCAGCTGTTGGAACTAGAGCTCAGATAAACTACTTGACTGGGGAGCCCTACTGCCACCTGGGGCCAAAATCATTAGAAGAATTTTTAGTTAAATCTTTGCTGTGACTGAGAGCTTTACTTTGCCTTGCAAAAAACGTTAAACAAAAATATTTGAAAAATGCCACAGGTTTCTTCATGGGTTGTTTACCATTTCAAGACTAAAACTGAAATGAGAAAGAGCAAAATGTATGACTCGTTTTATGCAGTGACTTCAATAAAATATATGGTTACACATGAACGATATTATATTATTAACTTTCTTATAGCTTTGCAAATTTTATTTCTGACTTGAGGACTAATAAAGATGTTTAATATACTTTATCTCCTTTCCTGACAGATTTTTCAGGAGTCATGATAAGAGTTCAGTAATGAAACACTACAGACAAAATTGCAGTACTTCTACACTGCAAGGATTCCACTCCATATGACTACTCCTTTTGTTCTCACTGGACTGTATCAACACATATTTTAGGAAATTCTACTGAAATAAATGATAATGCACTAATTTAAAATATCTTATATAACTGGGTAAATAGGATTTATAATTCTTTCACTTTGATTAATTTTATATTATTGCAACTAGTGATTCCATGTAACAGAATATTATCCTACATCAATGTAAATCAGATATCACTAGTAATAAATAAAAATCACAAGTTTAAATTCCTTTTAAATATTTCCAGAAGTCTGCTGTGAAATCAAACATTAGTTTTAACTTTTATATAAAAGCTGATGCAGTAAAACTTGGTGCTTAGGTGAGTTGTCTCTTAAATTTAAAAATATAATTTTGTTTTGCTGCTGAAATCTTTCCAGTGATTAAACAAATCTTAAGATTTGTTTGTGAACTCTTCTTATTACACAAACAGCTAGGATTCACCAGAGAAAAATTATAAGTTGAGTTCTTAAAATAATAGGTTTTCTATAAATCAAATAGATACGTTGCATTCTTTTTGAATGAAGTATCTCTCCAGTTATTCAAAGTAAAATCTGAGAAGCCCTGGATTTAAAAAATCTTAAACTAGCATATAAACTCTCATAAATACTAGGAGTTTATGACAAAACACATTCATAGTTGCAGAAATATATTTATATATTATCCACTGGGGATGAACACAGCCATTATAAACATGTATACATTGGAAATTCTGACCATGATGAAATTCATATTATCTTAGTTATGATTTCACAAGGTCAACATTTTGCTATAGTTACCTGGCCTGCTTTTAGTCTAAGTGCGTGTTTGCATACAGATAACTGCATTTTGTAAATACAAGTAATTTGTGTTTAAATTAGACATTCAGAATATGTAGATGTATAATTCAAAAAGTTTAGGGGCAGAGAAGATAATTATACCATCCAATCTGCCTTCTTACATAGAGTTCTGAGAATTTCATTCAATTATTTCTGCACTCACCCCAGCAATCAATTCCTGCCTAAACCATGTGTTCCAGAATAATGTCTTGATTCAAAGACTTAGAAGGAGGTTCCATTTCCCTTGTCACCCTGTTTCAATGACTTTATTTTCAAATGAAATTCATAACATTGTTCTGATTTTTTTTTTCAATGCTGAGCTCCATGAGAAATGAGTACTTCTTTTTCTTTATTAATTACCTGAGTGGGATCCAGATAGTGAACTAAGAAGTCTAGCCTGAGAGTTTTCTCCATCAAATAATTCTGCCACATCATTCAAAGCTGTCTGAAAATAGGCAAATTGTCCAAACACAACTGCATTAAAAAAAAAAAAAATTATAAAATAACTTACTCTTGTCAAAAACAAATTTAAGGACACATTTTTGCTTGTCTTCATTACCAGTAAATGCCTGCATTAATCTTTCCAAATTATTTTATTTTGTACGATAATAAGAGTTACACTAAACCTATATAATAAAAATATTATTTGCTTTTCATTATTTTCTTAATTTTTTATTTAAAAAAAAATTTAGTAAGTCATGCTTTCCCCAAAACTGTGCTGTCCAGTCAAACAAGTCTTATTCCTTATTACATGGATACCTATGAGAATAAGGAAATGGAATATCAAAAAAGAAAATATCACTACTAAATATTACCAAATATCACTACCAACCTTAGCAACTATTAGGCAGCATTTATTATCACATATGATTAGTTGCTTATCTGGCTTTAATCTGAATAATAATTTTTAAACAATGATTTGTCAATTTTGTCAAATTTACATTAGCTCATATTTTATCAGAAAGACATAAAGATAACCAAATATTAAAAACATCAATGTGTTACCAACTTTGTCATATTGACACACTTAATTTGCACTTCAACTGTATATAATTTAAAGTGTATTAATAAAGCATTTAATTATACAACATATCTCATAATAAACATCAAATGGCTTACTGAATTAAAATATGTAGCTATTGAAACATGAAGTTGTAACACAGTAAGACCAAGCCAATAAAAATATTTCTTCATCACTGGCCACCTGTGTTTTATTTGCATCTGAGGTGTTACAAGTTTTGCATATAGAAAGTACCAAATGCATTAAGTTGTTATGAATTCAGTCTTTTGGTAAGCAAGTAGTAAAATGGATCTTATTGCTGTTTGTCTGGATTTGAACTAGAAAAAAACTGCTTTTCAGAAAGCCACATCTTACAAACAATTAGAGATTTTGTCCAAGTATTTTGACACTTCCAAATAATTAGTTTGGTGATTTTTGTGATTTTTCTCTTAGTTTTATGTAAAATTTCTTCCTTTCCCTCCGCTGCACCTCTTAAATGGGATACTATGCATCTTGTCCTTGTTAAAACATGAAAAACAAAAAGTTAAAATATAAGAGGATTATAAAATCTTGGGGTTTGACACTTGATTTTACTTTGCAGGAAGCTCAAATGCATGACTATCCTATGATGATCAGTAATGTAATCAATTAAGGTATTCAGCATAGGCTTGGATAGCAGACAGCGATGGCTTAGCTGAAATCTATTGATTACTCTAGGGAGAAGTAAAAGGTCAAAACCCTAGAATCAAATTCCATGTCAGGAATATATTTATTTTTTATAAATAATTTGCAATATATTGCAAATCTAAGGCAGAGATTACAAATAAAGAACACTTGAACAGTAGAACAATGATAATGATTGATAAATCAATAGAAAAAATTATTACCAAATTCTTTAGGGACAGTTATTGAATAATGGCAAGTCTGTCCAGCAGTGTAATTATGAGGATAATTTGGTGACAAAACGACCCCCTCTGATCCAGTATACTGCCCTCCACATGGTGCTGTAAACAGAAAGAAACATGTTATATTAATTAGAGTTGTCTGTATTAGTTAGGTCCAAAAGTAAAAATCTAAAGATTAAAAAGTAACAGTTTACTGGTTTTACTTTTTTATGTTTTTGGATTTCCTATACTGAAATTTCTAATGGTTCTTTCTCAGGATATAATTTTTATCATAATTTAGTTAAAATTAGAATATATAAGAGTTTTACTTGGCTACAGGAATTCACAGTGGACTGAGAGTATAAATTATTTAATTGAAAGATACCACAAATACAGAATTTAGGTGGGTTTTTTATTTGAATATCTCTCTATATCTATTCATGTTTTAAAAAGCTCAGGAAAAAATATAGTACTGAATAAATAAATGACACAATACAGTTATCTTGTGTCTCAGAGAAATACACAGATATGCTGACAGTACCCTTCACAGAATGCCAAGGATTCTACTTTTTGAATGTATGCTTTAATTGCCTTTTATTTCATAGCCTCCCAGATGATTATGAAAAAAAGCACAGAGATTATATGCACAAAAAAATCATCAGCTTCATATGTATTAAAAAAATAAGGAACAGAAAGATTAAGAGAAACTTTTCACAGCTACAGAACTAGCGAGGAAAATATCATTCTACTATAAGGAACAAAGTAAATCAAGATTACCCGACTGTGGGTATCTTATGCATAGCAGATTATAATTTAACAACTGCCTGGAAAGCAGCTCTGAGAAGGATCTGTTGCCCAGGTGGACAACAAGGTCATGGGTCTTGGCCTGTGCAAGGACCCTGTTACCAGCTACTGGCTCTTCTGACCTGGCTCATGTGTGGTGGAACTGTGCCTGTACGCAGCTCCTGGTCCTTTTGGAGCAGACCTGCTCTTTCTGCTCCCTGACAGATCTTTAAAATCACACTTGAAATGTCTCTACATGTTTAACATCCTTATACAGGCAGCAATTAATACTACAAATTCACATCTTCTCTTAGGTGCTTATATGAATTATTCAAAAACTCAATATAACAATAGAAGGTAAGTTTGATCTATCAGTAGGTGGAACAGGATTATGTGGCTGAGGTGAGACTTATATATCAAAAGGAATCAGTTTATGCCATGAATTTAAAATCTTTATATTTCCCTCTCTTGTTGCTTTGAGGATACCAGAAACTAAAATACAAAGTCTATCTTCAAATTACCGTATGAAACTATCAAGTCATGAACATTTCACTGGAATGCAACTACATCACTTATACTTAATTTAAAAGAAATGCCAAAGTTATGGACTTGTAGAAATGTTTCTTTCTAAACTGTCTTTTAGATAATTAAAAATCTAAAATTTTGCAGGAGATTATTTTTCAATATAAATACATTAGTACTTTATGGTCATTAAGTAATATATGTAACTTCCTTTTCATTTGTTAAGATTGTTCCATATATATGTATACAACAGAAATGCTGAAACAAGGGAGAGAGGATAAATCAGCCATAGCTCTGAGATGTCATTTTAATTTTCTGCCTCAGTAATTATATCCTTATTCTGAGGTGACAATGAATGCAATATTGAGATGCTTGTGATATCTATTCTAAATTACACTGGATGTCTAAAGAAACTTACATATTACTTTGTAGTTATTATCTGAACATACGTTGATTCCAGAGTTTAAATATATCTTTAAATACTTGATACATTATTGACTAAGTTATAGTCCAACACTCATCATAATTGTCATTTTTTGACCTCAGTTATTTTTTTTAATGCAAGTTATATGAGTTGAAATAGTATAAATAACTCAGGGTCTGACAAATTTGAATTCACTGCAGGGACAAGGGAAATGGCAAGAAAACAGTACATACCATTGCAAGATGGCAATGCTCTGTTCCATGCTGGCTTTCCATCGGCACCAATTACACACGTTATAGTTGAAGGATCAATAATCTTATATCCAGAATCACACTGATAAGTAATAGTTGAACCAAGCTTAAAATCTGTTCCAATTCTTGTCCCATTCATGATGTTTCCAGGATCAAAACAAGCTTCCCGTGGTTTTTCTGTTAAAATGAACTACAGTAAATCTAGGTGCACTTTCAATTTAAACAAATAATAAAAAAAAATTGAAAAATTATCCATTTTTTTTTCAGTCAGTTTAAATTTTCAGTAGCTTATCAATGCATTATTCATGTTTCTGTATGCTTATTACAAGATCATGGATGTTTCCATAAGATTGGTTATCTGGCCAAGGAAGTTATAGTGAGAGGATCTAACCAGCAGGATTTTCTTCCTACCTTTTGTTAGTGGAACTCTGTGAAAGCTGAATGTCTACAGTAAAGTATCTAGAATTCACCACTTCTACACATACATTGGTGACAAAAGGAAGACTAGGGAAAATGTGGGTGGCCCTCCAGAAAGAAATGGGAGACATGGTTACTAGGGACATGGAGAAGGCTGAGGTAGTCAATGACACGGGCATGTAGTGATAGGACAAGGGGGAATGGCTTCAGACTGAAAGAGTTTTAGATTAGATGTAAGGAAGAAATCCTTCACTATAAGATAGTGAGGCACTGGAACAAATTGCCTGGAGAAGTTTTGGAGGTCCCCTCCCTGGAAGTGTTCAAGGTCAGGTTGGATGGGGCTTTTAGCAACCTGGTCTAGTGAAAGGTGTCTCTGCTCCTGGCAGGGGGGTTAGAACTAAGTGATCTTTAAATCCCTTCTAACCCAAACCATTCTATCATTTAAAACATTTTATATAAAATATTAAATAATGTACTTAAGAAAAATATTTAAATATTAGGCACCTACTGTTCATTGAGTACAATAACTTTTTTCAGTATCTTGTTTTATTCTTATATCTTTTATTTTTATTTAATTATAATTTCATTTAGTTTCCAGTCGTATAGAGTCACACACATCAAGACTACACTGAGAACAAAAAATAGACACACAGTGAAAATGTGTATACACATTTTCAGTGGGCATCTTTATGTCTTTATCTCCTTCTGCTCAACTTTCCATTTTCTTTCCTTGCAGGCCTTGCAGAATTTCTGGAACAAATTGTTTTGGATCTATTTTTCGATATTTTGTTTAGACAGGAACAAACAGTCTAAGATTTCATATATGGCAATATGACAATTTCTTTGTGAAGAAGAACCCTGCCAACATGAAGCATAATTCATAATGCTGGACAACAGATTAAATACAAAAAAAATTTTATAGCTCTTTTTCACTCCTGTCTCTTTTATGGGTATATTATTTCTATATTCCTTAGATCTTTTGGTTCCTTCATTTTTAACATGAACATTAACGTGGTTTGCTTCCATTGTCAAGAATAAGAAGTTGAGGCAGCACCTCTGCTGCTGAAAAACGGCTTAATAAATCTCAGTAAAGATTAAAATTGAGCCAGGGACAATATTTGTGACCAGAAAAACCCAGCATTTTCAATGCATGCCTGACTTTAATAAACAGGCAATGTAACCCAGTCTCTATCTAGTATTAGGCACCCCTTCAAAAAAAATGTGAATACTCTCTGGTAGTATTTACTCAAAAATGTATTTGCAGATTCAAAATGAAGTGGAATATGCACTGACAAGAAAGAAACAGGTAGTCTACCTGGGTAAGGCAATTCCATTATTTTAAAACCCTTTTCCAAATGTTATTTTTTATGTACATCTTCTAACTTTTTTTTTTTCAGGAAGATGAAAACATGCATAAGTGATGTGAAAGAGATTTCATGAAATAGGATTTCTGTTTTCCCTCATATATTAACAGAAGATAGTTTTTAAAACATACACTAATGCATCAAGCTATTTGGCAGTCCAATATGAGTACATATAGAAGTAAACAGATTTGAGTCTCGATAGATACTAACATTTTCCCTTTATGTTGCTTATGAGGAGAACAGTACCTTTATAGTCAATGGCAAATCCTGACATTCCAACAGAAGCATCACTGCGAAAAGCCAGAAACAGACTGTTACCACTGCTCTCTATTCTTTCTGGAGCCTGTGAGCCTTGAAAACTGCCAATTAGGGGACTGTTGGAATCTTCTCCTTCATAAATATGTAGAAAATCATAACTGGGTTCCATATTGAAACTGAAAATAAATGGAAAAGAGAATTAAGTCTTCATTTCTTTTTAATGAGTTAAACATTACTATGACTGTGGCTGCCAATCTTTTGCCTAACACATTTTCTTCTCCAGAAAGAAATGTCTTTCTAAATATGATTCACAGTGAAAATTTACTAACTTTCAATGGAGTTCTTTTGACCACTGATTTGAACACATTCAGCTTCCCAAAAGCCATCATGCATATCCTTCCACCTATCTTAAAAACCTTTCTTAATGTTATAGAATCACCTCCTTCAGAAAGCCTGCCTCTTACCAGTGACCAAAGGAATGATGCAGACAACTGGCTTAAACTAAAAGTCCAGCTTTTAGTTGGCTAAATTGAATGATATTAAATCCCTCTACTACAAACATAAGTCTACCATTAAAAAAAAAAAAAAAAAAAAAAAAAAAAAAAAAAAAAAAAAAAAAAGATGCTTTCATATAGACAGATCACTATCCTGGAACTTGCCTTTATTCTTACCCAGATTATACCAGACAACTATGATAAATCAGTGTGAATTAATATTATTGTCACTAAACTGTTTATGTTGTGCTATATTTGATGACATTTATATGTTTTAAAAAGTAATTATGAACACAATGTGAATCAAATATCTTTCAGAGGAATGTAATTGAGATGAGTTCTGAGACCAGATAAAGATAAATCTCACGCATTCATATGAGTAACGTATGCAGAGCTAGATAAAAGGATATACTAGGAACACCGAAGAAAACATAAGAAAAGTAAAACTACATTAAAAAGAGGAAAGGCAAGGCAGGGACTCAGGTGACTGGATTTTTGTTTTTCTATTCATCTTTGTAAAACAAAATAAATATTTTTCTTTTTCCAAAGAGTGACGGTCAGCTGTTTTTATTTTTATTACATCAGTTAATACTGTTAGACATAAACCTTTCCAAATTGTGTAAGGCAAGAAGAATAATATCTTCACCCAAGAAATCAGCAGAAAACATTTCTGTAATATCAAATGGAAATAGCTTCATATAATGAATAATATTTTATACCCTATTTCCAAGAGGTAAGAAAAGCCAGAAAAAGAGTGTAACTAGTGGAGAACTACTCTTATCCCATAATGATATTTAATCAAATACCTGAAGAACAGAATTATCGTATTCTTTCTTATATAATTTCAAGTACCTTACTCTTTGGTTCTTTAATTTTGTGTATATCAATGGTTTTCAGAAAATGCACTGCAATCAAAAAATGAAAGAAATGGTATTATTTTGTTATTTTGCTGTTGTTTGGTTGTGGTTTTGGTGTTTTGGTTTTGTTTCAAGGAAAGGGTGCAAATATTACACAGCAAAATTCTGAACATGCTCCCATTTCTTTCTGAAAGAATGACAATTGATCACCATTCCGCTGAAGTCAACAGCAATGTTACCATTCTTAGTTTAAAAATCACACCTAAGACAGAGTATCAAAAAATGAAAAAAAAAAAATTGCATTTACATCTGTAGATACAGCAAGCAAGGTGATTATGTAGGACTGATTCAAATAGAAATGATAAACTGAACACATGAATATGACTATATCCCTGAACTTCAAATTTGTGGTAAAAATCTAGGCAACACATATAGGTTGATTATGGGACACCGAGTGAATAAAGCTTCTTTAAAAATATGATACAACCTTATCTCAATGTCTTATTTCTTGTCTAAGTAGAAAAAATATTTCTCCTGATCTATGCACTTTGAGCAAAGTATATTTAGTCTGTATTTCTAAAAACCTTTTAAGAACTGACTCATAGAATTTCTGCTACAGTTTAACTCTCTACTATTAGGTACAATAGCATAAATCAAGCGTTTCTACAAATTGACATGGCTTTTCAGAAATTTTTATTTCATATGTCACAGAAAGTTTTGTTCTTCAGGAATACTTTTGACAGCAAAAGTACCTATATTTTATACTATAGCATATATATAGTAGCTATATTTTTTTATTTAATGTTATTTGGAGACAATATAGCACATATTAGATGTATGCTCTAGAACATGGTTAGAGAATATAATTAGAAGTTTTAAGAAATTATAAATAATGTCATTTTTAGATGCAACATTTAAAACCCTTTAAAACAGAGGCATTCATGGATAAATGGTACCTTTTGAATATCAAGGCAATGACAAAGTCAGGGTTTACTTTTATTCTCCAGTCACATTCTTTCCCGGGAGGATAAGGCTGTGGATAGTTAGGTGATAAAATAACTCCTGCTGGGCCTGTCAGGTTTCCTCCACATGCAGCTGTCACAATGTAAAAAGAAATAGGAGTACACATGCAAGTTAAATCCACATTAGCTGTTAAATAGGAATCAATTGACTTCTACATTTACCAAAATCAATAATATTTTTAAAAACCCCAGAGTTTTATTACTTCCAGTTAACAAAAATTTTGCTGTTTTCCTTTCAAAAAAGGGTTCTCTTATCATATTCAAAAGCAGCACAGGAAAAGTTGTTTCAAAAGGAATAAAAATATGAAGATAAATAAGAAGTCCTCTATATTTTTGCTATTACTTAATCATGTCTCTATGAAACTGAAAATTTCTTATGTATTGGAAATACTTTTGAGAACTGGAAAAGCTGAATAGTAGGGCTCAGGATGCAGTTTGTTTTGACCATAGGTGTAGCACAAAATGGTTTGATTCACTCAGTAAAGATATTACCCAAATCAAAAATCAAATACATTTACTTAGCTACCACAAACTGAATGCAACTTTTAAACAGGTCAGGAATCCAACTCTCCTAGAAGATATCCAATTGAAGTCTAGCAAAAAAGTACAGTATTCAACATGGGCTTCATTTACATTACCAAGTCAAGCAGACCAAGAGAAATACATTTATAGCACAAAACACTTGGTACTAAGGGTTTCAAATATAGATTAAACATTTTAAAGAAGTCTTTTTTTCCAGGGCATTTCATTTATGAGTCAACATACTGAAACAAGGACTTTATGAAAATTTTAAAAGACAGAACAGCCTTACAGAACTCTTAAAGTTTCTACTATCATCATTATTACAGTAAAGATTACTTTAATCTGCTTTTTCCTTCAAAGTCACCATGAGTATATGGGAAAATAGCAATAATTATGTATATATCTATATATATATATATATATGTTTTGTCCATTCTATCATTCTTTCTTTCTTTTTCTTTCTTTCTTTCTTTTTCTTTCCTTCTTTACTTTGTGTTTGCTGTGTTGGGTTTTTTACTAGACTATAAAGAACTGTGGAGTGATTATTATTGATATTTAAAGTAAAAATATTAATCTTTTAGACCAGAGAGGTACCAGATACATTTTATTTCAATTTTTTATTTAAATATTTTTAATTTGTGAATGAACCCATTAAGCTTAGTAAGCATTTTGGTACTGATATTTTTACATTGGACACAAGATGTCTGGAAGACAATATTCAGATTATACCATGTTCCAATTCTGCTATGTGATATGGAGGTAGAAAAACTATCCTGCATTATCCTGAATCCTTCCCAGTATATTTGCTTTAGAGAAACAGAGGTGCTGCAATTTTGTAAAGTCCGCTCCAAAATGATTTGTAGAAAGAAAAAGCATTATGTTTATTCCAGTGCTATGGTATTTGTTTTTAAGGATTGTTAAAATAATTCCGTTTTTAATTATAAATTAGTAGGCAACAAAATAACAAGGATTTAACAAATTACTATGTCTAGCAGGTAAATTTCCACAGGTGTTGATTTATCTTAGAAGAGCTACTCTGATGACCTTAAAATACATTTCAGAAAGAATTCTAAGCATGGAATTATTAGGCTACTGACCAGAACTTCAGAGAAACCTTTATATCATCTAGTACTATGGAAGCAAGTAGATCTCCCACCCTCTCCTGGTACTGTAGAAATATACCAAATTTCATTCAATAGCATTGTCACTTGGATCCCCTTCTCTGCATCTACTTTTACCAACAAGCATACAGCTTCAAATGGATTGCACAGGACGAGTATTTAATCTATAAGATAACTCATAAAATTTTCTGAATAAATAATGGATTACAGATTATGTAACTAAACTATTACAAAGAAGACCATTTTAATGAGACCATAGCAACAAGAATATTTTTAATGCAAATCCTCACTTCTGATTAATTATTTCTATATAAGAACAAAACCGAGCAAGAAAATCACACCCAAAAGTAGTGTTTATCTAGAGAATGAGGCTGACATTATCCATAAGTACAAAATAACCAAGTTCTGCAGAGGACATCACTCCAGCATGAGTACTACATGCCCAGTAGTTAAAAAAGTAATCTGATCTGCATTACTCTTAAATAGAGACTAACATCTCTATCATATTACCTATGCACGTAGGAGGATCAGGTTGCCAGAAAAATCGGTTATTCAGTTGCACACATGTAATTTTTGCCTGTCCTTGAAGTTGATAGCCAGGGTCACACTGAAAGGTGGTAGTGTCTCCAGGTTCTCTGCTGTCTCCGTATCTAGTGCCATTCTGTGGTGTCCCAGGATCGTTACAAGTTGATGCAATGGAAGCTGTAAGGGAATGATGAAATAAAAGCTATAAGGTGTGGATACTTTCCATCCATAAATAAAGGCACAACATTTTTATATTAGCATTCTGACCATAGGCAATATTATTTACTTTTCGGTTAATACGGGAATGCATTTTGCTTCTTTGTTTTTACAAGAATCTGCCCACTGAGAGACATCGTGATTATGTTGACTTCCTGTCAGTATTTTCAGTATAAAATATGGCCTCATTTTGTCCAGTTAACACATAAAAAAACCTAGTAAACTTTTTCTCACTTTAATATTCTGGTTATCAAAGCAGATTTATTGTCTTTTGCACAATAAGGTAAGTATGATAATATGAAAAAATATTGTTTTATAGTTTTATTGTCATGCAGTATGTAAATGTTATGTTTACCCATCTGGCTGAATCAAATAGCAGTTTATGTAGCCCCAAAGTTTTCATTTCAGAGGCAAGAAACAACTTTCTTAGAGTACACTTAAACTGGATCTTAGCAAAATATCTCACCTATGATCAGTCTCCTGTATTTGATATGGATTTTGTTTTCTATAAAATGTAAATTCAGTTAAAAAGCAGTTAAACTGAGTGGAGCAATTAGGGTAATATGACTTAAAGAAACTAATAATCCAGAAAGTGGATACACAAATCTACAACTACTATGGATTTGTGAAAGGTGCCAGGTCCCGTCAACTGGATTCAGGTATTTGAACATTCTGAGTTGCAGTAAACATTGCAGTCTTCCAAAGGAAAAGAATGTCCCTAAATCACTGAATTGCACTCTGTTTCTTACCAGTCCTCACCCAAATATGTCTTTTTCACAGAACTTGCTACAACTGTGAACAAAAGCCAAAATAAGAAGTCACAAACTCAACATCACAATTGCCATTAATGATACTGGATTCTACCACCAGCAGGCAATCTTCATGACCCTAATGTGCAGGTAATCAATTTTTGTTATTCAAAGCTGCATCTGCTCCTTCTGTCCACACCAAAAGCTTATATCACTCTAAGAAACAGCAAGAACAGCTAAATATTTGCAAAATTGAAACAGCAGCCAGGTTGTACAAATGGTTTTATTCATGTTTTAACAAATAGGGAGTCAGATAAAACAGAGAAACTATAAAACATCTTTACATAAGAATTTGTGGATTATTATAATTAACACACTAGAAACACAGAAACTTTGTTTAACATTGTATTGTTCATGAACTTTAGGACATGTTTCCATTCAAAATAGTAGATCTCATACTTTGGGATGGTTCCTATATGTAAACAAAGTAAAAAAAAAAAAAAAAAAAAAAAAAAAAGAAAGGTTTTTTAAATCTGGTGGGGTTTTTTCCACCCAAATTTATAGGCATCAATTCAGAAATTAAAGCAACAGCTGTCACTACTAATGAGTATTGTGTAAGCACCACTCTGACAATTTACCTGACATCCCAAAGTAGTGCAGTTTACTAAATTATATCTGGCCACTGGGGAATGAAATCATGGTCATGACCTCAGAGAAGTTTTTCCTTATTTGATAGAAAACAACAGCGGTAAACAATGGATTGCTCCAGTGCATATCTGTTAAAGAGTTGCACTTCTTTTGAGTAAATGAGCGCAAGCCTATCTCTGTTAATTATTCTCTTTTTTTCCCAACATATCTCTGAATAGAGTCACTGTCTCCTTAAAAGGTTATGCAATATAATATCTCTGGAAACAACACTTTGTCCATTTTGACTGTGTCAAGTATGCACCAGTTAGAAAGGACTGATGTCTTTTAATATTAATTTTACTGTTAATCTCCATTCTTTATATATAAAGTTCTCAATTTTAAAAGTTATCACAGAAGTTTAATAAACTCTAAAATATTCTTTACCCTTTTGATCTTACAGCCTCAGAAGTTATTTTATCTATTTGAAACTAGCAACCTTTTTATTATGCCAAATACACTTGATCCTAATTAAACAGAACACCAGACATTAAAGCACTGATGTGTCATCTAGGAAAGCGAACATTTAGACAGACTGTCAACTTTTCAACTTGCCTCCTCTTCGAGTTGTTTGACTTCTCAAGGATCCCAAGAGGTTCTGTAACTGCATGAAAATTACAAGTCTGATATTGCTTCATTTGGTATTGTGCAAATATCTAAAGTGTATAGAGGTTCTATGCATTGATAAGTAATCCAGAAATTAAAAATCACTAGTTTTCTGCCACAGCTCTTCTTTTATAACAGTTAACAATTAAAACATATACACAGTAAAGCAGGAAAAGCAATAACTACATTTTGGACTCAAGGATGCTAAATCAAACCAAATTACATGTGTAGACTTTTAAGAAATGACTGAGAAAAAATAGAATCCTAAAATGGCACAGCCAGGAGATGAGATTTGAATGCCATTAAGCTGGAAAAGAACTAAATTGTTGCTTCTCAGCTCTTGTATATGTGCTCTAAGCCTTAAGTTACATGATATTCAATGGTGTCCTGGTTATAGTGACCAGGACCAGTTTATCACTGTGTGAGTGTGGCTAAGACTGTGTATTCTACACCCTCTATGTCATTTCTCATTAACTGCTAACAATGGATCATTTGCAGCAGCTTCACAGGGCACACCTGACCCCTCAGGCTACAAGCTGGGTGTTTGGGAACTTCTGTGAGATAAGAAAGGTTTCCTGTCTTCACACCAGTGACTCAGGTGTGATAACACACCTTCAGGGAGCCATTAGCACCTTCACACCCAGCCTGAGGTGTCACGTCTGCTAATGGGTCATCAGGGTTTCAAAAAATATGCCATGATTCACCTCACAGATTAACTCACCCATTGTGAATTTCCCCACCCTGGGGGAGGTACTGGGCACTCCCACCTGAGCTTAAGCATATATATACTTGGGACTTTGGGACCAGTCATTCACTTACTCATGGGATCCAGAGGAGGACCAGAGCCTCAGTAGGACTGCAATTACCACTCTCGACCAGACCATCATCCTTACCAGAAGGTTTCTTCTTTCCTTTTACTTTGTACTTTGGGGGACCAGGTGGCGCTCAGCAGAGGGGCTGACGAACACTATTTTGTTCGTGCCCCAGGGTGCTTGGCTACACACCTATTTCTGTGGGTCAAATGTACTTTTTCCTCTGTACCCTTGTACCTATTGTGATCTTTTTATTAAATTGTAATTCTGACTTTTAATCTTTCTGTGATTTGGGTTCATTTCTCCTGCCGGTTTACCTTACACCAGCACAAATGCATTATAGAGTATTTC
The DNA here is from genome assembly GCA_035583155.1 of Acropternis orthonyx. Taxonomy (NCBI): domain Eukaryota; kingdom Metazoa; phylum Chordata; class Aves; order Passeriformes; family Rhinocryptidae; genus Acropternis; species Acropternis orthonyx. The sequence continues at coordinate 94,639,832 of JAWWEU010000111.1, read as the reverse complement.
TCTGTACAGATTTCCCATCTCTTACTGTCTCATCTGCTCCGAGTAAAACAAGTTTCTGTGTACATAAAATATAGAACAAGAAGTAGATGCCAGAAGAATGGACAGCTGGGAAAATCAGACTGCTAGAAAGATTTCAGACCTCACAGCCACTGTGCCAAGACTGCCTGTTTCTAATTTAATAATCTTTCACAGTTATTTCAGATTTGGTACCCAAAATATATTTTCAAAGTTGATTTAAAACTTCACTGAAAATCAACAGCAGACTGTTTTAGTGAGTATGATGCTCTGTATATTTGTGTGCCAGTAGACTTTCAAGCAATGCATTAGATGTTTGCCGAATTTATCTTTCATTCTTTTTTATTTTTTTAAATAATTTTTTAACCTGTATTCTATTGTACTTCAAGGGAATGAAAACGTCCATATAATTTTCACTATGTGTAAGCCATTTGCTGTAGTACTGTACTGCAGACACTATTTTTTTATATTCTATATGATTATAGAAATAATATAGACTTCTTAGGAGCTAGGCTTGTAAATTGCACAAGCCCTCCCCGTTTAGTGCATTATGCCTGCATAATAATATAAAGTTTGAGAAAGATTTTTACATATCAAAGCTGAGACATTGTACATAGGATTTGCAGTGACATCAGACTAACAAACACTTCCGAATGTGAAAGAATGTTAGTTCTCTAAAAAGGAACTCATAGAACATGTCCAAATGTACAGGCTAAGAACTATGCAAATTAACATCAACCACCTATTTAAATGTCCTGTATTGTCCAAGAATGTAAAGAAAAAAGAAACCCAAATGCCAATGCAGACTCTTTCATAAAGTCTAAAGTACAAAATCTCACAAGTTCAGACATAGCCATGAAAGTAAACTACAATATTCATTGTTACTTAGTTCCACAGGAACCAAATGGAAAACTGTTATCCTCTGTGGGGCTGAGGATGCCTTGCCCAGGTCACTGATTAGATGATGAATATGAATGCAATGACACACTTTCATTAACATGTTGTTGTGAGCATGCAATGTAAAATTTATAGCATCACAGACAGCAAGAGAAAAGACTGAACTGTGAAATTATTAAGTTACAGACTTTAAAAGGGAATCTTGAATTATTATGTCTCATGTCTTTATTTTTATTTTAATGGGGGATGTCTTAATGGATTTTATTTTCATTGACTTCCACATTTATTTAGTTAGTAAGGCAGATATTTGATTATTCATGTGTAAATTTCTTTTAAAATGTATTTTTGTGCTAGCCCCCTTTTCCTGATAATTTAATTGTGAACTAATCTGGAATAATTGCATGATGAATTTCATCAATGAAGATTCTGTCGTGTAAATACTTACACTATTTAAATGCTCAGGCCATTAGGCAAGTGATTAAAAGGTATCTCTGAACTACAAGAACCATTTTCAAGAACCAGTACTCTAACAGTTCAAGATAGGTGACATAGTTACTGTAAGAGTTGCTGAAGCCAAACAAATGATCAAATGGAATTACAAAACTGAACAAAAGTAGGCACCCTTGCTTAGTTATTTGTCATGTTAAGCCCAGTGTCATTAGGAACTGACAAACTGCTGATGGTTAAGCTCTTGCCAGAGGAAGTAAGTTGTAAACAGATGTGTCAACATCTGACAGAATAATTTCTAAATAATTGTTCTTATTAACTAGTTGGTGCAAGTTGTTTATTTTTATTATCATAATTGTTAGGTTAAAGATTTAGTCAGGCATCTTTACTCATTGTTGCTTATATCTGAATTTACTTCAAGAGCAAAATTTAAAAATATTGGTAGAGCAAACAAACAACAGAAAAATGAAAATTGGACTAAAACAACTCTACGAATACCTTTATTTTGTATCTTCACTTCTAATAAAATGTTTGTCTGAAGTTTTACTAAGATAGAAATATTAAAATGGAGAAAAAGCTCTCTGCTGCTTTATTAATGTTTTGTCGATTATTCTATATTGGATAAAAAAAGACAACATTTTAGTTCACATGAAAGTAGAGATAGGCACATTGTTAACTGAAGTAAATTCTTACAGAATACTATAACTAAGAGAAATTAAGAATGCCATAGAACCAGAGGTTGGTATAGAAAATTATCACAGATGGCTCTGACTCCAGAAAAGCTAGGTCTCTGCAAAAATGGTTGTTGGATTTTTTTCAAGAGTGTGAATCACCCTTTGATGTATTATTGGACTTGAGGACCAAAGTCTATGAAACCAGCTGAGGGAGTATAAATGCATCATTTAGCTGAAGAAAAAGATACAGTTCTTCTTTTTCATTACAACAGCTGAGAATTAGCTGAAGAAAAAAGGCTAGACTGTAAGGGTGTGCTGGTTTAAAGGTAAACCGGCAGGAGGAATGAATCTAACTCACAAACAGATTACAAGTCAGAATTACAGTTTAGTAAAAAGATCACAGTAAGTACAAGGGTAC
>JAWWEU010000111.1:94624645-94637281 GCA_035583155.1 Acropternis orthonyx | reverse complement strand
GAGAGAGGAGGTGATCCCTCTGAGGTGCAGGGTTGGTAGATGAAAGAAAAATTCCAAGATTTTAAATCCATAACAAAGGGTAGAACTATTATTAGGTATTGTTACACTAAGGCTATCAGACTCTGTAAGAATGACAATATGACTAGAAACTTCTAGTGCTGTTCCTATAATTTGTCCCTTCCATTGTTTTTGCTAAATATCAAGTAAAAAGGTTATATGTTTAGAGATAAAATACTCTCAAAATAAACTTCAAGTCAATAAGAACAATGGAACACCCACTAGCATGTGATCCAAGGACTTTCAGAAGTCTAGAGTAGTGGATGACTAAACAACCAGGGCAAGATTGATCTGCTTCAACACAGGTGACTAGTCTCATTTGAGATGCCTTATAATATCCAAGGTTTCAAAAAAAGGACTAGAAGACAGGAACAGAGATTCATGGGTGTGTGACCTTCTGCAGCGGCAGATGGAGACTGGCCAGGATATCTGAAAGGAAACTCGGCACCTGTGAAAGACCTGCCCTTAAATATTCAGAAGTTTGAAAATCAGTGTATGTTGGTATATCTAGGCCTGTAATTGACAAAAAGAAAAAGGGAGCTTCAGAAGGAAATTTATCCCTTTTACCTTAGATATGTAGGACAGAATTAAGCTATGTTAGAAAGATTTTATTTTTTTTTCTTTTAATAACTAAGTTATGCAGGAACTTTTTGCTGACAATAACTTTGTTTCTTGTATTAAAGAAGCCAAATATCAAATATGCCCATACCCTTCTTGTTTGTCCTGTTTGTATTGTGACCAGAAAGAGTTGGTTGACATCCCTGTCTTGTAATACATAGCTTAAATATATTTAACCTCAAGATTAAAGGTCAATTTTGTACAGTGAACTCCATTTTTTGTACTTTTTTGCAGGGCTAAATGGTAATTAAGTTTTAATGAAAAGCACTAGACTGATTACAATTGACATAATCACTCTTGTCAGTTCATGCCCTCATACCCTACATGCTGACCTGAGTGGACAAGACAGGGCACTTTAAACAGTGTTCAAACATTTTGTAAGCATCAGCCATTTTTTTTTTTTCATTAAAATATGTCTAATTACATTTACAATCAACAATAAGTAATTTATAGGTGATATTTTCTGATCTACCTCACACGATCCTTTCACAGCATCTCTTTTTTTTCAGGCATATGCAGTAAAAACATTTTAGAGTGCAAAGTATAGAGAGTAACCAGCACAATGAAACAAATTCTCCAGATGAAGATTAGTGTGTTTTCTGTTTAAGTTGTTCATTTGACCTGTTGCTCTCAGATGTATATCATTTGTATGATCCCAAAGGTGGCTGTTCATAGACATTCATCCCAATTGCATAATCTAATACAGAAGCTGCATTATTGAAGATTTTCCAGTCCTGTGCAATTCTGCACCCGAAGTTTACTTCCTCAATTGTAATTAACAGTTAAATATAGTCATTAATAGATCCAATAGCTGACAAAGAAACAAATCTTCACCAGTTACCTTCCTAGAACTTGTAATAAAATGTCTATATCTTCTGCACTTGCCAGAAAAAAAAAGCTTAAGCAACTCAGGAATCTTTTAGATATTGAGTTACAAACTACTAAAGTACTGAAATGCCAATATTCTGTGCAGCTCTGCTATAAACTGCCCTACAGTATGAACATAGGATAGATGCTAAAGAATCCTCACTTAGCCATGGATTAATTACTTTAAATGCTTTACAGGTCAAGGCCACAGTGGTCTGCTCATTGCCTCAAGGAGACTAAATAAACTAAGCTCTGATTTCTGGATAAAATAATTAAACATTTACTTTAACATATTCCTTAAATCTTATTTTTTACTCCTTGCAATTAAAAATTTAATTCCACTTGCCAAGCAGAGTGAAGAAAATTTTATTTTCCCTTTACCTGAGCTGAGGCATTCAGCTCTTCATCACTAATTCCAATTAATTCTGGTAAGACATACTCTGAAATTACCAGCATGATCACTCAGTGATCTTACACCAAGATAAAAAAGCCATTTCTTCACTCTTAAAGTATTAAATTGTCTTTTACTTAATATTAATATCACTAAAGGTTAAGGAATATGTTGACAAATCTAACTGCTTAAATACCTGCATACTTTTAAAATCTGTGCATAAACTTATAATTATTTTCATATAATATAACCTTAAATGTGTTTGCTCATCCCAACAGAGGAAAAAACCCTCTTTATTTTCACAAATATAAAAGTTATCTCTTTAAAAAAACCAAACAACCAAACATGAAAAGTAGAGTATTATACAGCACATTGGTCCAAAATTTTAGAAACATTTATTCTGCTCTTTGTCTTTAATTCATTTTACATACTTTTAACTACTATTTTAGGGCTGATGAAAGAGTCTGTGTTTTGGGGGGAATAGGTACAGCATTCAGAAAAATCAAGTCAAATGAAGTAAGCAGGTAAATGTAAAATGCATTATTTAGAGACTAGAAATCCTCCAAAGTTTATACCCTCATGCAAATAATAATGACTGAAAGCTTATTAGAGCCCTTTACTTCTGAATGACAGTATCTATGGAGAATAATGCTTCTACTCTCAACCATTTTATTAATTCATAATTTTCCTATGTCCTGAGCAGAACTACACTCACATTATATATAATATAAAGATGCAACAACTGAGACAATAATACAGTCTTCCTGCAGTCCTACCCTCAGTTTTTAACACTTCAGTCAGAATAGCATGGAAAAATTCCACTTAGTTTTACAATATTGACCACAGCTTCTCTGTATACAGAGGACCTTTCACTTTCTATTTGAAGATAAATTTAATTAGTTCAATAGTAATTTTAAAGTATATTTCAATATGGTAAGGTGTATTTTATTCTTTAGTTTAACCATGTAGACAGAGAGTGTTTAAGGTCATAAAAATGATGCATTCAATGCATCCATGCAACCAGTTTTGAGAAAAAAAAAATCCAACCAAGATAAGGTAGAAACATGAAATAGTACATTACTAGGCAGCACTGGTGGGAACATTCAAAACTTATGGTGCAGAAGAAAAATTCTGTATGTAAAAACTTGTTAAATAATGTTAATCATATAATGCTAGGCATGTGGTTGCTCTACTAAACAAGGAATAAGAAAACTTAAATATTCAAAGCAAATCCAAAAAATTCTCCCTATTTGTAGCTATTTGTATAAATGTATAAAATAATTAAAGTAGTATATTCTCTTTTCTTTTAAAGACTGAGGAAATTGTAAGATGAGAAATAGTTAATATATGTAGGAATAATGTATATAATAATGTATGTAATTATTGTATTTGAGATGAAAAAATGTTTACATACTTGAAAACTGAATTGAGAAGCCTGATTTGCTGATGAAGAAATCACTGTCAAATTGTAATGTTAGCGAGTTGAAAGTGCTGTGAATATCCTCTGGAAGAGCTGAGCCACTCCATTCTTTCAGAAGTATGCTGGTCTCAATAGGCCCATCCCACACCTTCAAGATGTCATGAGCGACCTCAGTATCAAAAACAATAAAATGCAGACTGCAAAGAGAAAGTAAAAGCACTGTACATTATTCATTAAACACAACTACACAAAACTCCAAGCAATCATTCCCAATCTGCAGTTTCAAGATGCTGCTTAGGACTGAAGCTGGTGGTCCTCTAGAGTGATCAAATTTTCCTGTTGAGTGAGCTGATCTTGTAAGAGAGATGCAATTCTGCTTAAAAAGTATCTGAATTACAGAAAAAATCAAAAACATTAAGGCATAACTCCTTATGACTTAATTTATAAGTCTATGAATTTATTTTTATGATAAATATTTTAAGGTATCAGAACTATGATTTCATCAGATTTCCTCTTTTTATTCAAATGAGGATACCAAGAATGCTGATTTACTTGATTTATATGCAATTAAAAAAAAAAAAAAAAGACAGTAGCTACTGGACAGTAGAACACATAGCACAGAAGTTCTGTCAGCATGGCATTTCCTTTCCTATACAAAACCAGAAAATTATCATAAATTTGATTTTTGCTAAAATTCATAAAATAAAATTGTACTATAAAAGTAGAATCTGTATTTATCTCCAGGTGAAGAATTATATTTATAAAATATTCAGGAATGTTATGTTATCAGTCAAAATATTTGCACTGACTTCAAGTTCTGACTGTTTACATTTTTAACACCGAAGAAATCTAATAGGTAAATACCAAAACTTCTTTTTTTGGTTCCAAATAGTTGTGTGTTGATATTTCTTCATGTCATTTGTCATTAACTGGAAATCATTAATTTGAACAATGTCAATTAAATGAAAATGATACAGTGAAATAAGCCATGATGGAGTGAGTTCAGTATTTGGCTTAGCAAAATAGGATGACAAAACAACAAAAACCAACCAAACAAAAAAACCCAACCAACCAACCGACCAACCAACCAACCAACCAACCAACCAACCAACCAACCAACCAATCAAACAAACAAAAGAAAAAAAGAAAGGAAAAACCTCCCAGTGAATAGTTTGCCATTTTCTTATATTGTTTTGCTTGTGGGTCCCTTCTAAATCAGAATATTCTGTGATTCTGCAATTACATAATTTTTCTTCCAGAGCAACACATACTGAAGTCATACTTCCAGGGAAGTGGTTGGACATCACCTACTGATAGGAAGTAGAGAATAAACCATTTGTTTTCCTTTGCTCTCATGCATGCACAGCCTTTGCTTTAGCATTATTAAATCGACTTTATTTTGACTTGCAAAGGTTTTCTTCATGTTATTTTCTCCCCGCTCCATCCTGGTGAGAAGAGCAGTGATAGAGTGGCTTTGTGGGCACCTGATATCCAGCCAATGTGAACCCACAACAGACTTTTGCAGAGCCCAATGTGGGGACTGAGTTAACATCAGTTTTTTGTATTGTGTGCTACAGCTATGCTAGTAATTGAAAGTCAACTGTAGGTCATGCAGTTTGTTGCCTTCACTGATTATCTCTTTATTTTGCTGAGATTGGCAATATGTTAATTCAGATAATGGCTCTGTGCTTTGCCCTGGCACTGATGGCCTTGTGGTTCTGGAGAAGCTATCTTATGGAGAGGATGAGGGAATACAACTCACTTTTCCTACCTGTGACTGATGTGGATAGTTTTATTATGCAGGTTCCCAAGGTTCTTGTTCATCCTTATGTGAACTGCCTAATACTACTAATTAACACTATAACATATTCGGGTATTTGTGGAATCTGGTGTTGTTCTGGTGTAAAAGAAGATAATTTTTCGGTGAGGGGATAGTCAAATGCTCGGTGAGTGTATGTAAGACTTTGGACTGGTTCTTAGGCTGGTTATCATATCCCATATTCTGGGACTTTACAGCTGAACAGGCAAGCAACCCTGGTAAACTGGCACAACACCTGATAGAAGGGTGCCTTGCCCACCCCAGTGAAAACGAGCAACTTGTGTAGAAAAATGTGAGAACGTAAGGCATAGGCTAAAATTTATAAAATACTGAAGTCAGCAATAAGTATTGAAAGTAAGCACGTACCTTATTGTCTTTCCTGGATCTGCTTCAATAATCCAAGTGCAGTGAAGATTGTTGTCATATGGTGTTGGGTAACCAGGGGACAAAATGCGCCCTGATGTAGCAGCATGAATTCGACCACCACACTCAGCTACAAAATAAGGATTATATTTATTTCTAATGAGACAATAGTAGTTTGCACTTCCATTTTCTGTCCATTACACTAAAAAGTTAACAGGATGACCTAATAACTCTGAAGAAGTACACATGCATACAAACCAGGACATGCATATAGTTAAAAATGCACATCTCATGCCTACCTTGTAATAATGAAGTAAACCGTACTTCTGTGATTGTATTACCTTAACTGAGCAGAATAGTTCAGCATGAACTGAGACTACAAAAGCACAATTTTGGCATCAGCAAGACAATAAAAATGTTCCAGAAATATCTCTGTTAATGTTTGGCTTTTCTAAGTAACACTGTTTGAATTCAAATTTTACAACATTGAATTTTGTAATTCAAATAGCTTTCTCTGTTTTTCTAATGTCAAAATCCTTTTAGTTTAATGTTTTTCAAGCTCCTTCCATATAATTTCAAGTTTAATTACATCAAAAAACAGTTAGGTATTGCCTAGCAATTGCCCTTAGTCTAAAAATTTAAATGTCATATGCTTGCAAAGTGAAAGAGTAAATCAGAAAGCTACAATTTGATAGTATGTGGTGTCTCTTTTAAAAGAATTTTATCAATGCTATCTTTGTGAAAAGACCAATAGCACTGCTAAGCATCCAGAATCAAATGATTCTTACGTTGCTTGTTTAGAGCATTGTGCTGTGATCTGGCCAGGGTAAAGACACACCCTGATGAAATGAAGCTGTGTTACAGTCATGTGCCAATGAACCAAAAAGGATCAGTGACTGTTCGGTTAAGTGATGTACTTGAATTCCTACTTAATTCACATTGCTGCCTTACAAGTAGTGTTATTAAAAAATGTTGTCATGGGGATTTGTTCATGCACAACTGTACAGCAAGTATAGTAAGAGAGAGATGATGAAAGAACCATGGCAGTTGGATCAAATAAATCTATCAGCTATACTCCCAACAAATTGTAACCCTTATGCATGCTTCCAAGTTACTGTTCACAACCAAGTTGCTAGCATGAAGAAAAATTACTGTAAGAAAATAGGGTGACTAATTTGCTTATTTGTACTGCTGGTTTGATCACTCAAAACACTACATACTATTTCCAGAACCACAGCAGAAAGCAGCTTTAGTACATGATTTCTTCAAATACAACCGTTGTCTAAGATTTCAATTAATTTCCATAATACAAGAAAGTTCAAAATGCAGTAATCATTGTGATAGATAATTGCAGGTAAGAAATGACTGAACAGTACTGTATTTACCAAAGAACTCAAGTTAACTCAGTGAAACAAAAATTATTTAAACGCAAATTAATTGACATATTTGGTTTAGAATTCAGAAAAAAAAAGTCATTTAGAAACAGAATATCTCATAACATTTGGTATTATGCATACTTTGATGATACATACATGCTTTTTAAAAAAAATCCATTTTTGGAGTAGATAGAATATAAGCTTTCAGAAATGGTTACAGAAAAAAAAAATCAAGGAGTCTATTTTCCAATGTGCAGAAATAAGCACACTCTAACCACCTCAAAGAATATATATATATATATATATATATATATTCTATATAAACTATATGAACAACTATTTGTAATTAATAGAAGTGACTTATATTCAAAAAAATTATATAATCTTCTATAGAAGAAATTACAAGAATTCATTGGTGTTCTTCATCAAGGTTTAGAGCATAGAAAAAATTAGAATAAATGCTAAGACCAATATAACAGTGTATTGCTAAAAATTACTAAGTGTAGAATATGTCTATGTATACACTTGAGGTTTTTTTATAATGAGATTGAAATAATAGTAAAGACAACAAAGAATACAAATATCAATGAAGAGAACAGCAAATATTAAATACTGAACTAAAACACAAGAATAAAAGGGAAAAAAATCTCCACAAACCAGGGGATATTAAGAAAGTATGTCTAAGAAAGTGATGTTTGGAAGCTCATGACAACTTCAGAAAAAGGAAGAAAAATAAGTTGTTCAAATCAGAGTAGGAAAAGATCAAAATGTGATAACATAAGAAAAAACTGATGGAAGAATAGACTTTATAAATAATGCTGAAGTGAGGGAGAGAAAACATGAAATAATCTGCAGATTATTAATTAAATTTTCAGGGATCTTCATGACAAGTTTTCCTGTGCATAGAACAGTAAAACGTCCCATAGTTTAATGATGATAACTAACTGTTTGTAAAAGATTGTTTAGAAAAAGTCACTCTTAGAAGATTTTAAGAGAGAATAGAGAACATTCAACTTCTTGGGGAACTAATTAATGCTTCAGAAGAGTTTTAAACTGAGAAACAAGAAGAGGTAGTTCATATAAAACTGATGAAATCCCAAAATTTTATTTTAAAGACAGCAACAAGGACAGCAATTAAAACTGTATGTAGACTGAGACAAAAGTACATAGAAAGACAACTTCTGGTAGAACAGAAAGAAAGTAAGACCAAAACTGTCTCAGGATACTAAAAGAAAATCAACTATTCTATTGATAGAGGGACATAATTTTACTTAGAGAGGAAATAAGCTCGTCAAGAAATTTTAGTACAAGTGATTCCCAAAGCTTTGAAATAATATACAGAAATCAAATCTAGTAATGCCAGGTACAAAATCCAAGTATAAATAGAAAGAAAAAAAAAAAAAGGAGAAAAAAATATAGAATGGCAATCATGAGTGAAATACAGAAGTTTAAAAGTATACTGTCACCAAGAAACCAAGAAAACTGGAAATACAGTTAGAGCTACATGACTGGAAAGAGCATTCCATAGTAAGAATGCAGTAAACTAAATAAAATCAGCACGAAAAAACATACATATTGGGCAAAAGTATTTTGAAGAAGGATTATGAAAGATGTTCTATTGGAGCAAAGATGGCAATTTTCTTTAGATTCACTTGAGCCTGCGTTCCCTAGCCTCCTCCAGGTCAGACTGGAGTGCATGGGAATTTATTTTTTTTAATTATTATTATTTTAAATACTTTATGGTTGAGATTTTAACATGCCACATATAGATTAGAAGACAAATCATCATACAAAGCAAGGAAATAGGTAGATGGTTTGATTTATTCTTCTAATAGACTTGAAAGCAACAAGTATTTTAGAGTTGATTCAAATATTTGCTTGGTAGTAAATACAGGTACAAGCAGATGTTTCAGAAAATGACCTTGGAGTAATGACTTCATTTAAATTAAGTGGGGAGATAGGCAAAGATAGGGCTAATTATGGCTCTACTCTACAAAAGGGCAAACTTAGAGGAAAAAGAAGCTAGCCAATTAAACTGAAGAGCTTGAGGACATGAATGTATAAAGAACCTGGAAAAGTCTTTAAATCAAAACTGGATAGAGTTGTTTTGACCTCTCATATATATAAGAGAAAATTTACAAATATAATTCTAGAGTTAAGTGGGAAAAATAACACCATTATTAAGACAGCAGAAATGCTGCACACTGGCGTTTTCATAGCACTTACCCCCGGAGTAAGCTGAATGTTTGAAATGAAGGGAGCTTACTCTTTTGTAGACTGCACGTCTGTAAATGTGTTCAGCAGGAAGCAGCTCCTGGAATGGAGAATGTAGCCCCCAGAAAGGGACAAGATCCTGCAGGTGAGGTAAGGGCTGAAAGCAGTTGGTGACCTGTCTGCAGCAGACAGCACAGGCAAAAACTAAGCATCAGAAGACACACAGACAGAAATATTCATGGGAAATCCATGTGAAAATTGAACTCCAGAAGCCACAGGCTGGACTGGAAAGCAAAACTGGAGGATGCAAACTGCCTAGTAAAGGTACAATGGGTAATAACTATACTGGTGTTCAGTTATTTTCTGCATCTCGCCTACCAATTATCTATTTAACGTTTATGTTGGATGTAATGAAACAAAGTTTTAGGCACTTGAAGAGATGTGATATTTAAAGAAAAGGTCTGACAGATGGGGCGTCCTAGCATGGCAACAATGACTTGAGAGCATGCAGATAAAGCAAGCCACTAATGTGGATCAAAATTAGAAATGAGCTTTTTAGGAATGAAATGCTGAAATAATTCCTCATGAAAACTGATTAGGTTAAAAAACTCCACAATTTTATTTGCTTTATCATGGGGCTTTCTTAGTTTATGAGGTGTTTAGATAATATCATTGCCTGTGATAGCATATCACACTTGATGACTCAGGGCATGATCAGAACCAAAGCAGTAGTACTTCATCAAAGGCTGCTCTATAGAGAGAAGTGTTTCCCAGTAGTGTTCTAGCCTTTAATAGCCAGCCATCTATTTCAAAGAAGTTATATTTCCATGTCCATAATAAAGCTTTACTCGAAATTTAAAATGTTTTCATCATTATCATCTCATAAAGTATAGAAATACAGAATGTTTGGGCTTTTGTCTTGAAACACAAAACCAATCATTGTCACAATCCATATTACCTATACAGGTAGGCAAAGGTTTGTCCCAAACTCTTCGATCTCCACTTAAGCAGGTCATAATACTACTACCATGCATTGTATAGCCAGGATTACAGCTGTATAAAATGACGGTGTCTATAAAATGTCCTTCGTCTCGTATCTTGTAGCCATAATTTGGTATGCCGGGATCTTCACACTTCACTAGGTCAAAACCTGCAAACAGAAATGGTAAGAGAAAAGAAAAAAAGACAGAGAGATATAAAATATATAATGCCAATGAATCTGATCCTGGTGCAAATTATATTCTCATGATTCAATTACATTAGATCTATTCTCAGTGACAAAAGGTAAATTATATATAATCTGGGGAAATCAGAAACTGAAAGACCAGGAACTAATCATTAATTAGATATTTTGATTATTATGCTAGTTTACTGAAGGAAGTATATTATCTATACTATCCTGAAAGAGATTAGAGACAAATTTATTAATTTACACCTCTTCTATGCTTTCATTCTTTTTAATCCAGTGGAAAGGAAGCATCATTCCTGTATTTGGCACTAAGTGGGAGCTTTACTTCCTCATCTAATCTCTATAATGAAGTCAGGAGACCACAGTTGTTAACTTGGAAAGAAAATGCAAAGGCTGTTTCATCCATCCTAGTGTCAAGATAGCATGGCTTCAGTTTCATCTCTTCTGAAATGAAGAAATATTCTTACACTGATTTTCAGTTAGCATTCTCCTTTTTGGCCTATTAATATGCTGAATGGGATAAAATACTCCCTCTGTGTTCTGCCCTGAGCAGCTACAACTCTTTCCACATTTTACCCATACAGCAACACTAAAATATAAAGATGCATTTTCTGTCCCTCCTGTCTTGAGTTCCAGTTCTTGCAATAATATAGAGGTTCCAAATTAATTTTTCTCAACTCCAGATTCTTCTTCATTGTGTATTCTTTTTTAATACTGCCATGTCACCACATCAAAGAAGTAATTCCAACTCTACAAACAGTGTTATCCATTTTGTCATCCTTATTTTACTGAACAGCTTTTCAGTGGTTCTGAATCAGGCTGTTGGTCTTTGCTTCAGTTTTCTGTTTTAAGCTCATTCTCTACATGAGATTGCCCAGGGAAGTTGTGTATGCCCACTTCCTGGAGGTCTTCAAGACCAGGCTGGATGGGGCTCTGAGCAACCTGTTCTACTGGAAGGTGTCCCTGCCCTGGCAGAGGGGTTGGGACTAGATAATCTTTAAGGCCCTGGCCAACCAAAATCGTTCTATGATTCTAGGAGGTCCCTCACTAAATAGTAAATAAAGTGACTATAAAAAACCTTTCATAATTTTATAAATACACAAGCTCCAGTCAGCATCATATTTTCTTGTTGTTTTTCTCCTGGCACTGAGACCAACTACAGCTGAAAAAATGGCAAGGAGTCTAATGAACTTTTCCTCCTGTACAGATGCAAAAGCTATCCATCAAATGAGTCTTCTGGAAACAAAAAATACCTTTGTTTTCTTTGCTCATTAGTTGGGCACAAAGGTTGTGACGTACCTGTTATAACTCAGGATTCTGAAAATTAAATTTGAACTAATTAGTCTAGGCTACTTTCATAGTCAGTAGAAAAATACGACTTTCTAGAAAACAAGAAATACCTTATTTTAACAGGTGTTTAGATCAGTCAGTTCAATCAGCTTCTGGAGATATTTATTTTCTACCTCTACTTTAAACTAAGCCTAAATTATTTCTTTATATAATAGGCTATACTGACCCAGAATTTTAAGTATCCAGACTTAAGGAAAATGAATCACACCCAAGAAAAGAATGTTATTCCATCACATAGACACTGCATCTCACTTTGTGCTAATATCTTAAGAAATATCAAGGCCCAAGGCCAACAAGAATACTCTGACCACAGTCATGCACTGTTAAATTCAACTATCCTTTAAAAGAGTATGGCTGTTTACAAAGCCACTTCCTGGGAAATCAGCTGTCTACTGTATTATGCCTGTTTGGGAAAGTCATAGATAGAAGAAGTCAAGATAGATATTAGCATTTGCCCTGAGATTTTGTCAGTCTGAAAAATCCTATCTCCATACTCATACTCATGCCCTGATAATGTTTAGTTTACTAACAGCAGTGTAGCCTTTATGTCAGAAGGAGTATCTATAACTACACACAGTAAGAAAGGGTTATAGAGATTTTTCATTATATCCTTACTAAAATATTATTTCCATGTGAATATTTGTACATCTCTACAATTTCTTTTTGTTGATTAAAAAAAAAAAAAAAGAAAAAAGTAAACACGTTCAGTGTCCAGAAAAAGAAATAGCAGACATTTTAACTGGCTCTCAGCATTGATTATATAAACAGTCATGTCTAAACAGTTTTCTGTCCTTTAAAGTTAATAGTAACTTATGGAGTATTGTTTAGCTTACACATATATATCTATCAAAAGATGACCTTGATTTTAATTTTTTAGGTATTGATAATTCAGTAAGAGTCCAGTGGTACTCTCAATTTTTACCTTTGTTTGCACCATACTATGCCTGGGGTGGGGGGGGGGGGGGGGGGGGA
>JAWWEU010000111.1:94564849-94624635 GCA_035583155.1 Acropternis orthonyx | reverse complement strand
CCCCCCCCGCCCCCCCCCCCCCCCCCCCCCCCCCCCCCCCCCCCCCCCCCCCCCCAAGGGCAAACATTCACTGTAGTAAAATAAGTTGTATTTTTTCTTTTTGTATCTCAAAAACAGAATATTCTCTGCAAGAACATCAAACAAACTAATCACTGTCTTTTATGGCAAATTTTTAAAATGGGACTTTGTATACTCTATAAAAAAATATAAGAGTTGCAGTACATAATTTGTAGCCACATATTCACTACACTTCTCCACCAGTAAGACTATCTCTGTTTGTCAGGAGGCCTATTAAAAATTGTGATATTTCACGTGCATGTAGGTGCTGCTCATAGTGTTCAAATATAGCAGGATCTTGCCTTGTGTGTTCACAGGCAAGCTGCCTTTCCAGCTCTTCTTACTGAATTTTTTCCCCTTCCTCTCTCTCTCTCTCTCTCTCACACACACACACACACAAAAAAAAAAAAAAAAAAAAAAAAAAAAAAAAAAAAAAAAAAAAAAAAAGAAGAAGAGAACTTTCCATTCCCTTTTCCCCTGATACTCTGGTACATCTGGTGCAATTTGTAATAAAGAACCATATTGTTGTGAAATCTCATTGTAGAAATGTTGCAATGGTACTTCAATGTTAAAGTAGATGCTGTGAACTTTCACAGCAGGGAAATATGGTCATGAGCTCCACACAATCACAGCACTTGGGTTTACCTGACATTGAAACTAGCCAGCAGTCAGAGAAATTCTGCCAATATTTTTAGTGCTGAGAAAGATTATTGCACTGGCAAATTGCTGCCAATTATCTTATTCTTGAGTTTCATTATAGGATTATCAGAACAATGAATGAATAAAAGGCAGTTAAATTAAAACACAAACAGCCAGTATACATCTTGATGATTGGCTGTCACCTCCTGACACTATTTATCCAAAGAGATTTGCACTGTCATATTTGATGTAAATAATCAGGAATGTAGAAATACCAGTTGTCAGGGTAAAAATTATTGACATGTCTGTAATATATGTAGACTATTAATTATAGCTTCTTTCAACTCAGTTTAATTGTAATGGGCACTGTGGTACTAGCTACATTAGTAAGCAGTGCAGTACAGTAGGAGCAAATCTGGCTACTGAAACAATGAAGCTGAGGACAGAATGTCCACACTATCTGCACTAAAGTGTTTTTACTTTGGACTAGTTTTTGTGTCCATTAGTGGGTGGCATACACTATGTGCATCCATGAAGCACACCTTTTAGTTCAGCCTCAAGATCGTACCTGCTCAAACCTACCATTAATATGAAGAAGAGAACTTTCATTCTCATTTTTTCCAAGGCAGATTTTCAGGGATTCTATATTACACAGTGCACTTTTAACAGAAGCTGATGAAGTTCTGAGGTATCAACCCTTTTTGAAAGGAAGAATACACTTCACTTACTATGTATGTACATATGCATTTACACTGCATGTAAACCTACAGGGGCTGTATGAAAACTAAATAATATAAACCAAATAATTTCCTACTTCTGTTTCTGGAAGAAGTCCTAAGGTATTTTGGGACAATCTTTCTCCTAAAGCCAGACACATGAAAAAGTAAGCATCTAAAAGGCATGTATTATCAACCTTTAGGTACTTGGTCCCTACTTTGAAACTCTAATCTTGAGTTCATCTAAGACGTTTATGAATTGATAAAAGCAACAAAGATACTCTGAGCTGTGAGCTATGGTACTCATCCAAATTTTACTTTTTACACAAGAAGATGCTGGTGCATGTTACATTATGATTGACTTAGTAGAACATAGAAACCACAGTTATTAGGAATCAGAGTATAGGTCCTTTATCAGCAAGCAAGAAATTAGGCTGCAGGGCTTTATTCCCTCCTTTTTCTGTCTTTTTGGCTTAGTAAACCTTGTTCATACTTTGGCACAAAATATACTATTAAAACTCTTTTCATGGAGATTGAAGATAACAGTTTCAAAGCAGAGGAAATAATTGAACTGACAGTATAATTAATGTAACATCACAGCCCTTAATACTGTGGTCCTGTGGTGCAAATTTGTTCAACAGCTTTTTGACACATTAGCTTTATTTATAGCTATGTTGAATTAATTATTGTTTGTCGATGCCCTTCTGACTTTACGCCAAACCATATATAAAACTGCCATAAAAGCATGAAATGCTTGCAAGTTTCCTTCTGTATACTCTAGTTAATTTCACAGAAATTCAATCATGTTTGTGCCAGATTCAGATCAGATTTGCACTGCTGGGCGTCCTGATGCTACACAGATTCATTTTTAATGATCATGGAATCTTGGCCTCAGAAATTATCCCAATACTGTAACAATCAAATACAGGAATTTCTTCTTGTAAATTCAAAAGCATAAGCCTGTGCACTAACTTCTATGAACTCTGTCAGTTTATAGTAAGAATCCTAAATAGAAAGCCTACAGACAAAACTCTAACGACGTTTTGAAAGAAATGCCAGCTGGGTTATTTTCCAAACTTTACATGTTTAATCTAAAGATGAACAGGTCCTGAAAATATAACAACTATAGCATGTAGTTGTAGGTCAACACTAGCAATTATCTTAGCTTAGATGGGTAAGTTTATACTCAAATAACTTCCTATTAACATTGTTGTTTGTCATAGATGGAGAAATACTACTACAAGAGAAATACCACTAATCATTATGAAAATTTCACCAGACAAGCCATGAGGGGTTAATTTTACTGAATGTAAAAAGGTTTTTGCAGATCATGTATTAAACACTAAGTGGACTCCAAATGCTGTTCAATAGCCACTAATAATTATGTTACTTACTACACCATAAATATAGAATAGATGGGCTCTGCTTATGCCCATTGTGAAAAGATAATGTCTTTTCAATGGAAGACAGAGTTCACAAATAGTGTATAATCTATCTTCAGCTTCTGAAAGTGATGTGATGAAATATTTTGGGATGACTAAAAAAAAAAAGGATACATGTATATATAAATCCTATTTCAGTACATACACAGAAATATTAGCAGATGTTTTGATATTATAAAACAAAGGTTATATGAAAACATTGGAAACATCAATAACTCCTTTAGTGTTACCTAAATCTGAAGTAACTTAAGCTCATAAACACAGTTGATATATTTAAACACAGAATCCTTTTTGAACTACCGAAGAGTAATTAAAAGTATGAAATAGTACTTATGTTCAGAGTCTATAATGGATTTCTAAATGCATGTAAATGTCAACAGATACTAATTCTGCAGTTATTGCATCCTAAACATCCATAATGTACTCTATTTCATTAAATCAATGCAATTCAAAATAAGAGTTCTTGGCACTTTAATTCTGTCTTGGAACCATTTGTGTGCTATTGAAACCTATAGATGTAGGAAAAAAAATGTACTGGAAAATTGGTCAATTGCAAATTTTTTACCTTATTAGAATCATAGAAAAATCTATAGAAATAAAAGAGTTTGGCTAATGTGACTATAGTGAGGTGTCAGAAACTTGTATGAACTTTCAAAGAGCTTAGGATGACAAATAACCCATGTACCCTGGGACAAAATTAGCTTCAGACCTCTCTGTTGGATCTGTGAAGTTTTTGTAAGAAGACTGAAAAATTTTCATGTCTTAGGGATTGAATATTTTACATTCTAACACAGATAATCTGAAAGGGAACAAATAAGCCATGATTTGTTTCAAATAAATGGATATATTTCTACATGCTTGTACAGCAAAATGAATTCCTAAGCTTTAATGACACCTGCTGCTTTGTACCCTTTGGAAACTGAGAGGTACACTTTTAATTTCTCAAAAGTTTTGCAATCTATTGGCAATTAATTTCTGCTATATGGATGAGACAGTCATTCAATGGATAATACTTTCTAATAGGAGTTTCAGCAATTTTTCTTAACATAAGCAACATGTAAAAATTTATGTAAACATGCAAAATACGTAAAACAGACGTCAAGCCATGTTATCAATAGCAGGTCTTTTGAGCATAAAATGAAAAATAACTCTTTTATGCAATTTGCTTCTGTAATAGATATATTACAAAACATTCCAAGGCCTTTCTCCACCAATTTCAAACCAAGTTCTTTGTGTCCATGTGTCTTACTCAAAAATTTTGTTGTCCTTTTTTCAGCTACAACATCCACATATAGAAATAAAAAGCTTCTAAATTTTAAACACACAGGTAGAAGAAGACAGTTTTTATATGAGTATTTTATTTAAAGAAAATAATTTTCATATTTTATTGAAAGAAAATACTTTTAATAAATAATACTTGAAAGAGATGGATGTGAAAATACACGACTGCAGCAAGATGATTGCTGTGCACATATAAAAAGCATACAAGTAAGCTTTGCAATCAGCAAGCAGGTAAATAATTAATTACAATTTATGCTCAGTACAAGAAGCAGGGATTAAAGGTTATATTCCATGTGAGTTTAAGAGTTCTAACTTCAAGTGTCTATGGAGAGATATCTTCAGGACCTCCATGTCTAAGCCCCCTTTATAATCAGTGGGAAAATGACTGATACAGCCAATGACTGATACAGTACTTAAAAATATTCTGTAGGTTGCTTGAGAGAAGAGACTGGTTTTACCTTTTTGGTGGGAGAAAGGGAAGAAAAGGAGAAGAAATAACATGAACAGACACTTTTTTTTTGGTTGTGATATTTAGTGCAAGATACTTTGTCTTAACACATGCCAAATGCTTACATGATTGCCAATGCACTCATTTCCTCACAGTCGTTTCTAGAATACTCCCCCATAGAGAAATAAAGTCACCATGAATGTAATGTTTGGATTGAGATATGGAAAAAGCATTCTACAAGCTTATAAAAAACAGTATAGCACAGACAGGACTGAAAGTTAGAAGAATGCCGTCATTGCAACTGTGTTGATTCTTTTCACACACTGACAGGGAACAACATGCACACAGCACCTGTTTTTCTCGCTAGTGGTATTATGCCCAGCACTTCTGAAAATCAAGTTCTGAATACACTGTGGTATAAAACTTAGATAATAAGAAACACATAAATCTTGTCTACCTTTCATCTTCCTGTCTCAAGCAACATTCCCCATCTAAAAAAGCTAATGAAAGCAGAAGGAAGAGAAATAAATATGCTCATAGCATCTATCTTTAAATACCTTTCTTCCAAACAGACCCTAATTCTGCATCCTTTATTCTGCTCATCTATTGTGTACACATAGTTTTGGCAGGGTTATTTTAATATGCATAAACATTTAAAGGAATAATCTTCATTTTATTCTGAAATAACTTTCTTAAAGTTCTAAATACTTAGACGTATTTTAGATGACTGAAAAAAATCTGTTTCCTATTAATTGCTTATCTTCAGTTATAAAAAATTACTAAGTTTAAGGGCACCAAGTTTAATCTGTTGAAATTTAAACAATTCCATAATATAATGACAAGAGTGGAGAAAAACTCACATTCTTACCTCTACACTGTTAAAATATTTACAGATTAATTCTAGATTTTTTTTCACTGAAAATTCATGTTTTCAGAAAAGAAAAAACTCAGTGAAAAAAAGTTAGGATCAAACTTTCATCTCAGGGGCACCCACAAATCTTTTGAAATTTCTAGCTTTATATATTATTATATATTATATTATTATATAACATATTATATAGTATATAAGCTTACACTTTTGTATTAGAAGTATGAAACAGAACAATATATTCATATTTGTGTAGCTTAGATAGTATAATTAGACTGTTACAATTTATACTTTCATAAATTAAACAGCAAATCAACAATGAGGCACCTAAAACATCTTACATTTGAATTGCAGCAAGAAATAGCTTACAAGAAAGATTAGCCCATCATCTTAAGTATCTAAGTGCTGATGATCTATATGGCTTAAGGAACTGCTTAACAGCCTCTCTTTCCCAAAAGAGAGGGTTGAGCAAATAATCCTAAACAGGAAATAGTCATTTTTCATTCAGCGTGAGGCCAACGTAGGTAGGAAGGTCAGGGCTAAAGAAGAGTAACATATTGGCAGTTCTGTTGAAGTGTTCTAAGCTTTCAGACAGGAATTTTTGCTCATGGGAAAATTCTGGTAATTACATCAGTGGGAAGAAATTCACAGTAACTCTACTGTCTCCTCGTCTAGAACTTGGAAAAGAGGAACGTATTCACCACAGTCTAACAGGAGTCTTTTTGTAAAAACCGGAAGAAATGGGCAAACTTTTGGAAAAAGTCCCAGCTAAAATTCATTAAATCCAACTGCACATACATATAATGGAAAAGTCCATAATGGTTTCATAGAAATAGATTATTTTTAAAATATGAGAGAAAAAGTTTAGATTGAGGTGGCGAAAAAGGTAAAGAAGTTCTGTCCTTCAAGTCCCTGCATTGACAAATTCAGGGAAATTGTTCCCAATAATGTTTCTCAATAATGTTTCAAATAAGTAATATAATCTTTAGGCCATCATTCATGAGATTATGAATTTATCTGAAACCTGCTTGCAGACTTAAATTTCATGTTATAGCTACGATGCATAAACCAGCAGATGAGAAACAAATATGCTTAAGAAGCCTACCTGAACTGGCATCACTGAAAAATCTTACTTTCATATTCTAAAGACAGAATTTCAATATAAATGTAAAATAACATGCACATGGACATCTGTGGTGATCTCTGATAGCCCTTCTCTTTCTCACCTGCAAAGCATAACTGCATTTTAAACTTTGTAGCAAGAGATTCTAAAAAGCAGACCTTTTCTTGATAATAGATGTGAAAAACAACGCGGAGAAAACCCACTGGTTTTAAGCAGATGAGAATCTCTGAACCATAGTTCAGTCAAGAGACCTTCAACAGGCTAGAACTGATAATTTTCAGAACCAAATCAAAACAATCTTTAACAAACTACCTTTTTACACATGTGTGATAGCTCATATCCAACCTCCCTTTTTTTTGTCTTACTAATTGAGAAATAGTTAACATCTTTCTTCTTTCTAATCCTGTGCCCAGAGGGATAATTCAGTGATTTAAAGATCATAAATTATGAAATTTTTGGCAACCAAATGTTTTTTGTTTGAAATTTTCAAAGTGGTTTTTTTTTAAAGTTATTAATCTTGTGTATGTATATTTAATTCAAACACATTTTAATTCAAACAGAACTCTGGATTTCACTCCAAGTATTTTTTGGATAACACGATTTAATAACTATGGACTATTCAGCCTGTACTCCTATCCCAGCATGCCACTGCTGTTCTGTTTCTTGTGTTTCTTTCTCTTCCCAGTTTAATTTTTTGCAACTTTCTTCTTACCAATGCAGTCTCAGTCCTTCACTCCATATATTTCCAATATGAACAGCCTGTCTGGCTCTCTTTCTGTCTTACATTTGCACCCTAGCACTTTTGTCCCAAAAATCATCTTTCTCCATATCCAGTGTATGTCTTGCCTCCTGTACTCTTCCTCATGTCTCCCTCCTTGGTAATGCAGCTTATTGCAAGCTCCCAGCACAGTAAAATTAGAGGCATCCATCTTTCTCTATTTTCCTCTCCTCTCCAAGTCTGGCTTTTATGTCCTTGGTACTGTAACCAAACAACACTATCCTCACTTTCTCAGGCTACCCACAAGAGAGTAAGTGCTAAAAACACAGGATATTGGTGGGTTTACCCCAGATGACAGGTAAACCCCACTCAGTTGTTCTCTCATTTCCCCACAGAAGGATCTAGAGAGAATCAGTCAGAGAACAGCAAGCAAATGAATCAAAAGAAAATCCAAACATTTGAAAAGCAAACAAGGGGTGCAAAACCAAGCAACAGCAGAATTATGCCTAGTCAGTCCCTAAGCAATGGCTGCTTCGGAAACACTTTCACAAAACTTTATTGCTAAGATTGACATCACGTGGTATGGATGTCTCATAGTTCAATTCAGGTCAGCTCTCCTATTTGTGTCACCTCCCACCCTTTTGCTCACCCTGAGCCTACCTGCTGGGGTGTAAAAGCAGGT
The DNA here is from genome assembly GCA_035583155.1 of Acropternis orthonyx. Lineage (NCBI taxonomy): Eukaryota > Metazoa > Chordata > Aves > Passeriformes > Rhinocryptidae > Acropternis > Acropternis orthonyx. The sequence goes on along the minus strand of JAWWEU010000111.1, from coordinate 94,616,661 downwards.
AGCAGAGAAGGCCCTGACACTATGAAGCACTGTTCAGCATTGGCTGAAGTATCATAGAATCAATTAATGTTGGAAAACATCTCCAAAATCATCAAGCCCAATCTTTGGCTGAACACCATCAAGTCAACTAAATCACAGCAATAACTGCAAGGTTCATTTGTGTCCTGAACACTTCTAAGGATGGTGACTCCACCATTTCCCTGTATAGCCCATTCCAATGCTTCACAACCCTTTCAGTGAAGAAATTCTTTCTGAAAGAAGAATTAAGTCTATGTTTTCTTAAATGAAGAAAATTAACTCCATCCCAGTCAAACCCAGTATAGATGGACAAACTGTTCAGCTCCATCCTAATACAGGCCTGCCAAAAGTTTTCCCTAAAGAAAAAATATTTTGGATTCCTCATTCTTAGAGTAGGATTTACTCACATAAGGCCTATCTGGGTAAAGATTTATACTGCAAAAAGTTTGGGAAGATTTTTCTGAGATGGACAAAATGCCAAGCTGTGGCACAAACATCACCATGCCAGCATTTCCATCTACAAAGCAGGAGTTAACATAATTTTTAAAATATATTTTTTATAAAATGTTTATATTAACAAAAAATAAAAAAAAAAAAAAAAAAAAAAAAGGTTTTCACTGTCTCTGTCTTAGAGAAAAAAAAATCTGGCACCTACTCTACCAATTTAAATGTATCAGTTTCACACATGTCTAAAGAAAAAGTGAAAAACAACAGTAAAGTGTTATAAGAACAAATATTCTATGCTCAAACAAAAATTTGGGGCTTTGGGGTAAAGGGGGATTATATAAGTATTGAATATACTGGAAACAGAAGGCAGTTTACTTATGTGTGGGAGAAAAAAGGGAAGAGTCTATATGATCATGTTATTAATCAGGATACCATAATTCTTGTACACAAGGAAACTGAATTAATATTTCTAACAAACATTTCTTTTGGCATTCATTACATTTTTGTTTCTCAATTTTGCAACTTTGATTTTCTTTTAGAATAGTTTTTTGTATGCATGCAATATAGCTTGCATTAATTTGGGGTTATTGACATAATGGTACTGCTTGTCAAAGACCTATGAATAGGTTATCAATGCATAAGTTAGGACATAGTAATTTAATTATTTTTGCCTTTTGTTTATTTTCATTTGGTTTTATCTTACATTTTTGTTGTAGTGTGTGTAGGTTCTATTTGGAACAGATCTTATATACAGACTAGTTATGAAAAGGAAACTGCAAGAACTTCTTTTCATTACTGGATTTTTGTGCTCAACTGACATTATACAGCCTGAGGCAAAGCTACTATGTTCCTGAATTGGAGTCTGATTGTGTGCTAGAGTAATTGTCTGAGTTTGCAGTTTCAGAACATTGTTTTCACTGACATCCTAATATTTTCAATTACTTTAGAATAGGACATGAACTAAATTAAATTTCAGTTCATGATTCACTTAAATTAATTTCCAGGTTTAAACCATTTATATAAATTTAGACTATGCTAATTCAGACTCACCTTCCATGCGCTTTCACTATTCCTTGAAAGAGTTAGGGTTAGAGAATGATTATAACACAGAACTTAAACTGAAAATTAGAAATAAATATGTACCAATAACAGAATACTATGAATGCCAAACTAGTGCATCATGTCTGAGAAATGTATTTAAAATTTTCCTTTCTTAAACTGAAAAGTATATCTTGAGAGCAATGAAAAGAATATTGTAAAACTACTAACTATGCTTTCTAAATATAGAGGATGATAAATGAAAATATTAAAATTGCATAAAAAAAATAAAAATCTATCCATGCACAATCCTAAATCTGTGGAAGTCCTGTAGAGTGGAGCACAACTCAGGGGCCTGAACTCTTCTGGAAGAAATTATAGCCATGCAGAAGTCTGATTTCAGTGAAAGAAATGGTAATGGATTCAAAATATGAGAAAGTTACCATTAAGTTATGATTTGTGCCTACATAACATTCACTCTCTAAAAGACAAGTCCTTAGTGAGATTTTTTTCCAGCTCTCATTTCCATCTTAGCACAGAAATGCAGGAGAATACCTAATTTCACACCACAAGGGGATGGAGGATACAAATAAAAGACAAGTGTTGAGGAACTACCATGGAATTTAATTTTTAATCTGTAGTAGCAAATCAGGGACAGATCAGTGAAAGGCCTTCAGAGAGCTGAATCTAGCTACAGAGTATACCACAAATTTCTGAATGATTTTCAGACTTTATAAAGTCTGTAACTAGTTCTGCATGTTTCTGAAACACAGAGGAGTCTATTGTGAGGCAGAACATAGCACTGAGTGGCCCAGTGCAACCAAGCATATTCCTACAAATAATATCTGTATTTCTGGATGGACCCTTCCACTGACTCATTACAATGTGTTCCAAGGCTTATTCTGAAGATAAGTGAAGCTTTTGCTTCTATTATTTACTGCACAGGACTGAGGGACCATGAAATTGCCAAGAAGTGCTAGATAAGCTTCTCCTAAAAAAATAGATGTCTGTATAAGGTCTGAAAGCATCTTCATGCTATCTCAGACAGGCCACTACCAGTGCAAGGAACCTTGAAAAAATCCTCAGGTCTGAGAAGAGTACAGAGAGCAATTCTACACAGTGGTAAAGTTCCTTATACATCATAACACCAGGATACTTTCTGAGCACACGGGTGGATGGTGTCATCAGGCACCTATCATCAGGCACCATAAGATGAACTGATTTTTGAGATTTTGAGCTGGTACTGTGAAGGGAAAGAGAATTTTCTTAAATGTTTGGGAACTGAGAAAACTGTGAAGTACAGTATAGTAATAAATGATCGGTGATCTGTACAGATCCATATATATCATATAGTAGCTGGCATTGGGCAGTACTCAGAGAGTCACAAAACATTTGTATATGACGTGTGGTAAAGTGTGCAGAGATTATTTCAGTGCAGAAAAGTACCAAGAAAAGTGAGACTAGTGAGCACAAGGAATGAGGATTAAACAGAAGCAAGGAAGCACTTGTGACACAAGTCAGAGTAAGTTCAGTTCTCCTCATGATGAGTGAAAACAGCCACTGTTAAAATTCCTCTTGTGTCAGGACTGTGATAGGGGAATGGTTAGACACAGCAGGAAGACTGCCTGTTTGTTATTCAGAAGCTGTACTGCAATGCTTCTTATTTAAAGCTGCAGTCTGTTACTTCTACCAGACAGCTGTGTTTTGCTTTTTCTGCCTGTCACTGTGTGACATCAATAAGATTTCTTTTTCATCTGAATGTCAATTTAACATTAAATGCTACTGGCATGACAGCACAAAGTACTGGCATTTTTATACCAGAAGAGCCAAATCCTCTAACAGAGCAATGAGCAGGAAAAGTAGGTCCAGCTATGGGAATCCCTATATCTACATCTTTTCTTGCCCACAAAAATTAGAGGGTGGAAAAGTTCTAATCAGATAGAGGGGGGAAAAAAAAAAAACACCCCAATTACAAACCTGCAATTATGAAAGAATAACTGATATTTACCTATTAAAAAAAAAAAAAAAACAAACCAAAAAACCAAAAGCCAACCAAACAAAAAAACAACTGCCACACAAATCAGGTGTGGCTACAACATGTATAAACTTAAATTTTTACATGCAGAACTCTACTGATGTCCTCAACTCTTAGGGAATTAAAGCCATCTTAAAATTTCTTTTTTGTTCATTGAATTTTACAAACAGTTCCCATAATGGTTAAAAGCAAAAATATATTGGAGACAAGGGCAGAGAAAAACATTGCTATTTTTGCAATCTCTGTTTGAGAAAAATAATAAATAACATCAGGGAAAATTTGTACAATTTTGGCTTCATTCTTAAGACTAAAATAATCCACTTTCATACTTAGACTTTCCTATGTCATTGAAACATTTATGATGGGATAATCTATTGACACCTGAGATCATTCTCAGGTAAAAAAATTAGCCCCATCAGGATTCTGTTGTCATTTTCTCAGCACTGAAATATAAATGTTCACAGTCAATCTCTGTGACAACAGTGTAGAGGTACTATATGACAGTTTTCATTATTCTTCCTAGCACAGTATAAGGAAATGGCTTTATATAAACTTGTTTTACACAAAATAGAGAAGTTATCTTCTTTGTTCCTCGTCTTTCTTTGCCTCTGGTAGAGTCAGATTCATCTATTGTTCAAATCACAGTTTCATTGACTCTTACTAGTATATACTTACACACCAGTTTCAGGCTAAAATATTCTCCATTTTTCTGAAGCGGTTTCCTTAAATAAAATCATTATAATTTTAGTCTTCAGTCAAAATGTTTCTCAGTTTATTAAAAGAGTTAAGATGAGAAAGAGTACAGATGTTTTATGATCCTTTCTAGTAACTCTACCTATTGGTTAAATTAATTTCCTTGAAACAATCTTGTAGCTATAGATCAAAGAATAAAATTACTATAATTTCTAGCTTACATTCAGGATACTACCTGGAGCAATTTCCTGTATAGGAAATTTCATCAGGTTTCATTTAGAACTTGAATCCTTTATAGAGTTCTTTTTAATATCTCTTTATATTCTGATTTCTACAATACATACAAACATCTCAGATTCAAAGTTTATAGAATTTGGTTTTATTATGTCAGTAGTGAGATTCTGAAAACAGAGATAAATTTTCTTTATTCCCATTTCTGTTGTCATGAATCATTAGCTTTTTCTTCTGTTGTATTTTTAAATTCAGCATTATATTCAGAATTCATAATATCAGAAAAAGTGGAAAAGTAGTTGCACAGAAATGAAATAGTAAACACTTACATTAGTCTTTTTAATAATACATTGTAATATAAATTCTTAATTTCAATAGCATTAATAGGAAGAAAAATACTACAAAGACCAACAATTAAGGGCAGTTGACAATGCCTTGTGGATATCAAGAAGTCAGCAACCAAACAGGAAGTAACACAAACTAATTTACCACTAGATATATTAGATCATCACTTCTCTTATCTCTTTCTGAAAGTCTTATGATATTCATTATTTAATTCCATTTACTCCACTATATACATTTCTCATTTCTTTCAGTGAGACAATATTTTAGCACCCTTTTAATTTTTCTTTGTTTTTGCAATTTTAAAGTATCTGTTATTATATTTCAATCTGAAAAGTGAATAAATATATTGAAGAGTAATCTTTCAGGGAAGTCAATTCCAGCTGTAAACTACAGCTTTATTAATCCAGAAAGATAACTATCACTTCGTGTTTGATATATTTACCAAACACAAAATGGACACCTTTGTTTATTAAGTGAGTTGGAACTGCCAAATCCATCAAATAATGAGTATAAATTTCTGGTATATCTAACCTTTAATATATTATTAAGATTGGACAATTTCAGAAAAAGAATGTGAGTCAGAAATGCAGCTGTTTTAAAACCATTGCAAAAGAATACATCTTCTGCTTGAGTCAAATTATAAAAGGTGAGAAGTCCCACACTGAAGGGTTTGGAAATAACAGTTATGGTTGATGGAAATCACCTGGATAGATAGTCACTATCTAAAAGTTTGGCTTCTTGAAAATGCATGAGAAAGGTCAAGGAATTAGACTGTATTTACAAACGGGGACCTCCTCATGTGAGAGAAAGTAGGAGAAAAAGTCCTTACAGATAAGCTTACCATCACGAACACCTGAAAATTGATCATATATGATAAAATAAATGAGATACTTGGCAACAACAACAACGACAACAAAATGGTAAAACATTATGAGGACATGGGAAACTGAATTTTGCTTCTCTAGGATCACTGTTATAAGACTGTCAAGTTCTGTCCACACATTCCAGAAAATGTGAAAATACTTGGAAGAATAGAAGATAGATTCAAAAGTAATCAAGCTATCAGGAGGAAAAAGCCTTAAACATGAATTGTCATATCTTAACTGGCACAAAAAAATATGGTGCAGGAGAGCAGATATTAGAATTGTGAAGTAAAGTGCAACAAAATCATGCTATCGGATGTAGAAATGAGGTAAAATTCCATCTTTAAATAATAAGACATTTCTAAACAGTAGGTGGAACTGATCACCAAAACAGTATTTGAAAGGAACTGATTCAAGATCCTTGAAATCAGAGCACTTAGTATAAGACTATTTTTAAAACAAGTGTTTGGTTCCTTTTTTAAAAAGGAAAAATTCTATAGGCAAAAATTTCTCTAGGAAAATTAAATTTCCCTAGTGGTTCTTTTGTGGTTCTGTAAAAAAAAAACAAACAAAAAACCAAAAACAAAACAAAGAAAAAAAACAAACCTCTAAAGGTACAATGATAAAATTTCAGATTTACCAGGCACAGTAGAAAGACAGAAGAGAAAGTGAATGATTTCTGTTTATTCCACAGCTAGCTCGAGTCCAAAGGGAAACCAGTAGATCTGCTAGAAAGAGCTATGATTGCATTTCTGTGCCACAGTATGCTGTGGTGCTCTGCTCTGCATGATACAACAGCAACTCTTGGAAAGTAATGGAAAAGGCAATAAACTGAAGGTAAAAAGGGCCTGGAGATTCCTTGAAACCTGGACAAAATATGCGTGTTGGAGACAAACTAGTTATCCCCGAAGTTATTCCCCATGAATGACTTATCGTTTTGCCAGAAAAAATCATTCAATTAGTTGCACTAGTCTGTGAGACAAGTGCACTCACTTGTCAAAACTTGTTCACTCGGGTCACCTTCCAGCATACTCCACCCTGATCCTGACAGGCAGTCAGGACACACTGCAAGTGTGCATCCAGGTACACATTCTTTTTATTCTTTTTTTAATTTTTGGGTGTTTTTTTTAACATTTGACTGCAGGAATGGAGTTTTCCATTTTAAAAATCTAGATCTCTATACATTTTCTGCTATAATATAACACTAATATATTCAAACCACATATTTCACAATTCACTACTCACTCTTCTTCAAGCCCCAGTGCTGTATTAAAAATAATTATACTTTCTAAATTAAAAAAGTTACAATTTTGCTTTTAGCAATGTTCTTAGATTACTGACACCTATCGAGTCGTATAGACAAGTACAGCTCAGTGTCTTAACCCAGTACATTCTAGGAAAAGATCTTCACCGTTCCATGAGAAATCACTACAACTGAGAAATAAACATTTCCCCAAAAGCAATCAATGAGACCCTATTAATGAACTACTTACTTGTGTAGGTCAGCTGAAATCCTTGGTCAGTATCAGATCCATTGGTATTAAACTCTATCCACATATGGTTAGAGGTGCTATTAAGGATAACTCCCATCATGTCATTTTTGGTGAAGGCTCCCAGAGAGCGTGAAGAACTGTCTTTTCCATCATACACCTTGAAGAAACAAGAGTATGAAACTGGACATCAAATCTAAATATTTGAAAAAATTTAGTTTACCATTATCAGCACTTCCAAAGTTAGCTATTTATTGCCAGTAGTTTCCCCCCGAACTTAATTCTTCTATTTTGTGAGGTACATACCTCTTGGTTATATAGTTCAGTGAAATCTAAAATATTCTGTTTCCCTTAAGCTGTTTTATAGTCTTTTTTCTTTTCAGTTTTGTGAGCTCATATTGAAAGAAGTTAATACTTATATGCAACTTTATCTTCTGAGTTTTCATAAACTCAGATTGTTTTTCACCATTATTCACAAAGGCTAACAGAAGTCTAAGTTCTGAAATCACCATTGAAGGCAAACCCTTACAAACTACTCTGTTCTCTCTTGTCTGGAGATATCAACAGCAGAGCTGAGGTATTAAAGTAAATCCATCACCCTTTATTTCAGACTCTAAACTTGCAGCAATATTTTGGTTTACTATAGATTTTAACAAAAAATATCTTCAAAAAGATAGGTGAGTCTATTTCCAAATTAATTGCAGACGTGTCCTTATTTACCACGTTACTTTACTGAAAACTTTCAATGTTGTACAAAATCAACAATATCAACCTCTGTACTTTTGAAATCCTAGAATGAATAAGAATGTCCTTTTAAATGTTCACCAGTACAGGACAAATACAAACTCTTGGCTTTGGGGTTAAAATTATTTTTGCTTTTTGCAAAACCCTGAAAGCCACAAAGTGCAAAAATAGCTTTGTCCTTTTTTGTTTTGCTCTGTTTTCTCCAGGCTAATTAAAACAGCTAATTTCTTCTTTAAATTAAATAAATGATCTGTATTTTCTCATGGAAAAATAAGCAATATGAAGTGTGTAAATATACACCATACATGAAATATCACGTCAATGTTTATACAAAAGCAAATAATGAATTTGGACAGCTGGTTTCTGATATGAAGTGAAAGATAATTTGCCATTATCTCATATGTCCTAGAGTGACTATAGACAACTAGTGCAAAAGCTACAATTACAGTAAATATTTCAAGCTCTGGATCTTCATCTGTCCACCTGCAGACCTTGTGGTACTCTGAGCATTTATATTGATTTCAGTTACAGGCAGACAGTAACCAATTTGACAATCTAAATTGCTACATTTGAGTCACAGACACTTCTTTCTATTTGAATGTCCAGTTAGATCTATTAATGAAATTTAGAAAGGCATCTTCTGAGAGGACAGACCATTGCAACATTTGTAGGTGAGGACCAACAATTAAAAGCAGTTCTCTTATCTCTGTGGAGAAAATACCAACATGCCATCAATATAGATATATGTCTTGAAAGTACCATGTTCATCTCAAGTGTCAGCATTAACACAACAAAATAATAAAAACAGCATGCATAAGATTTCTTTTTTAAGATAAAGCATACATTTATTTTAATAAATATGCATAGATGTAAATAACTAACTTCTCCAAAAGAAGCTTCTGAAAAATAATATATTGCGCTAGCCATTGATAGAACAATACATTCTGTCATTACTAAGGTAAAGATTGTCTTATATCTAGGCACATAGAGAAGATGTATCAGAAGATACAATCAATTGCATTTAAGATTCATGCAAGAAGTAACACATATTTAATGTCTACCTCTTGGAAGAAATATGACTTTACACTGTGCTAAGAATATCTGAAAAATTACTTTCAAGCTTCTAACTGTTGTTGTGGGTTGGAACTAGAGATCACTTTCATGGACTGATTGCACTTTATTTATCAGAGCTGGAAATCCGTTATAGAAAGTAAGTAAGCCTTTGTTCCCCTAAGATTTATTTCCACAAATACATTAAACTTGATTCACGAGTTAATACTTTGAACAGAATGTTCTGCTAATTTTCATTAATTAAAAATTATACCTATGTTTTAAAAGTGATTTTTATTTGTGTATAAAACAAAACAGAAACCACCCAGGTAAACACTACAGTTGTCCCTTAGACATCTTGTTCTAACAGTAACCTACCTCACTGACTGTTACATATACTCTTCCTACCTAAGAATTAACAAATTAAATAATAGTATCTCTCAAGATTAATCCAGACACAAAAGAAATCAGTGTTTTATGAAATTAAATTTAGATAAGAGACATCATGTAAATGCAGCTGTAAAAAAAAAATAAACAAAAGTTTGACAGTTTGTACCTGTGACACTTGTCCAGCTGTTGTTAATGGTACAGACATAAGTACGTACATATCTCCTCTAATAATTGAAACAGTGTTAGCAAAAAAATACAAGTACTGAACTTCCCTTGCCTATACTGAAAAGTTGTTTGAACAATCCCTAGGAAAGAAAAAGCTTTTTCCCTAGCAATTCTTCCCTGTGCTAATGCAAATATCATTCCCAATGGACAATTTGTGTGCAACCATTGTGTCATGTCATATGTGACTGATTTCAGAGGCAGAGAATTCATTTAATAAAGTAGTCTAGACATTATCCCTATTTATAAATATTTAGTGTGCATGTTTAATTCATTTGGGACAACCCATCTGAAATATAATTCATATGCTGCAATTACTATTTTCTCTGTCATGAAGAAAAAAGGAAGGTCTATTTGGCCAAACAGGTGAAAGACAGGGCATTCTGGTTTTCCTCTTACCTCTAACAAATTCACTGTGATTGCATTATAAAGATTTCAGCACAAGTAGCCACTTTAAAGAATTATGAAACTTCAAGTGGCAGTTAAAACATGGAGATTAGGAAGATGAAGTGTTAGTGAGTGAGGAAGTTAAGCTATAAAATAAAAAGATAATCCAAGTATTCAGTTTTGCCATATGACCTTAAAAATGGTGAGACTGTTTCTATTACTTTACTGGAATCCAAATCTTTATCCCGCTAATTCAAGTTCAAATTTTGTCACAGCTATAGAATACTTTGCCCACAAATTACAGTCATTAACCTGCATGCATCCTTCTTGAAAGCAATAGTTTTGACCCTTCCTCATGCACTAGTTTTATTGATGGTAGAAATACCCTTGCAAATTATATTCTATTTCACGTTCACCAGAGCCTCAATACCCAGCCTCAATATTCCCACTTGAATACTAAGCTGAATATATACAGCTGCTCGTAGTTTATATTTTCAAAGCAAGTAAACAGTTACAGAGTAGAAGTCCAGTCACCACAACTTGATTGTCTACACAGTATTTATTGCCAATACCTCCCTGGAACACATTTAACGTGGGTTGACTAACACCCTCACAAATCTTCCCTGAGAAAGCCTTAGTGCAGGAGCTGCATAGGTCAGGGACTGTTTCTGAGAGACAGTTTGAGTGAGCCACCTAGAAGTGTAAGATTGGAGAGCTTAGCATCACAGATGTAGTCAAACTGCAGAAGCTGGTCTTGGGGACAGTGAGAAATGATCACAGCATTGTTTGGACTACTAGGATAAATTTAGCCAGAGCATTCAGAGATGCCCCATTTCACATAAATGTTTGTGAGAAACTAAAAGGGGAGTGTTTGCTTTACTTGCTTTACATGCAGACAAAAGAAGAGGACAGTGCTGAAATTATTGATGGGGCAAAATGCTCCAGTAACAGTACTGATGTATCTGCATCTGCTGTGGGAATGTAAAACACTCACCTGAAGGAGAAGAAAAAGCTGCTTAAGAGTTTCTTAAAGTTCAGTTTCTCATTCTGACAGTAAAAAGAAATTACAACGAAACTTAGCAAATTTCCTTAATTGCAGAGATCTTTATGACATAAAATCATCCTAAAGGGAAATGCTTTTAAAATATTCCTTTCATGGCTCAGGAGATAAATCCTGTATAGCTTGCTGACATTGTTTTGCTTCTTTCCATATATATTTCTGAATCCTTTCATTACATCCTCATGGAGTCCTTAGTGATCTCACCTCAAGCAAATAGTGACCTTATGTATTTTGTCTGACATCCCTGGTGGATTGACCTTGGGATTATTACATTATTATTTCAGTTTTTATGCCGTCCTCTTTATCACACACTACTGAGCAATATTTTTTGCCTTTTCTTACACGTGTTTCCCCAGTACTAGGCCTCCTTTAGCCATGGGCTCAGCTGTGCCCTGTGGTGGGTGGGTCAGAGCCCGCTGTGCCCGGCTGTGCCTGCCATGGGCAGCTCCAGGTGCCCCTCAGAGACACCCCCCCACAGGTGCCTGGACGCCTACATCCAATGCAACATTGCATATGTATATATTTTTCTTTTAAAACAGACTGAGATATTCAGCTGGGAAAATGCCCTATATTTCAGCACAAGGTTTATAAATATTCTTAAGCCTTAGTGCATCCCTCACAAGCTGCTTGCAAGGCAGTCTTGGGGCTTTCTTCTGCACATGCACAAGATAGAAGGCTCATGTTTATAACATATTTTGCTCAATGTATTTTGGGTGCAGATATGAAAGAAAGCATCCTTCAAAGTCCATAGCCCTGCCAAAGTGCTGATTCTAATGGAAATATGTAAAAGAACATCCTGGCATAAGAATGGAGAGGAAATAGACTTAATTTTCATAAATGTAAGTTATAGAGAGACTGTGATGGGGGAAAGCTTAATTGTATTAATGGCAGTTGTGCTGTGCCAGTTGACTCAGAAACAGAGAACAGGCCTTGCAATTCAGACATCAACACAATTTTGCCTTTGCTTCCTTTGGATCCTCTGGAGTATTGCGCTAAAAGACCTACGAAAGAAGAAAGTATCTAACAGATTGCTCAGAACAGATTTTTCTCAGGCAAATCTTTCTTATATCTCCAGGGAAAATCTCTAAGTATGCTCAACATTACTCATGGAATGTTCTGAAGGATAATTGAGTTTCTTGAATGTTTCTTGAGGGTTTTCTAAGGGTTTTTGTTGTTGATTTTTAGGTAGTTTATTAAATTATTTATAAACCAGATATGTGTAAAGCTTCTGGGAGACTTATGTATCACATTCAAGAAACTCAGTGGGCAATTAAATTCTTTCTTCTGTGATACATCTGTTGAGGGCAAGAATACTTTTGGGGATCTACACTGTCAGGCCATAGATAATGGGAAGAAAGGACAATACCGACCATGTATTTTGCCCACCTACTCAACTCCTTTTGATCTAAAAGGAAAAACATAGGCCAAGGTCTTGCAATGTTTTATACATGGTGGTCATACAAACATGAAGGAGCTTATCATCAATGATTTTGAGGGTAAGGATGGAGAAAGTGCTGTTCTTTTTATTGTAAGTTTCTGATATTATTGGGGGATTCTCAAAACTTTGCTTATTTCATGGTTGAATGTAGACTGTACTTGCTGAAAAGCACAAATACAATAACAAATACTCAAGTGTCTATATTAAAACGAAGCATCCAGTGCAAAAAAAAAAAAAAAAAAAAAGAAAAAAAGAAAATCACACAGCAATTTCTAACATGTTAAATGGGGTGCTGGGAGACCTCCAGAAAGGAAGTTGCTAACTGAATTCCAAATACTTTGTGATTTTAAGTATTAATTAACTGAAAATTTGGAGACATAAACTTGAAAGACTAATTTAATGGGTGGTCAACACTTCAGACGAATCTCAGGATTTTCAGTACATACAAGAATGCAACAGCCATTATTAAAAACAGATAAATTATGGCCATGCTGTAGAAAAGTACGTGTTCAAAATCTATGTATACTTAGGCCATATTTCAAAGGCTACTTGCAAAGTAAACAGAATGAAAGGCATCCCCTATAAGTACAGTTTTACTCAAGGTTTAGTCTCTCTATTTAAATGAGTAAATTAATTATTTGAAAAGAAAATCCCAACAGTTCTGTTCAGGACAAAAAAAACCCAAAACCCTGTGCTACACCTTGGAGTCAAAATCCAAGTTCCCAATTTAGGTTTTCTTTTCAGATTTTAAACCACTTTGAACAGTCTAATACTTATAGAAATGTAATTGAACTCCCAATGTCATCAATAGTATAAAGGAAGTGATGCAAGCCACTTAGAATTCACTAATTCTCTGTCAGAAAGTGGAGTGAAAATAACAATAATGAGCACTAAAACCAGATTTGTTAATGTTTTGTGAATGTTTAGCATGATAGAAAGTGAAAATATTTGCTTATTACCTTAACAATATCTCCCTCATGCAGCTGAAAGCTTCTGGCTCTAAGACGGATCCCTTTTCCAGCCTCTGTTTCAATTTTATAGATACATTCATGGTTGTTGTCATAATTAGACGGAAAATTTGGAGACAACAATGTTCCTTCATTTCCAGAGACAGTTGCTCCACATTCAGCTAAAGAAAACAGACACATGTAAAAAAAACCAACCAACCAAACAAACAAAAAAAAATGAAAAGAAGAAGAAGTGAATTATCCATTTCAATAAAATATGGGATATTATCAGTAATATTTAGACCCTGTGAAAACTCTAACATGCTATTAGGAAGAGTATATTTCTAGCAGGTCTATGTAGGACCAACTCCTAGAAACCCTATCAAAGTTGCTATCTCCAGCATTTTAGTGACTGTTTATTATGTGCACTTATTTACTTTTACCTCCAATTTAAATTTGGTCCTCTCACCAGACTAAGCAATAATGCAGGTTAGCCTGGGTACCATAAACACTGGATATTTTATTGAGACATAGCTATTGTGGTAGCACTTCAAATAAACATAACATTGATTTTACTTCTGTATTCAGCTTTACAAGTAAGTATTACAAAAAACAGACAATAAGATGCTAAAAAAAATAAATAGAATCTGATAATAAATCAAGTTCATTCAAACATGCTTTTCTTGACCTGGAATAAAACCAAAAAATTGCAAAACTAACCAACATCTACTGATATCAGTTAGGGTTAAGCAGACAGACCCTTTCCTTTCTGAGTAAAGAGTAGGTGAGTCTTTAACACAGCCATCTGTAGTAAGCACCTATTGACACTTTCACTAGACATTTTTTGTCTAATGAAAAATAGTAAGAAAATTAAGAAGTATAGGAAAACTGGTATGTTCCAGCCCATGAACTCAGTTTGAATTAGGAATAAATACTAATACAGTTATTGCAAATATGCAACATGAATTTCATCACATAAATGAAAACATCCAAACAGATATCAAATAATATTGGTGTACTATTCAAACAGATACTCAAAATGCTTAAAAATGGCCTAAAAATACCTTATAAAATCCCATAGATTTACAAATCTGAAATTATGCAAACATTGGGAAGTTTTCCAGGAGAAATAATCTTTACTGATCTTAAAGTAATTAATGCCTCCATTATTCTGTCTCCATACTTTCATCCACAACCTTGTGTGGGAAAAATCAGTGTGAATTTAGGTGAACTGGTATACTATAATACACCTACTTAACATGCTCTGTGTAAATAGTATTTTCAGGACTAGCTCCTCCAGCTATAAACCCTTAAAGAAAAGGAATATATTTCACAGTGCTCTCTATACTGTTTTGTGGTGTGCTTAGACTAGTATAATATAAGCACAATTTAAGAATGTAAAATCTGCATATGATTTAGTACCTAAAAAGTGATACAAAAAGAGGCATGTTGCATGTCTACCTTTCCTTTGTTTCTGTATTAACCTACTTGATTTTCAAGATACAAAATAAATAGATTCAAAATTCTAGATGTTTTACTATCAATATGGTCAGTGGCATCTAAATCCACTCTGTAGATTACACAATAAAGATCCAGTTCTCACTTGCTTTATTTCAATTTATTCAGGTATTTTAAACACATTCTGTAGCAAAAAAAAAAAAAAAAAAAAAAAAAAAAAAAAAAAAAAAAAAAAAAAAAAAAAAAAAAAAAAAAAAAAGTAATCCAAGATTTTTCAACAGAGAATATGTACAAAAGTCTGCTTGGATGGAGTAAAAAGCAGAAGAAGGCAGGCAGGCAGGAAGGAAGGAAGGAAGAAAGGAAGGACAACAGTCATATTCACTAAGAGGTTGTTGTCATATTAAAACACATGTAAATTGCTTGGTACATAGCTTAAACTAGCATGTAGTAAACAAAATTTGTTCTGTAAATATCAGCTGCTTACATCATATGAATTTAGATTCTTCTCTTCCCAAATCTGGCAAACTATGCAAGTCTGCCAAACTATTGCATCCAAAAGACAAGACCCTTTAACTCATCTTCTTTTTAAAGAGTAAATCTATATGGTAATGCCCGTATATTTCAAAAGGTGGAAAGCAGATAAAAGCAGATTAATCTAGTTCCCCAGAACAACTTCTGAATCTTGTGCTCTTTTTAAAATTACTTTTATTTATTTATTACAAATAAAAAATATCCACCTTAGAATTCAAATACTCTTATATAAGTGTATACCACCTATCTCCACACATAAAAGTTTTCAGAGGAGGAATTACGTTCTTTATTTTCACTACAGTTTCCAAGTTGTCTGTTATAACCTTTCCAAGACTGTAGCAGACTGAAAAACACTGCTTTATCAAACTGTTCTTTTATTCCCTTTTAGTGAGAGTAATCTGTCTGGAACAGGTACTTGACCCCATTCTTTGTTCTTTTGCTTAATAAAGTCATTTAAATTCTATTTACATAAGTAACTTTTCTTCTTCCTTCATTGTCTCACTTGAAATTGGATAAAAGGAAACTGCAGAAGGTAGATCTTTTGAAAAATCATTGAACACTTCCTGAATATGAACACAAACAATAAAACAAACAAAATTCAAGGATTCTTGAATTGCTTTGAAATACAGCTCATGTAAAATGTAAGAGTAACTTTATTTAACAGAAAAGTTTGCTTTACTACTTTTCTTTCATATATCTTGCTAAAAGGTTTGACAGGATTTTAAGAAGATCTCCAAAGCAGAGATCAAATAAAAGTAGTATGCTGCCAGTTTAAAGGCTTCTCTGCCACAAAGCACTCTACTGAGTGCAGAATACGTTTGTTGTATTTACAAAATTGTGCAGCAGATAATAAAATATGAGAAGAAGCAGAGCTCAGACAGTCAATAATTCTTTATGTTTCTGTTGGACAATACTGTTACCCAGTAGAATGGTCATGCAACATTAATACTAGAGCAAAGGGGATCACAGATAAAACTGAATCAAGCATCGTATGCTCTGCCTTCATGTAATAGCAAAAGCTTAGGGATTTTTTACAGTCATTGAGGGGTCTCTAAGGATGAGCATACGACTTCTGCAGAGCAGACATAATACATGACAGGACTCAAGCATGGCTTCATGTACAAACTCTAATACAGTGCTAGGAGCTGAAGCTTCCTGTTAAATGGAATGCTGCATCAAGCCGAGGTGCACATGGAGTTTCCACAGCACCTCTGTTGCACAGGGTCTGAATCTCTGTGATGTTAGTAGTCCTGCATCTCCAATTCTGCAGCCTGTCCTTCACCTGTGAGATTGTAACCTGTCATTTACACACTGGCATTCATTTTTAAATCATACTATTTTCATCCCACTTCTCATTCTTTCACCTTGTGACTTTTAGCCTGCAACTCTACACTAAGATTGTATCACTCCAGACCTGGTACCTTTTAGCCTGTAACTTCATATTGGAATAGAAGCTTGATAACAACCAGTTAATAGTTATTTTAACACACAATAAATATTACACAATAAAATACATGCACAAACCTGAATCGCTATTTACTCTGCAGCACCCACACATGCTCCATTCAGTGTTATCAGTATCATAAGCTACCAATGAGGAGCTTGAGAAGGCCTGCATGAAAAATGTAACTGTACCAGGGAGAAAGCAGTGAGATGTTGGCTTTTTTGTCATTACTGTCATTGTCATCATTGTTACCACTACATTTACTGAAGAGAATTCATTGTGTGAGGATTCTTTCCTTCCTCCTACCAGCTGATGCCTGAGGAGTGGTTTTTCCTTTTTATTTTTTTTCTCTCTTTCTCTTTTCCCCCTCATTGTTTGCTTCTCTAAGATAGATTTCAAGTAAAGGTAGGTGATCTGCTGTGGACTGCACTACTAAAGGATGTTCATGTCAGTCTCTCACAATATCCTTTAAGCAACACTCGTATGATGGTGGTGAGGTTAGAATACTTCACTGAAAACCCTACTGAAATGCCTTGCTGGAAATAAACCACTTATTCTGTAATATTTGTACCATTCATATGTAAAAGAACAGTGGAGCAGCAAAGGAAGAACTAAACAGAAGGTAAAGCCTTTTCTGCACTTTGCTTAATTTGTTCTCAGGCCATATGCTGCTGACATGAGGCACTATTCAGGTTCTCAAAGCAAATCCTATGATGTTAATTGGCCTCAGGGGATGGTTGGCAGAAACCCAGATGAGAGCTTATTTTGGATTTAAATTGTTTTGAGATTTTTGACTACTCTTTCTAGTATCATCTGATAATAAGCTATGGACATAACATCACTACGTTATTTGCTTTAACAAGAAACAACACTTAGCATACATAACCTTCAAATGTAGAAAGAAGGCAAAAGGGTGACTTGAGGCAGTCATTCCTTCTAGCTATAGGTGACTAATATTTCATACCAGGTCTCAGATAAAGGCAACTGAGGTCTCATAAAAATCACTCTTTTTCATTTTGGAAATAGAATCACAGTGCCCAGTATGCATTAGCTGAAATCTGTTAGCGTTTCCTAACTACTGAAGTTTCAGTATTTGTATAGAGGCAACTCAAACCTGTAATTACTACATGGCACCATATTTTAAAGATTCAGATACAGTAAGACTCAAACACTAACTTGAATAAATCTTCAATTTTCATTCAAACATTGAAAGTAAAAGAAGAGGTTAAAACCACCATCTTTTGATTGTATTTCTAAAAATACATTCTGACATAAAAAAAATAGAAATTATAAAAAATCTATCAAATGACTTTACTTAGTATATTGTACAAAATAGAAAATAACCTAAAGATTTAACAATTTAAATGTGACAGCATTTAAATAAAGCATTCTGAAATACAGCTCATCCTGAATTCATCCTTATTACTGTTGAAAGATTCAGAGACTCAGGTACTGATAAGATTTCTTGCTCATGAGCAGCTCTTAGATGAAAACTCTCTGCCTAAACACTAGATAAAAATGAATAGCAATTTTGAGACTTAGTTTGACTTCTCAAAGGTGAACTCAAATTCCAATTATTTTTTGCGACATAGAATTTAAAGAAAACAACGAATGCTGGTTCTCAAGGGTCTCACAGACATCTCTGGTGCTATTCAGGTTAACAAGGTTCCCACTTACATTTCAGTCTCAATGGAAATTAACTCAATGCTACATGACAGAGTATATTAATTATAATTGATGACTTTGCAATGATTGCTAACTAAACTATTAAAAAGAAACAGCTTATTAGTGTCAGCATTTTACTGTAGCACCCTATCAATTATTAAATAATATTTAATGTAACAACTGAATATGATAAATTAATGTGATATTAATGTGAATATCAGTGAACAATACCTCAGTGAAGATTTTACTCAAATACTGTACTAATGCACCATTAAAAATCAAGTGCCATGTAAAATTTAATAAAGGAGCGACACCACTTAAATACAAAATGAAAATATTAAGTAGCTCTTTCTTTTCGGCTTTGCCATTTAGGTTTTTCCCAACCTGCTTTAAGAACACTCAGTGAAGCTGAAATGACTCATGAGGGACAGGAAATAATGCAGATAAAAACCCAAACCAAATGAAAAGACCCCAGCACTCAAAACTAAGTTTATTGTATTGATGTGTACTGTTCAAACTCTGTGCAATGCTTACCATGAAAGGCTCGTATGAACTATATATAGTGCACACTGTATAGTGCACACATAATATTTTCATTATATGTCACAGGTAAAATTATACAGTTTCTTAAAGAGAGACTGAGCAAGGAAAATCCAGACAAGTAGACAGAAGCAGCACACAAACCAGACAATATAATTGTTAAGATAGTCACATAAAGGAGAGCTGAAGAATTACTTCAGGTATCATGTTGCATGTTCTATTTCTGGTTTTTCACATATTGGACTCCTCACCAAGTCTGAGAAAATACAGACAACTGTATAATTAATTTTTTTTCTTTAAAAAGAAGATGGCTTTAAGGACCTTGTCTTTTGGATACTGTAGTTTGGCAGACTTCCATACTTTGACAGACTTCCACAGTTTGGCAGATTTGGGAAATGAAGAGTCTAAATTGAAATCATGCAAGGAGCTGATATTAACAGACCAAATTTTGTTTACTATGTGCTAATTTAAGCTATGTAACAGATTATTTAGATGTGGTTTAATATGAAAACAACCTCTTGATTTTATAGATCTTGTCAGAACACAGTAGGTGCAAGAATGTGTCTTTCTTTCTTTTTCTTTATTTCTTTCTTTCTCTTTCTTTCCTTCTTTCTTTGTTGTTGCTGTTTGGGTGGTTTGTTTTTTTGTTTGTTTTTTTGGGGTTTTTTTTTGTGGTTTGTTTGTTTTAAAATTTAGAAATGCTACTCTTAAACTTTCAATTCCTTTTCTAACAGTAGCAAACAGTAGCATAATTCCAATACAGAATGTTATAAAGTTCCAGACTAGTTTGACTTAAAGCAAACTGGAAAGTAAGAGGAGTATATATAAAGCAAACTGGAAAGTAAGAGGAGTATATAAAAACATAGGTTGCTAGATAAGATTTAGGAAATCTGCCTTAGAAACAGATTTCCCAGAAATGGTGTGTGGATCCTAATTAAAAGGTTAGTGATGACAATAAGATAGCACCAGAAACATGATTGTGACATTCTCCTTTAGGAAGACAGTAGTCTCAGAATCAGGGACTTCAACAGGTTACGAAGTTGTTCCACCTAATTTCTGAACTCCAGTATTCACTAAGCTTCTGAGAGTCACACAGCTTTGTGGATGTGCAGAAGAGCATGACTGCCTAGCAGCTTTACTCTTGGATCCATACTCTAGGGGGACCAGCTCACTAAAAGCTGGGCTTTGTCCTCAGGAAAAATTAGTCAACTGTGAAATGTAAATGAAACTGTAATAGAACTGTTTAATTATAGGTAGAGAAAAAAAGACTTATTGCTGGAAGAAAAAAATGAGAAGAACATGCATCCACACTCTTAGAGAATTTTGTCTTCACAGCGATAAGTATAAAGCTATATATACATTTGCAACTATGTAAAAGCAAGTGGCATAACGGAAATAAATTATATATATGAAATTAGGGTGAGTAATCCATCACAATCATAATTAGTAATAAAATACATGGGTTTGGTTTTTTTCCTGGAAAACACTGTACTAATAATCGAAATAATAATAGCAAAAAAATGAATAATAACACTGGATAATAAGTAAACAAACGAAGGGAACAGACAGTGTTTTCTGTTTACAAATCTCAACTAGACAAAAGAGAAGCTTGTCCATACACCAGTATCTTGGTTTTTACTGCCACACTCAACACAAAACCGGTAATTTTAAATGATAATTAAATTATTCAGACGTAGATCTAGAAAATTAAACCTACACACATAGACAAACATGCCAATTACAGTAACATACCATATGATAATGTTTGCAACCTTATATGTGGCAAGCTGTTTCAGAACAGTAAAAAGTCAGATGCTTATGCCAGTAGTCTCAAATCTAAAGACATGGGTTAGTGACATTTCTTCTTCAAAACACGATACGTGTTTATTTTCCAAGTAGCCTTTGTCAGGACTGCTAGGATGATATTTTTCTCTTGAAATTATCTGTATACTTGTACTCATAATTCAATTAATTTTGTGCATCACACAAAATAGAAAAGTAGCGGAGTTCCCCCTAATGTCACATTCCTCTCAGTTACAGTAAATTTTGAGAAGAGGGGTAAAAGGGAACACTGTGAATGTACATTTAGACAACACATCTCAAAGAAGAGCCACATACAGGTAGACAGACAGGGTTTTTTTAAATCAAAATACTATCTATGTCCTTTATGACTGCAGAAAAGCCTTACTGTAGCATATGTGCTGGAGCGAGCCACTAGCTCAGTAAAAATTGTGGGATAGTTCTCCAAAATGCAACTACTCTGTCTAGAAGGATGGAAAACAGCACTTTTGTGTGAAAAGAGGTTAAAGTGTCTCTTCAGTGTCATCTGCAGTTACCAACTACTAGCACATTTGTCAGAGAAACTATCATTGTTACTTGAGTGCTTTGAGGAAGCTCTTACTGGAAATGAGATTTCTTTATGGATGACCCGACTACCATTCTTTTAAACAATTCAAGAATGAGAAATTCTCTGTGAGGAGATAGGCAGTCCCAGTGTTTCTACAGTTCATATAAAGAGGTGGAGGGAAAAGATCTTCCTGAAAAGCCAAATCATGTCAGTGGTAACAGAGAATTCACTAGCAGTTAAGGGGTTTTGTTTCCATGGGAGAAACACAGCTTTAAGGAAGAAAAAAATAATTAATCTTCTGAGATGGGAGAAAATTGACACCACTTTGAGTAATGATCATATCTGTTCTTTAAACAATGCAAAGGGAGTCAGCACTAAGGGCCTGGATTTTCACCACACTTTTTAATAGTAAAGCTCTTTTCATTGAATAGTAGCAAGCAGGTGGCTGTAGGCACAAACTGCTTTCAAGTCAAGGTAGAGATCCAATTGGAAGACACATTCAGCAATGGAGTTACTACTCAAAGGGAAACTAGATAGAGTCTTCAAAACTCTGGGATGAGGTGGAATAATACTGCATAAAAACTTGAAGTGCATAGCTGAGATACACAAAATGAATCTCATTGAAAAGACAAGAGAGTGAAGGGCTGACATAGGGAAATAAGATTTACAAGGCCATGTGTTTATGAACATGAATCTGATTTTGCAGGTAGACTTGGCGGTGTCTTTCCCTTACCTGGAAAATAACTCTTCAAAGAAGAAATGGTAGAAATGCATAAATAATTCTCTGACCAGGAAAATTGCAGAGTATGTTTGAGATAACCCTAGAGGAAGGACTTGAAATTATTTACTCAGATGGAGAAGGGAAACCTTTGGAAACTTGTTTTATTTCAACAGCAGATGAAACTGAATACAACTTTTCTGATACAAACCAACATGTATTTGTGTGAATGTTTAGTTTATAAATAAAATGCAATTTAATTTAAAGAGCTTTCATCCTGAAACTGATTAAAAGAATCATGAAATAATACATTACCATGTGTCATAGAAGGGTGTAAAAATTCTTGTTGATATGTATAAAAGTTGGTGTGCATATATCCTGTATATGAGTTTGGTCAGTGTAGAAATGATAACAAGGAAGAGATAATCAAGATAATAATCCAGTAATGTACTTATGAATTTGTGTCATTGAGTTGAGACTAGATTTAACTTCTGAATGTACACTCCAGAGCCAGCATATTTCAGGACAAGTAGTATCTTTTCACTCTTCTGTGAAAGAAGTAGTCTTTGTATGAACTCCTTTTCAAGGTAAGAGGATATCCTCACTCCTAATGTCTTAGGTGCCATGGCAATAAGAGCAGGGACTTCTGTAAAACCTGCTTAGTGTTAATAAAAAAATCAATTATTAAAGCAGCTTGGAGGGCACTGAGTGTGTCTTTTGCCCTCAGTTTCGCTCAGCTACTTAGCAAAGTTTCTTTCCTTTTATTTGTCTTAGTTGTATTATAGATATCTCTAGTTTGCTACACTATTAGAGACCAAATTCTCTTCACAGGTTGAGGTAAAAGACTTATTTAGTTTATTTTAGAGAAGTGCCAGTTGTCTATGCATATTTTATAAAAGCTTTTACTAATCATTTAGAAAGTGGGGTCTCTTACATGGATTTAGTGACAGAAGTCTCAGGGCCAGTCAATAAATTTATTCAAAACTGAACATCATAAGAACAAAAGGGAAATGTCTGGCTCTCTGAAAATAAATTCCATCTCTATATGAATTACAGACTCATCACATACATGTATGATTAGATATGTGTAATTAAATTATGCATGGGAGAATATATAGGCATATCTGTGTTTGGTACAGTAAGTGCTTGCAGTAGTCCTACAAATTCATGGCTAATTCAGTGGTTGATACTTCATTAAGCTAATTATTGATACTTTGGTAATCTTTGCAACTTTCCAAAGTGTCATTCCCATTATGAGAATAGCTACGTGAGCATTTTCAATATATCAGGTATGAATCACTTATTACTGTAGATAATGTAGAAAAGGCTTTCTAAAAGATAACAGCACTTACAAAAAGAAAACATATATGACCATCATGTAAAATGTCTCTTTTCTTCAGAGCAAGCTAACAGTATTTCTGCAGATGAACACAATTTTATGATATCTAAACTAAACTAAATGTGTTTGAATGGAACACAGAGAAGCTCCCAAGGGGAGAAACACCAAAAGGCCCAAACAACACAGTCAAATACCTCAGAGCTGAAACAAGCCTAAGACTTAAATCTAGAATTTCCAAATGAATGGCAAATTCCATATGATTTTGGTTTCCCTCTCATCTGTATCTTCCTTTTATCATGTGTTAAATAACTCCAGTTTTTAAGACCAAAATGAGATACTTTATTTTTTTCCCATGTATCTTACTTTTATATACAATGTAGGTGACTTTTTCAGATAGAGACTTCCATCCCTTTAAAACAAACAAAAGAAGAAAGCTGAAGATGTTTTCTTCCTTCATGAAATAAAATCTTATTTAAAACAAGAGCCCTCTTAAGGAAATCCATTTAGAGGCGTATGGAACTATTTGACATTTCAGAAGCATTATGTCAATAGTAGCTGATGAGATTCACTTGACATGGTGGTGATAAAACAATCTCACAAATCAAATACAGCAACTGTACAAATTTTATAAAATACAGTCCCAAAGCTCTTCCCAGAAAAGAAGTGTTCACTCAGTTTGACCTTATAGTTATCAATTTTTAACAACAGCACATTAATGTTTTAAAAAATACAGTTTACAATGCTGTAATGCAATTTATAAAATGTAAAATCCCCAAAAGTTTAGAGTTATGAGAATAACAACTCAATATGAAAAAAGACCCTTAAGACCAGCTGGGGGGCTCTAAAGCAGGGTATTTTCACCTAAAAGCTCTAAATATTGTTTATCTACCCTGAAAAACAAAGTATGAAATTTATAACTTAATTGTGTCAAACATACAGTTTAATAATTAGTTTCATATTTTATGTCACATGACATTTTTGATCTTATTTTCTATCACAATTCTAATTATTCCTCCTTATTTTTTTCTCTAAGTCGAACACACATGCATTACTTATACTTTGCACTGACTTTTAAGTTTTTACAGCTTGGGGATTAGTTATTTCAACCCAAGCACTTTGTTCTCAGTATTCTGACACATGCCATGTGCTATTAACGATTTGATGAATGAAATGAAAGCATGTGACCACCTACCCACACACCTTGGCAGAGGTGCACTCCATACACGCCGACCACCTCCAAGGCACGTAAGCTGATTAGCACCTTCCAGGCGATATCCAGGAAAACAAGAAAAGATCAAGGAATCGCCCACACCAAAATGAAAACCAATTCGCCTACTGAAGGCAGGAACACCAGGATCATCACATGGCTCCAGATCATATTCTGCAGACAATAAAACACAACGTATCAATAATTTGGACCAGTTGTCCACATGGAAAAACCCAAACATACCATATTAGTTGCCTTGTAGGAGTCTGGAACACATGTATTTCAGAGTTGCATTCTCTACTAAAACCCAATACTGTTTTCATAAGTCTATTATGGCTACATATATAGTAATTATGCATCTATAGCATCCCACCCACACGACACTACTTGCTTAATTTCAGGGGCTGTAATCAGCTTGGATTGTAAGTGGTTTACTGTAATTTTGCCTTATTACTTTCTTTGTATATATTTCTTGTTTAATTTCATCTGAACTCACAAATAGTTTTAGAAGTGAGACTTACAATTAACAAAAGTCATTATGTAATGAAGAAAATGTAATAAAATCAAGCAAAGAGTTAGATGAATGAAAGACATATGACTACATTTTCAAAAAGTGTGCTTTTTATAACAATGCAAGAGGAATAATTCAGGAGGAGTCCGAATAAATTAATGGGAAAAAGTCAGGGTTGTTACACAGGGTCCAAATCAAACTCAGAAAACATCTGAGCCGTACATTTCCTCACCCTCACAGAGCATGCTGGGGAAGTATCACTGCATGTTTGTCCTGTTTTGTAAATTTTTTTCTTTCCTTAGATGTCCACTACCAACCACTGTTCAAGAAAAGATGTTGAAAGGGATCAACTTAACATCTAACCTAATAAGTCTGATTTCATATTCTTCAGATTATGATTCAAAAGATGCAAGAGATCACTTTTGATAACACATAAGAAAAGCCATTTTCTAAAACATTTACCTTGGACATTGGTGGAAGGTAGGGTTAAATCTATTTATTTAGAGGAAGAGACTCCATTTAGCCAGGGGAAGAAACTAACCCCAAAGTCCCTGAGTGTTTGAACAGCTGACTTACTGAATAAACTAAATAAAGAAATCCCTCCCTTTAGTAACTGCCTTGTTAGGCAAGAAAGTACTGAATATTAGAGGGAATCTGTAAAGCACATTATTTTCTGCTGGCAAAAGTTGTAAGTTTCGGAAACACATGATCTACTACCTCTGCTCAGTACTACAGAGGCTAAGGTAGATGTGTAAATCCCCTGTGGCACACCTTTAGGCCAATTGGAATGTTCCTGACAAATTTCCATCTTAGGTGACATTCAAAACGCATTAAGTTTTCTCACTAAACACTTCTTACTATTAAGAAATATATTCTGATTATGTGAAAATAATAAAACAGACTTACATATTTGTTTCATAAAAATTAACATACTCTGATAATATTTCTCAAAATATGTATTGAATATAAACGATGCCATGTGCTGGTTATTTATGCATGTAGCAGTTGTAAGCAAGGCAAAAAGCTTTGCATGTGTTCAAAAAGATTTGTGATCCACATATTTTGTTACTGTACACTTTTTCCCCTTGCATCCAGAGTGTTTTTCTACAAGTTGCCTAATGCTCTACCATTTTGATTTATTGATAAACAAGCTATCAGAGATATAATCTAGCACTTGTACGTACATTTCAAACTTGTAAAATTGATGTCTTCAGATTTAATGCATTTCAATATTTGATATAAGTAAATCCAAAGCTATTGCTCTAATCAATGATGTAGAGATTTTTCCTTTTTTAAATGAGTAAGTTAAATGAGACTTATTATTCACACACAGCATGTTCATCTGTAAACATTTCCAGATCTCAGTAAAACTCAGTGGTTTTGAGAGAGTTGGATATGAGTTCCTTTTGTACTTATTCCACAGAATACCCATGTGCATGTGTATCTCAACTAACAGCTGATTCATTCATATGCAAATCATTAAGTATTCTACTTTCCAGTAATAGAGATAGGCAAAGAAAATTATTGAGAAATGTATTTTGATGTCATCTAGTTTTAAAAGACTGTAATGAAGAAGCAGTAACTTCAATATTTCAAGTATCTTAGAGATAATTTTTAAAAATACATCAACATCTAATAAATATTTTATCTTTATATATATATTTGCTATTCCAAAATCAGTCTTTGATTTAGACTCCTTTGTGAATCTGAGTTAATACACCACTGTTTTTTTAAAGTTTCTATACTTCCTTTACTAAGACCAGTTAATTCCTTTCTTCTGAAGCAGTACCTTCTATCTTTTTAACTATTTCCCCCCTTAATTTTCCCCAAACTTCATTTTCACACATGCTCTGAGAACAGGAAAAACTTAAAACAGCCACTTCACCAACATCCTTCACAATCTCTTGGCCACCTTTATAAACCTTAGGCAGTTTTCTATGATATGGACTATACAATTTTATTAACTTTCTTTTTTTTACTGGTGGTTCATAATGTTTCTGTTATCTACTAGAAAAAATATTCTCTGAAACAGTTTTGGAATATTTAGAAGAATGAAATTCATTACCTGAAAATGTTATGTTGAAACCTTCATAAGAAATTGAAAAATCAGATATAAATCGAAGCTGTGCAGTAAAATTTCCAAAGAGGCCAGCTTTAATTGTAGGGGGTAAGACTGAGCCAGTTAATCTGGCTACCGGTTCTGTGAAGCTGCCATCTTCAGTGATGAGCAAATAGTCATGAGAGCTCTCAAGGTGAAAGGTATGAAAAACCAACTGTACACCTTTGAAAGTATTAGAAAGGGAGGAAAGAAAAGCATTTAGCAGGAAATTTTTCTATTCATACATAGGTGATGCAGAAAGCAATTCTTACATTATATGGAAACATTTTTAGGAAAAATTCACATGGAATGAAAACTCAAAATTCTGAAAATAAAGCTTGTAGAAAGCACTTGAGCTCAACCAATCAATATGTGCAGAGTGGATGTTTGTTTAGCTCACTTTAAATCAATAGTTCCCATAACAGAATTGATGGCATTCAGTGTTATTTGTGTACAGCACTCTGAACATCCAAATTTGTATTGTTTAGGGTTTTTTTCATTCTTATTAGACTAAGGGATTTTCAAGTTCCTGTATGTTTCTTTTATTTATAATCTCTACCATGATCTCACTATTAAACTAGGAGACATACTTTACCACTTGGCTAAAATTTTGTATTTATGTTTTATTTTTGCCTTTCATCCAACACAATTCTCTTTTTTAATTCTAAACTTCAAGGAAGTGCCCATATACAAGAACAAAGCATATACATGTTTTATGTACAGTCTTACATATATAGATTCATATTTTCTGGGACCAGTCCTACACTGAAGTCATGGCTGTTTTTTCATTGTCAACCTCCAGCTCAGTAATTAATTTGACTTATGGGTTGATTTTCAAATAGAATAAATTTCAAATCCAATAAATTTTAAAATACAATAAAATTACTGTGGGGAACAACATTCTTCTTAGAAAGACTTCTCATATATTTTTACATTTAAAATGTCATCTGAATTCTAAACAAAAAATCCTGTTTTTAAGAAGATTTTAAACTGTAGAAACTTTCAATATACTTCTCAGCAAATTTTTATATTTTGACTCAATGGTATGTAACACGTTTTTAGTACTTTCTGAGCTTTTTTTCTT
Source organism: Acropternis orthonyx (assembly GCA_035583155.1). Classification (NCBI taxonomy): domain Eukaryota; kingdom Metazoa; phylum Chordata; class Aves; order Passeriformes; family Rhinocryptidae; genus Acropternis; species Acropternis orthonyx. The sequence continues at coordinate 94,588,321 of JAWWEU010000111.1, read as the reverse complement.
AGATTATTTTACACATTTCCCTAATGGATAAGATGACAAGATTAGCTATGCATTCATATATTATTCTACTGTATATATAACATAAAGATACATAATTTTTCACCCTAGTGATTTAAGTTTGAACTCTAGGGTTACCAATACCAATTACAATGCTTAGTAATGATGAAGAGCTATCAACAGGGTACCAAAATCTTTGACTGAAAAGACCCCTAGTGTTATTTAACAAATAAATATTATTTTCACATCTTTTACTACTTCTATTCTTTTCCATTTTTCTGAGACTAAAACACATTTCCTCTGGTAACTGTTATAATAATGTTGCTTTTGAAAAATAAATACAAACTTGAAATACCACATTTTAAGATATTTATTTTGGGAAATTAAACTTCTCCCTCAAAAGAATGGCAGAAAGGGCTGGTTTAACTCATAAAAGATTTGGGGTTTTTTTGTTTGTTTGGGTTTTTTTTTTGGTTGGTTGGGTTGTGGGTTTTTTTGTTTATTTTTAAATATAGACATTAAATATACATATGCAACTCAGATACATACCCTTTCCATGAGACACTTCAATAGTCCAAGTGCAGTTTAAAGAGTTTGGGTAAAAATCAGGAAAACCTGGAGAAAGAATAGTTCCACTCTTCCCCTGAATATATCCACCACATAAAGCTTAAGAAGAGAAAAAAAAAAAAAAAACAACAACCACCAAAAAAAAAAAAAAAAAAAAAAAAAGGAGGAAGCAATAGAAGTCATACAGAAATCCTGGCTTAGAATAAAATATACAGTTCATTTTTAACTACCCTTAAAATTAAAAATGGGGTTAAGTATAAAAGTAGAAGTTAATTAATCCAAAGCCATAACACTCATGTTTGACAACAAGTTGTTTATTCTTAAATTATTCCTTGAAATGGAGTTTATTTTTCATCTACAGACTGTTGGTTAGCAGAATACAAAAATAAGTAAAAATTCATTCTGGAACATTGTAAGTATTAATTCCTATTGCAGTAGGATTGAAGAAGTAATTTTTTTTTGTGAAGTAACTGAAAATAAATATTTTGCTGTTACTTTCCTTGCACTAAAGATTTATAAAAGTATATATTTAATTGTATTTTTAACAAAGGAAATACTGAAGGAAAAACTATGGTTTTCAAAAAATGAAATATTTGTCTCTGACATCTATTGTGATGTTCAGAAGGGGAAAAGGTGTATTTTCCTCTCTTTCAAAGATTCAGATTGTTCCATCATAAGTAATTTATTTGGAACTGAATATTTTGAAAGAGACAACAACTATGCTAGAAAACATCTTATGCACACTTGAATTTTCTAAACTAGGCTGCTAAAATTTGCATTGCAAATTAATTAAAGTTTAAGATTTGCATGCTGAATTGTTCACAGACCTTATAAATACAGCATGACTGTGCTTTTCACTTATCTGTTTCTGTATGGTTTTTATGTTGTTGCTGTTTTTTAAATTTTAATATACTAAATATTTAAACAATAAAACAACAAAGCATTAAGATGCTTTTAGTCTTCTTCCTCACATAGAGCAATACACTTTGCTATAAACTATGTAGCAAATCTACATGAAAAAATGTTCAATAAAGGAAATGTTTCTACCCTGGATTTACCTCCATATGTGCATTTCTGCATGTAAATATGAATGATAACACATTTGGCTAAACCCACAGTAAATATATGGTTGATACCATTACTTAATAATAAATAATATAAATACAGATATCAGGTTCATAATAGCATAAAAGAATAATAGTTCATTCATTCAAAATCCCTCATGTTCTGTAAACATAACAGAACGAAGCAAAATATTTGACTTTGAAACATTCCTTAAAGCAGATATTCAATATTTCCCAATTAAATTAAATATGTGTAATTCATCTGTTTGAATTTAGGTCTCCCTTGAAAATTATTTTCATATTCTAGCTTGATAGTAATGTATTTTGAGAATGACACATTACTTAAAGGGAACTTTAGTCACAGTGTCTCTGCATGGAATTCTATTTCTTCTTTGTTGGCATGAAACAAAGCAACATGTTTTTTCCCTAAGGCATTTATTCTGCTTATTTAATTTCTGACATTGCAATTTTAAGAACATCCGTAGTGTGAAAATGACTGCAAAATGCTCATTTCAACCTCAGTTAAATCTGTTACACTCCAAAAATCTGGGCCACAACTTTTTTGAGCCTCAAAAGGCAAATACACTAACAGAATTACCTGTTAGAAGGTAAGTCTGATTCCATCTTTTTAGAGTACTTAATACAAAGTAGTTGAATATGTGAGGAAATAAAGAACTGTTGTATGTAGCTTGCCTAGAGGACATACTCCAGAAAAGTTTGAAATTTTCTCTTATACAGTGACACTGGAAGTGGGGAAAGAACCTGGGAAATAAGGACTCAGCAGGTGAAAATTAACTAGACCTTCCTGTAGTTTAACATTCACATGCAAACAAAAGAGATAATTTGAATTTTAACTCAAAAATACATCCACACATTTTAGTAGATAAAATAGATAAAAAATAAGACACTATTCCAAATTAAGATTCCTACAATAGTGGTCTTCAATCCATTGTGGCATAGTAAACAAGTAAAAGAAATCCATAAAAACAAAGGGAAAATTCTAAAAATGCTTTGTTTCTGTACTTGTAAAGGAGGAACAATTTGTAATTATTACAAGGTGAGTTTGAATGCTAGATTAGATAACTATTATAATAATCTTTTGGTAGCTTATATGTTTTATACATGGGGTCAGAAGCCTGTAGTGAGAATTAGAAGCCTGAGAAGAGTAGTGCTCTGATTTAACAGAGCAAGAAACTAAAATACTTTGCTAATCTAAGTTTGTCCTGTGACATTCCACTGTAATCAGTGAAAATCTTGGACCTGAAAAGGGAGTTAGAAATTCAGTAATGTATTTCACTAAAGCAAGAACCTTTGTTGGCTATTTTTCTGTGGTTTCTATAAGAGGGATTTTATAGCAACAATACAAGCATTCCATGAAAAAAAATGAGTTGATTCAGAGGTTCACAGAAAAAGAACATAACAAAAATCCAGTTATAAAAAGGAGTAAAGAAATATTTGCTAGGATAGTTTTGCTGGCTTTGTTTGGGGTAGAGTTAATTTTCATCACAGTGGCTGGTATGGGGCTCTGCTTTGTATTTGTGCTGAGTGTTGATAATATAGAGATGTTTTTGTTATTGATGAGCAGGGTTTACACAGATCCAAGGCCTTTTCTGCTTTACGTACTGCCACACTGGTGAGGAATTTGAGGTTGCACAGGAAACTGGGAGGAGATACAGCTGGGAGAGCTGATTCCAACTGACCCAAGGAATATCCTACACCATATGGCATCATGCACAGTATACAAAGTGAGGGAAAAACAAAGAAAGGGGAGAAGTTCAGAGTGATGGCATTTGCCTTCCCAAGTAACTCTTACACGTGATGGGGCCCTGCTCTCCTGGAGATCGCCTGCCCATGGGAAGTGGTGAATTTGTTTCTTGTTTTGCTTTGCTAGGGTGCATGGTTTTGGCTTTTCTTATCAAATTGTCTTTATCTCAAACCCCAAGTTTTCTAACTTTTACCCTTCCAATTCTCTCCCTGATCCTGCTGGTGGAGGAGTGAGCAAGTGGTTGTGTGGGACTTGGTTGCTGGCTGGGCTTAAACCATGACAGTAGTGCAGCATTTTAAAAACTGTTTAATGGAAGCTGCAAACAGTTTAATACTGCATACCCCCAAAAACCATTAATAAACTAAAATTTCAAAGCAAAAATATGTTAAGAATATTAATTACATAGGCTGATCATTTTCTGTTTTAGTATTGACTATCCTAAATTTTGAGCAATTATTTTAGTAATCAGTATTCCAAATTTAAAACATAAATTAATTGGCTTTTCTTTGAAAGTATTACTTGCATGGCACCATTTGCATTCACAGTTGAACAGTGGCACCCTGGAAGAATTCTAATTTTCCTATTTGTGAAAACATGCCTGGAGATTTTTAGTACTTGACTGAAAGTTGATACAGAGATGTAAACTATGGCTTTAATAACAGTAAAATAATTCTTTTTAAAGTGTGGACCTTGGTGGAATTGAAGGGAGGTAGTAGCAAGGACAAGCTTAATTAGTTCTGAAAAACAGATTTACTTTCCTGGACTTTAAAGCTACCATCTGAAGAGCTTGACACTTACCATCACAGCTGGGTAATGCATGATTCCACTGATGGTTTCTTTCACATATGAGTGGTTCTTCATCACTCAGTGTATATCCTGGATCACAGCTAAAAGTTACTGTGGAGCGGATATTAAAGTTGTTACCATGGCGATGGCCATTCACAGGAATCCCTGGGTCAAGGCAGGAATCTGATTCCAAAGTAACACCTGAAAAATATGGATAAAATTTGGGTTGCCCCCCCCCCCCCCTTTTTTTTTTTCTTTTAATGAATACAATGAAACTTTCACTTGACAGTATTATTATTCTGTAAAGATTGCTTTCAAGTGTCAAACAAAAATCACACATTTACTTCAAGTAACAAGTCTGTTTGTCTTCAGGAGCATGGTCATAGAAATACTGGAGAAAATGGCAACAGTAGATAAACCATATCTGTGTAATTCACTGGAGCCAATAATGATGAAGTATCGCAAATCAGCTTTCCAGCTGTGTCATTCAATAGCCTGTGGTGTTTATTTATTACTTTATTAATGAAGAATGAGAAGAGCAGCCTAACAAAAAAACCCCCCATTCACTAAAATTGAGCCAATCAATCCAGAAAAAAAAATGACTAAATGATTCTTGCTTTAAAACTTTACTAATTAAAGTAAAAGCTTCAGGATAACTGCATTATGCTGAATGTAACCAGTTGGTGGCAGTGGTCCCAGTTCAGATATGAATGCAGTCTACGGAAACTAATTGACTAAATTGTTTTGGTCTTGCCAGAGCCACTGTCATGTTTGTCTAGAAGGTGAAAAAAAGCTTTTCTGTTTTGTGCAAACTCTGTCAGATTACATACTGCACAATGACCATGTAGGGTTTTTAGCTTCTTCACAGTGCTATAGAATGTTACCACTTGAATGAATGTCAGGCTGGCTTGGGTTTAGTTGCAAATACTTCATGAAGATTGAATGATGTTACTATTGAAGATTTCCAGTTGCTGTTTGGTGTTGAACTTAATTAAATTCATAATGGCAAAATATGTTTGATTTAAAACTGTCCTACTGAACCTTGTGCTAGAGTGTGTAATCCCTGTGATATCTGTTCTGCTCTTAAACATTTTCATGATGAATCATCCAGTTTATTTGTAGTTAAACACATATTCACAGTAGGGAAAATCTTCCCATGAATTATTCTGCAAGCAAAATCCAGTCCCACAGTTAGATGCTCATAAATGGACTGAAAATCATGTTTATGCAAAGAAACAGCTCAAAGACTGTGCTTCACTGGCCTCTTGCTTAAGCTTTATAGCTTCTGGGGGCCACAAGCCATGAACTGGCCCTTTGAATAGAAGGATAGTTTAATTTATTCTCAAGAAGTCGAAATGTGAATTAAAGACTAGATTTTGCTCTTGATTATGAGCCATGACCAACATCTTGTACTGAAAAAAATGGATTGTGAAACACAGGAGGGTTACTGTCTTTGCCTTGAGGGGAAAGGAGGACATTATTGCTTAGAAAGATGGGGGAAATGTGTTCTATACATCCTGTTATTCACTGAACTTGCTTGTGAAAATCTAAAAATCACTGAGTAGAAAGAAAAAGGGAGTTGACCCAAGGCTTTGCAAAGTAAGCATAAGGAAAAGCAGCACTGTCAGTAATTTTCAGCAAGTTATTAAAAAAAAAATAATTCTGCTCTAAACAAGCTAAAGATGGGGTTGATACTTTTTTGAGGCCTAGGACTTGGACATTTAAATCAGCATAAACACTTACACAGAGTCTGAAACAGCATTCTAAATGAGCTCCCAGCCTGCTTTCTGGTATGAAGTTTGAAAATCTAACATCTATATTTCATTCAATATGAATGTGGTAATCAGTCTCTTGCCCTTGTATTCCAAAGTCATTTCTAATCAAGTCTTCACTTAAGGAAACAAAACTGCCTGAAGATAAAAAGTAAAACACCTCTGTTAAACATCTTACACATCACTGCACTAAAGTTATTTTGTTAAGGAATTAAATCTGTTTCATTCAAATTATTCAATCAGCTAAGTGGATATTTTGTATTACCATGGAAATGAAATCGTAAAATGTAATTGTCAGGTTTAAAAAGCTTGATACACAGTACAATGTTTTTTCCTCTTTCATTTGCTTTCTTGTTTCTTCCTAATTAATTTCCAGATTAGAATCTGAGGTGATAAAGTTGATTTGTACTCAAGAAAGGATGCTAAAGTAAGGAGCGGAATCATAGAGGTGAAATAGATAATTGTTTAAAGTTATACCAGGTTGGTTACTTACTTTTTACCTAATTATTCTGGAGAAATCTGGATAATTTATTTTACTTTGTGTTTGTGATGATTCAAAGACAGAATGTTAATTGTTTGTGGCTGCAAATATTTCATATTAAGCATGGCAGGACCAATTCCTTTCAGGGCTGTAGTTACGGATAGCATAAAGAAAAAGTGTTTAGATTTAAATATTAAATTATGTTCCATGTCCTCAGTTCTTGGTTTTCTGTACTTTTTGGCTTAGTGATTGCAGTAAAATATTAAAATTCAGCTACTTAGCTTTAGGCAAAGAAATGTCTGCTGGGTTTGTGGTGCCATTCTTGACCAGAGCATTTATTTATTATCTCCAGGTTTCACTGTTGATAGTCATTATCTACATTTAGATCTGCCTCTAAAATGAGGCAATTCCCATTTTCGTTCCATATCCACTGCTTTATATAAAAAGTTACTGAGGTCTGTCTTATCTGACATATCAGTTATATAGCTTTTCAGTGGTTGCAGTGGCTGGCTTCCCACTAAGATTCACTTAAATCTTGTATTTGGGGATGGATTCTCTACTCCCACCCAAAGACACAGTTCACAATTCTGTACTTATTTTATAACAAATACCAAAACAAGATAACTACAGGGTTAGGGGAAGTAAACAAATCCAGTTCTTTTTGCATGGAGTTGAGTATAGGTTTGACTGTTGATTCTCCAACACTGTCTTTTTACGCTTATTGAGCTTTATTTTTCTAGGCATTTGGAGCTGGTAAAGGCAAGTCTCCCAGGAATACTGCTCCAGATCAGGGTGCAGAAAGGAGGGAGGTGATCTTCCTGCCTAATCCAACAGATGATCTTGCTGCTCAGCTAAAGCTGACTGTATTCAGTGATGGTCACTGGCTCAAATTCTCAGAGGTTAAATTATATAATGGAATTAATGCAAAAAGGAGGCAATGAGGTATTGCTTGCCAGTCCTATAAAGAAAAAGAAAGACTTTCTTTCTCAAGTTGTCTCACTAGGGGGAAAAAAAAAAAAGGTATGAAATAGAACTATTTTGGTATCAGGAAGAGGGATAGCAATCCCAGCTCTCCTAGGAAGCTATTCAGGGTACGGCAGAGCTGTACGTGATAATATTCAGCCCACACCAGAACCAAGTGAATGACAAGATAGATGTGGTTTTGTACTTGTGCAATTACAATTCTCTCAAACATCAGGAAAAATATTTTCAGGCCGTGGGGAATGAAATTAATTTTTCAACTGCATAACAGGATTTTTCTCGATGTAGAATTGAACTATACCCCACAGTCATACAATTTCCTTGTCATAGGCCCATACTACTTTCATTCCTTAAGTCTATATTTCCTGGAATTGCTTTTGCAGTGTGTGTTTTATTGGGACTGTGTCATTCACTGAGCACTTACTTTTCAACGTAGCACTTACAAAGAAAAAAATCCCCACAAACAACAATGAAAGCCCCAAACAACAACACATCAGGGGAAAAAAAAAAGGAACAAAAAAAGCCTCAAACCAAGATAAAATGTGAAGGTGAGAAGGCAAATTAAATCTGAGTCTAGAGATACTGCTTTGGTCACCTATTATGGAATAGGCTTTCTTGTGTAGTTCAGGATGTTGGTTTTTGGATTTTTGGGGGGGAGGTTTGTGTCTGTTTTCTTTTTAAGGGAGAAAATTAGGTTGTTTTGCCTGGATCTTCCCAATGGAACTTCGGTATCTTAAGCCAGTTTCATTACGTGATTGCTTTTGCAGTTTACTGACCACGTTAGTGGTATGTTAGTTCACACTAGTTTGTAGCACTTTTGAAATCTTTATTTGTTTTGAGTCAATATATTTGTATATATAATTACATTTTTTTAAAAAAGGTGTAACTTTTCAAAGACACATAGGGCTGAAATGTAAATACTAGTAATGGCCCAGCCTCCTCCACCTCTGCTGGCTGAGGTGCCTGTGGAAAGATTCTGATCAAACTTCTCTGTTCTTGTCCCTGAGTTAGTTTTAGCTTATAGGCAAATTCTGTAACCTTCCCCTGCTCGAAGACTAGGTCTGAAACAGAGGAGTAAGTGTGCCAAGATTATTGCTGTGCTGCATTGAACTCCTTTATGAGAAAAGCTACTCAGAGCATATAATAGCATTATTATGCTGTTCCCTACCCCTAAATAAGGACTGGCAATTTTTTAACTCACTGGCCAATTCTGAAAGCACCTGGTAAATGTGCACTTAAGCGACTTTTGCTTAAACCCTTCTAAAGATAGCCTTCCTTAACCATGTTTTCTGCTGATAGTGTGGCCTTTATATGACCTTGTGGTTTAATAAGCTGTACATTAAAGAATTGCTACTTAATTAGTTAATGATACCTTGATCAAATTAGATAAATGGATTGGAACAATGCTGTATTCAATTAATTTTCATTTTCAACTAATTACTATTGCTACTAATGCCTGTAATTCGAGATGTGGTTTTGTGTTGAGATATCTTACTCATTTCTATTTAAAACAGGAAAGCTACATCTTTCCAGGCTCAAACGCATTTATTTTTCTGAGTGTAATTACATTTAAGCTTGTTAATTGGTGGCACTGGATATATATTTTTCACATGTGATGCTAATGTAATCTGTACCCTGCTAGTATTTGCAGGCAAGATGTACATCAAGTGTAGGTGTCCTGTGTCAGCTTCTCAGGACAGGCTGAGTTGGCTGCTGCAAGGTAGTCCAAGCCCTGTGCTCCCCATCCTGCTGCTGAAGGGCTGCTGAGGAGCAGAGAGCTGGGATGGCTCAGGCTCTGCTGAAACCAGAGGCTGGGCAGGGCTGGCACCAAACCTAGAGAAGCTTAAGGCCTCCCTGTCAGGCAGTTTGCACTTGAGCTCTGCCCTAGGTCTCTTCACTAAGTTCGTAATTTTAATAATAACTGGGAATGTTTTATTTTCACTATAGTCATGTTATTCTGTGTGAAATTTTAACATTTTTTTTGTCAGATGGGGAAAACTGAAAACAACATCAATGAAATGTCAACCTGATACAGAGCTTACTGTGATTTTTTTTTTTTTTTTTTTTGCCTATAAATGCAGAAAAGGCAATCTGAAAAAGCCATTTCTTTGATGTGGTGTTTCATCTGAGGAATCGTCTTAGCCTCTCATTAAAGAAACCTTTTCTGCCAATGCAGACTTTATTCTGATTTTTTTTCTTATGATTGCTGCCAGACAATGACAAGAAATGAGTGGGAGGAATTCATAAGGAAAGACCAATTTGTACCATCTGTTCCAGACATGTAAGCAGAGGTGATACTTGTAAAGGGGAAAGCCAAAGACTTAGGTCTGAAAATGTGATCAGTGGTTGTTTTACATTCATTAAAAAAAATATTCTCTCTATACTAGTTCTGGAAGTAACATATACTTAATACAGTTAAAAAATAAATATCTGTACTAGATTTTGCATTGCCTAAATGACTGACCGGGTGGTTTAGCTCTGTATATGATGAAACTTATGTGGAGAGCTATAGTGGGCTATTTAAAATGGTTTTTTTTAAAGCAATGAAAGTTCTCCAGTTGCTGGTAAAATGCATTGCTACTGTGCTTGAACAATACTATTTTTATGTTGGTGTGCTGTGATCCATTAGCATAAGGTCTAGGAGTGCCGGAATGCTCATAAACGTCCAAGAGGTCAATTGACCATCAGTGGCTTATTTATTTTACAACATAAGGTTTTGACTTGTAATCCCATTAGTTTTTCTGATGCCGTGGACTTTTACAAATTTTGAAGGCTTTCTGGTCTGTTGTGGTTTAGGTAGAGATCATGTGGGGGTTTTTTTGCTGCTGTCTTCCAGAACATTTGCAGTAGTCTTGGGAAATGCTGTCACTAATCATGCTTGAACCACAACCCTGTTCTCAGTTCTTGAGATATGTGGTCTGTGATCTTTTGAGAACACTTTCATTATAACTGTGTAATGTGTATGTCATAGAATAGAATCGTGGAATGACTTGGGTTAGAAGGGACCTTAAAGGTTATCCAGTACCAAACCCCTAAAGTATGTTAGTATCTTCAGTGTGGAAAGACGAAGTTGACTATAACAGTTCAGTTAGCCAAGTCCAGAAGCTGTAACACAGTTTTCATTGTGAAAATGCAGTGGGTTTAGCTGTTTTGACATCACATAGAATATTAAATATACAAATAATAGAAATATAGGGCTGTGTTTCAACTTTATAAGCCTCTGGTCCTTGTTGAATGTAGTATGAAGTATTTGGATGTTGGAGCCATTACTTTATCTCTCTGAATATTAAATTTTATGAAAATAGCAGAACTTATTCCAATAGTTATAATTTTCACTGAAGAAAAAGGCTTCCTAAATTCACAAAATGACAGTATTGGAAGCTACCTGTGGAGATCATTTAGTCCAACCGCTCTGCCATGCCAGGGAGTCACCTAGAGCAAATTACACAAAATGGGTCCAGGTGGGTTTTGAATGCCTCCAGAGAGGCAGAGACTCCAACACCTCCCTGAGCAGCCTGTAATTTCATGTGTAAGGAATTAATTTCTACTTATTGAGCAGATGACAGTACTGTGATTATTGAAGCTGGTCTCTTAGTTCTTTCTTTCTGCATAGGTTAATGCTAAAGTTAATTACAGTTTTCAGTCCAGAGGAAACCTCATTATCACACATCTAGACTTTTTTTTTTAATATGCACATTTTGCAACTCAGTCCTGCAGTTGTTTTGTACATAGGGAGCTCTGGAAATGTCAATCAGCTGGCGAGTCCTATGTGGATTTGGAGAGTCATGAATTGGTTGGGAGATCTTGAAGGACATCAGTGTTACCCCACTGCTGGGTATAGTGTTCCTGCTGCAGCTGTATGTAGGTTTTTTGTGTGAACTCAGTCCTCAGAAACCCAGATATTATGAACAGTTGATGGCAATGAGGTAAATTCTGAAGCTGTGACTGAAGAGTGGGAAACAAATGGAAAAATTGCTGTTATTTTTGTAGCTCTTGCCATGTACACTTTAAGACCAAAACGTATAGAATCTGTATGGCTTGAATAGTATTATTCTTGAAAGTAAAAGAAGCCACAGGCTCTTGCTTATCTTTTATCTTCCCAAAATCTTCATTGCTTTCTTTGACTCTTTATACGTGCTGCCTGCTTTACAGCACCCAGCCACGCCAACTATAGTCTGTTTTTGTTATAATGCATGCTGTGTTACTCTAATTAAAATAAACCTTTGCATTTCAAATTTCCTTTTTTAATTTCCTTCTTTGGCAATAAAAATATCCTTGTCAGAAATGCAAGGCAATCTCTTCACAGTATCATTAAACAACCGAAGTAGGTTGCTCAGCATTTATGTACCAAGCTAATACAGACACTACACAGTCAATATATTTTAAAGCTGTGTGTCTCAACCCTTATTCCTCCAAGGCATGACCTTATATCAGAACTGTCACTTCAAGGTTTGACAAAATCTGACATATTATAGCTGTAATATGTCATGAAGTCATGGGATGAGCTGAGAAGGATGAATTGCTTCCTAGGTCGGTAACAATCTGAAATGTGAACTGAGGTGAAGATATGTTTGTCAGTCATCAGTGCAGGTTAAAAAAGCCCAAAATACAAAGAAAAACATGCTTTGTAGGTGCTTCCTTTTTCATGGATGATTAAGCTTATAGTGCTGCTTTTGCTCTTAGAGAGAAAGAAAGAACAACCCCTCTGACTAGTAATGCATTAATTACAAAACAGTCATAAAAGTAATCATTCTGATTCTTTGGAGAAACATTTACATCTAGATGAGCCCTTCTGCAATGGACAAAGAAAGAATCCTTAGCAATTAAGCAAAAGCTAATGTTATGGATGAGTCTGATTTTCTTTTAATTGCAAAAATTTCACCATGTAAAGCTACTTTATCTTTGATGCTGGAGATTTTCATTACGATATCAACCTCTGAAAGATATGAATAGCAAAAGATACCTAGAATAAAAAGGCCTGGTTAATTGTATAGCAAATTCTGTCAATTACTTTGCAAAATCAGGAGAGAACAGTAGGCCATAAACAAAAGATATTTTAAAAATCAGTCTAATGCAAAAGGAAACTCTGCCTGGTTATGAGCTGTATCTATGCTAGCTTGTGAGACAATAATTGAGTTTTTTGTATCAGAAGTCTTCTACGCAGATGAAGTTTCCAGTACCAGCTGATTGTTGTATTGTCTGCATTTAAGATTATGCCAATAATCTCCCAGTGTTTTGCATAGAAAATGGGGAGTACTGGCATGATAACAATCATGGATTTGTTTAGTAAAGGGCTGTGGTCTCACTGTTCAGTTGGAAGGTTTTTGTCAAGGTTTTTATAATTTTGTGGTAATATGAGTTAAAAACGCAGATATGAGTGTGAAGTGTAAATGCTGTCCATCAGCTCCTGGTTTGGGGATGTGCAGCATCACTTGTTTAATTCATCAGTGGATCGAGTGCTCCCAGGCAATGTATGGCACTATTTGATAGCAGGATGAGGGCTGTTGTATATAATGTGGCTTTCAGAGATCTATGTGTTTTTTGGCTTATAAAAATGTATTGGACCTAAGAATTATTTCCCCACCCCACTCTCCTTCGGGAAGGTTGTTGCTCCTTAATTTCATACATAGTCTTGAAGTGTGATTTGAAATTTGCTATCCATTGAGTGGATTCTCTTGAACTGGAAGGTCACAATAGTGATCTTTCTTTGTGGTCAAACGTGTAGAATTGAATGTGTTCCTTCATCTGTTCCATTTTCCAACTGCTTCCCCCAGCTAATCAGGGTGGTCCTACCCAAAAGTGGTAAAACTGATGTGAGTTTGTCTGTATGTTTCCTTATTTCACTTGGGTCAGGATTTGGTACTTTAGCTTAGTGCTTGTACCCCGATGAAGCTTCTCAATATCACCTGGAGGACCACAAGTTATAGTGCAGAGGTTACAGGGCTGTTGAAATAGTGACAGCATGGTACCTTGGCTTCATGCAGCAATAGGCTTCTTCAAAGAGAAAGATACTAATTGAAACTTCTTTGTTTACATACTGCCTAAAGAAACATTTCTTCTTATGGTGTGTGTCTTAAAATTATAGGCATGTATTTATTTATAATCATCTGTAGTGGAGTTGGAGACAATCACTCCTTCCATACATTTGATAAGAGATGATGAGCTGGTTGACCATTGTCATGGGATGTTCTTCCTTTGATGGGAAGCTTTGGGAATAATTTTTGGTCACAAAAATTTTAGTGATTTTTTTGATAATTTATGACAAGTATTTTCATTAATATTTGTCTATAGTTCAATGAAGCAACGACCACTTTATTTGCTTGACTTTGCATGGCATTTTTAATATTTCAGCTGAAAAAAATTTGGTCAAATGGCAAATTAATCGTATGTACATCTGTAATCTTATTCGTACAAGCAGCCTGGAGCATTGCAACGTGACCTTTATAGAGCACAATTACTGGCATGTTTTGCAGAAATAACTTTTTTTTCCAGAATTCTGATCTTGTTCAGAGCAGATTAATACAAGCCAGACTAAAAATGGTGAGCAAACATGAATAAAGTTAGATTATTCATCTCCTTATGTTTAGGTTTTAGCTGGAGAAAAGGAGAGGAGAAAAGAGACACACACTTTAAAAATACCCCAAAAACTTTGTCAGAGAGCCATTATACCACCAAGGATGTCTCCTTACAATTCTTCAAAGAGTAGAGGAGTTAAAATTTATAAATCTACCATAATCAAAGTTAGTGCTTTGATATAATACAGGTGTCCTTGTTTGAGAATATTTATGAAGAGACCCTGAATATAAATTATTTTGTTTAACCTTGAAAATAGCCTGATTTTATTGAATGCTTAAAGCAGTATATGGAGAAGATATCAATTTTTGTAGATTAGGTGTATCTAAAGTCTGACAGCACTCCATTGCCTGTCGTGATTGAATAGCTTAAAGGTACTCACAGAGGGTAAGGATTATCTACAGCTATAAGTGTGCTTTTGTTCCAAGGGATGCCTATGCTGTGTCATACACATATATCTTCATGCAGAGAACCTAAAATATTTTTCTCTATCCTAAGAACTTTTCTCCATAAAAGAAGAGTTCTTAATCTAGGTGACCTCTTTGCTTTTCTTTAAAAGAAAAGAAAGCTATCCAAACAAAAAAATCCCTACTAAAACAGCTGTGCAATCCTATCAAGTGAGTTGGAGTTACTTCCTCCTCCCAGCTCCACAGCTATGACTTGATTTTTCACCCTCCTGTCTCTGAAATAAATTGCTACAGAAGCATAAATTTCACCAGCCAGTTATAAAAACAGGTCATCTCTAATCCAGTTTTCCAAATAGGAGTGCTTGAGATGCAGGCATTACTTATCGTTATTTTTCCCCCAGTAATGCTATGTTGTGTATCATAATAGCTTTCTAGGATCCAAAATAACTGTTTGAAGAAGCATAAGTTGTTTATTGTTGCAATCAATCCAATATGCAAGTAATTCAGAATGCTTAGTCCTACAGAATGCTGCTTCAAAACTCCATGCACACCAGATTTCTTCTCTTCAGACTGCTAGAGCTTTTCTTATTTAATAAGTGTTAATAAGACCTGATTTTGATTCATCATATAAAAGGTAAATTATTTGATTATAGAGCAGTTATTATAATGAAAAGCAAAGTAAATAAAATAAAACTCAGGGCTACAGGCTGTAGGTGTACATGAGGGCCTCAACTGTTCTCAGTCCGGTTTATGCTGGGTAAAATATTGTCAGATGTGTAAATATTTCTGCCCTCCCTAAAAATGACTGAGTGGGGGCTCCTTTTACACGGGGATTACAGCTTTCAAGAAAGTCTTAGTCATCCTCTTCTGTGCTGTGACCTCTGTTGAAGAATGTCTTCATCAATTTATTAAATAATGAATATAATTAGCGATAGAGGTAGAGCTCATTCAAAGAATTTCAGCACTATCCCCATGGGAATACCTGGGGTATGGGGGTGTGCCGAGGTGGGTAAGAATTTTGGACATGTATGAGGCTGATTCAGTGGCTGAAAGAGAAGTTCAAGACTGTACACTTTGATTTTGCCTAGAATGGATGTTGGATGATCATAAAACCATTTATTATTAACTTTATTTATTAACTTTTATTTTGCCTGGATGTATTCTTTAGTCTCACCATGAAAGGAGGAGCAAAATTAATTATTAAAACAGCATACAGGGGAAAACATCAAGAAATCCAGGTCATAGGCATAGCATGTCTGTTTCAAGAGTTGCAAATGACTTCAAGCAAAATTTCAAAATGGACTACATGATGCAATTTCTAGATGGATTCTGTAGGGTCCCATTCTAGCAGCTCTAGTGAATATTTCTGTTATTTTTTACGCTGTTGAATAACCCTGAGTCCCAACTGTTTTCACCTGAACTCTAATTTATACTGTTTAGCCTCTACCAATGAAAGAGTTGCACTGGGAGACCTGTAGAGAGATCCGTTTACTACCCACACCATCTTAGGACTGGAATTGTTTGCCTGACCAAAATGGTTGTAATGAAATCTGTGCAGATAAGAGCACTTTCCCATAGACCAGTCTCCAGGCAGGCACTTTCTTTTTTCATGCATTGTTGTACAAATTCTGTTATGCCCTGAGAATACTTGGTATTTGTTTGCCTTGATAAAGTGGCCTCCATCTCCTACTGATTTTGCTCAGCTTGTGTTGCTCATTACTTCACAGATTATAGCACAGTGCTAACTTCCCCAGTAGGGCTCAGCTAGATTTTTTTTTTTTATAGCAATAGTTGGCTCTGGAGCTGTGCTGAAGGACTGCAAGCCCAAACAGAATCATTAGGCACAGTAGATAATCCAGGAGTGTGCTGGTCCGGGGCATGCAGCCCAACAACCTGTGCTGCATTTCATCAGGCTACCCTGGAAGTTGAGATCTACCCTAAACTTTTGTGGTCAGCATTTCTGATGCTACGTGATTATTGTGCTTCAATGCAGTTGTCCTGAGAATTATTTTCCTAACATTTATTACTTGACTTTCTGTGAGACATTTCAAGTGCTTTATGGGGTTGGACTAGTCTGTATTTATCATTTATCAGACCTGCATGAACACATATTGGCTCTTGGACATGTGCCTAAGTTAGAGTAGAACTACCTATACTAAGATGCAGGAACTGCGTGAAGTTTTATCAAATTGTGCATCTGGTAATTTACTGCAGATGGGATGTCAAAAAATTAATCTTGAATATAAATAGGGTATAATAAATTAGAGAGGGAGAAGTTTGTTTTCTGAAAAAAAGTCTTCCATTAGAAAAAATAATTTATGTACACTGATGAACTAGGCAAGTTATTAGTGGCCACATCTTTGTGAGAAAGCATAAGGGACAGTCTATTCATTTTTTTTTTTTTTAATCCTTCTTTCTGAGTATTATTCCTCTGCAGCTGGCTAATCTCTTCAGTAAGATTTCTTTTTAATTGGGAGTTAAGAAGTTCTTATGACAGTAATTATTCAGGGGGCAACCTCTGACTTGATGCTCAGCCTGGTAAATGAACATATGTTATTCTTTTTGCTTAAATCAGAGGATTTTCAGACTCTTCTGCTTTTTAAGAGGTGTGACTTCTCCAGTTTAGATTTCTAGTGCAGCTGAAGATGAGCTAACTTGCTTGAAATCAGGATGTTTTTCAAGGACACTTCAAGGAAAAGCAGGTGACAACATTATATCAGTGTTACTGAACTATAAATGATGTAATGCTTGTTTCAATGGTGACTGGATTACACTTGTAATGTCATGGTGGAAAATTGAGGGGAAAAAATAGTGCTTTTAGGGTTGTGGGTACAGCACACATTTCTCAATGATTGTGCCATCTAAACAGCTGTTTTTAACCAGCTGTTAGTGGAAAGGAAAAGTGGCACCTGTAAAAAAGGAGTGGTGGCAGCATTTAAGTGGGGACTGGACGGCCTTTACTTGCTGCTCCTCCTGTATGGGGTGGGAGGCAGAAGGGGATGAGTGTGGACAAGCTTGAAGTGTAGTGAGGTAACCTCTAAGGCCAAGTTGCAAACTAGTGTGGTTGAGGCATGTGTTGGGCTCCTCTGCTCCAGATACAGGGAGAGCAACTGTTAGGAGGAGTTGGAAATAGCATCAGCTTGTTCAGGTGGTTCATGCTGGGGTATCAGTTCCAGGCTCTGTGACTGCTTAAATTCAGCTGCCTGCAGCAGTCACGTGCAGACTTGCACCAATCCTGCTTTTGCTGCGCATTACAGTCCCCATGCTGTTATATTGCTTGTCTTCACAGGGAGAGGAATTTATGAAGAATGCACTGTAAGGTGAAGTTTATTGGAGAAGGGAATAATTTGAAGATGTCTTAGAAATCTTGGTTAGCTGTAGGTGCAGAGGGATGCACTAAAAGTCAGAGAACATGGAAGTTTCATACTGTAATGAATATGAATATATGTGTTAGCTGTATCAGAGAGAGTTAGTACTTTCTTAAAAAATAACTAAAGAAATACAAATTATGCTGAAGAGAAGAGCCATTTCTTGTAGAAGAGTTTAATAAAAACAAAAATATATGTTCTGACTTTTTCTCAATTAGGGTTTAGTAGTATGTAGTGTGCTTAAAAATGAAATTTTGCCATTTGTAATGTAGGTTTTTTGGTTTTTTTTATTTAGCTATTCTAAGAAAATCAATTTAGCTGAGTAACAGTGATAGGATCTCCAGCTATTATCACCTAATCATTAATTTCTCCTGGTCTCTGTATTATGCAACTGCTGCAGAATGTTTAATAAATCATTAAATATCTTGGATTTAACTGAGAAATTATTTAAAACCATAACTGCAACCTATTTCCCCACTCTCAATGCCCTTTTCACTTATTAAAGTGTAAGTGAATTAAAGCACAATGAAATAATAAATATGAGAATCTGCGGCTTTTTAAAAAAAATTATGAAGAGAATAAATGCAGATGACTGAATTCCTAAATTTAGTCTGCTCATGATACAGATACATGCTTGCAGATACCACACAGTTGTATTTCATGAAGTACTTAGTGATGGTCTGGGTTAGAATGAAGATGTTGGTCTATTTGTTTTTGCCAGGGCATTTTTTTTCCTACCCAAAGCATCAGGAAGACCTTCAGCATGAACAGATTTATTAGTTACTTGGTTGGAGTTTTGCAGCTGTGATTCCAGCCCTGGTTGGGGGAAGAAATGAATGTCTGGATGCACAGCAGACTCAGTGCTGTGTACCTGAGACCCTTGAGTGGCGAGGACCAGCCGTGCACCAGTGCCTGCGCCTCTCGGTCTGGTTAGTGAGAGCTGCTCGTATGTGTAATTTTAGTTGGGTAGGGTGTGGCAGTTTTTGGTCTTCTTCTGACTAAATTGGGTATCAGGTGTGCTCTTTGAGCATCAGATCCTGGTGGCAGGGGCAACACTAATGGGAGAGTAGCAGGAATTTTCAGCTGATAAAAAATGAAATAGTGAATCACAGAATGTGCTGAGTTAGAAGGGACCCACCAAGGATCATTGAGTCTTCTCTTCTGTTTCATGTTTTACAGACTTGATGGATGTAGAGTCTGGAATGTTTGTTTACAGGAACTGAATAATTGAAGAAAATTAAGGCCCAGCTGAATAGCCTCATTAGGTTAAACAGATTCCTTTTCTAGGATTAAAGGGTAAAGAGAAAGATAAAAAAGTAATTTGATCTCCTAGTAAAATGTTTAACTCTTTCCACCTTGCTTATTGGAATTTTTAAATACATATCTATACCCACTGAATGGTAAATGCAAAAGCAGATGGTTATCAATACAGTTGTTAGCTGCTTCTTTGAGGACATAATCTTTTTCTAGTGGAAGTTGCTTTTTTAGTAGCTAAAAATCAAGGGACTTGTTCTCTTGCTTTCCTATGATAATTTTAAAGTATTTAATTTACTAATTTAATAACTATTTAAAGCCAGTTTTAAAGAAAGAAGTAACTTCCTGATAGCTGATGATTTTTCTTTTCCTGGAAATTAAAAAAAAAAAAAAAAAAGAAATAATTGCGGTCAACAAATACTTAGAAAAAAAAATCCAGTTATTTCTAGCCATAGAAGTCTGTTAGTTCTCTTCTTCAGAAGCATCTTCTGGTCTTGCTGTCTAATAAGGATACTGTTGAAGTTGTATGTTGAGGTAAATAATGTCATCTGATGTTGCTCATACTGATGCTAAAGAGGATTAAAATTACAGCTTTGAGATTAGGGAAAAAGTCTATTTACACATGTTTGCATTGCATAACCAGCTGTTGACTCCTTGGTGTGGATGGTCAAGCAGGAGTGAAATGTCTGTCACCTTATTCTGGAAATAGCAGTTGGACCCATGTATTACAGAGTAAATGGAAACATTTCTCTTGTCAGGGGTATTCAAAAAGGAAGAGTAAAACTGCTTTGTGCAGGCAGGTTAATGCAGACCTGCAGGTGTCTGTGTGTGAAACATGTTTATTTGTTATATTGATTTCCTTTTCACAAATTAGTCTAGACAAAAAAGTATAACATGTATTTCAATTGCTTAAATTATCTACTTATAGGTCATATTTTCAGCACAGACCATTTGAATACTAATAGAAAGGAGAAGTGTGGGAAGGCAATCACAGGGCCAGCTGAGGAGCATCAAGAAACAGTTAAGGGATCATTGACTGCTCAGTGCTCCCAGCCCTGCCTGACAGGAGCTGCTCAGGAAGCCTGATCCAGTCAGTCTTCCCAGTGGCTCCAGGTTTGGCCTTGTATGTCGACAAGGAATTCATGTATTTCTGCGAGATGAGCGGGAAAATGTTTCTAATGATGGGACGGAATACCAGAATAACAGGGGAGGCAACCTAAACCTAAGGGTTTTCTTTTTTTATTATCTATGTTACTCCTTTCTGTTTCAAAGTTATTACAGGCCAACTTGATTTCACCAAGTAGCCTGGAAAATGCATTCACCAAAATCTATGTCAACCTTTTAAAATTTTGTTTAAAGGATTAATTATGGAGCTGTGTGGCCTGCCTGCATAACTCTAAGTGCCTGTCTCTATTTTAGGATGCTTCTATTACTGTACTAAAGGATTTGGCTCATGCACCTTAGCAGGTGACACTGGCTCACATGAAAAAGAACTACTGTAGAACAGAAAATGCGGTGATTGCAAGGAAGGACATCTGGTATCAAACATTATTGCAGTGAAAGCCATGCCCAAATGCTTATTGCGTTCCTTGTCAGAGAAATTATCTGTTTATTTCCATAAATAGACATAATTCTATTAAAGCAAATTGCAGTCGACCTCTGATTTGTATCAGATGAGGGTCTGCCCAGCAACTTATTAGTTAAGTGCTCTGGAGGCATTCAGTGGGAGAGCTGACCCAGGGCATAGAAAGAACAAATCAAAGTATCTGAAGGAGAATCCAGCTGTGCTAGAACAGTGTTGAACCTTTGCATGAAACAGCCAGCAAATCAAAGCTGAAAATTTGCAGTTGGCCAGTTCATAATTGTGGCTACTGTGGAATGCAGGCAAAATAGACACTGGTTTTGGGTCAGCAATACCTTTTAACTGTGAAAGGCAAAATGGACATAAAATTAAAAAGATACTTCATCTTTTGACATAAAAATTTACATTTGGAAATGAGTTGATACAGATGAATTGAAACCTAGAAACCCTCTTGGCTGAGTGGCAGAGTTGTTTTTGTGGGAGGTTTTGTTCTTTAGTGGCTTTCCTTAGTTCATCTAACTTCATCAGTTTGCATCCTGATGTGTGTAGGGTTTTGAGCAACTTCTGTGTCGCTTCTGATTTCACATATGAGGTTGCTTTTGTCTCGATCTTGACCTTGAAGATACAGTGTATAAAAATCTGATAAAAAATGACTGAGGGGAAATAGTAAACTCATAAAGAAGGGACAATTAATATTGTCAAATTCTGCAGTAATATCAGCGACATTCAATGTGGAGAAGAGCAAGTAGAAACCTCTGTATCCCCTCTAATTTTCCCCTTTCAGCTTCCTGCCCAGTAGGCAAAAAACACCTGTAGACAAGGTGTTTTCAAATTTGGAATTACAGGGGGTCTTTGGAGGAATTGCTGTTTCTCAAGTGCAAGGCAGACATGATGTGTGGCTGTGTTTCCCCCCAACCCAAGGCACTGATCCAGTGCAATGTGCTATTGTAGAGATGATCAAATGCAGAAATCAGCTGTCCCAGGGTAGCCAGCCCTTTCCCAGGAGGAGGAGGGGAAGAGAACATGTCTATGGCTTTCACCCCTGTGCTTTACATCTCAAATACTGGGTAGAATAGAGGAAAGGGTAAACCACAGCTGACATTTTTCTGCTTCCTTGCACAGGGGCTAGAAAACAGTGATTGTAGGCATTTTTAGCCATTAATAATTATGCAATTGTAACCTTTGTAAATTTTCTCCCTTCAAAGTGTGGAAGACGCTGAAATAACTGCCTAAGGAGGTTTGGAAATTGGGACTTGGCATTTAAAGCCTAGTCAGCTTGCATGGCATTGTGTAGTAATTGCTAGTTAATGTAATAGCAAAACCATTACAGTGCCAAAAATCTTAGAGTGTATTTCTCTTTTGATGTGTAAATGAAGACTGTCAGAAAGCAGTCCCAATATTAAATAGGCTCCCTCATCCCTTCTAGTTTGAAAACACTTTTCTTAATCACTGGCAGCATATATATACCCTTTTGCCTTTGTCTGCCATATTCGCTAATATCTCTCATGCAGACCAAAGGAGCAAGATTTAGAGGGGCTGTGAGATGTTTGTGACTTTATCCACTTGGACAAAGGAGCAGTGATTTTTAACTCAAATTCTGCTAGGCTAGTGTTTTTTTAGCAAACTTCTTAAGCCTGAGTGTTTTGGTATATTACTTCTTTACAATTAACAGTGCAAGACTAAAGAAATTCAGAAAAGATAATGTGTTTCCAGGGAATCAGAGGAAGATTTTGAAATGATTTGTAGAAATTGTAAATCTTCAATAAAATCAAACACTAACCATCTGTCTTTTTCTGTTCTTTAAATCTTAATTGTTTTTATTATGGTATTGACATCAAAATATAATTCACTAACCTATTTTTAGCGACCGCATAAAAATGTTAAAACAAATGTTCCCATATTGCTTTCTCACTTTAGCAGATTGCTTCATAGGTGTATTTCAGGTCTCAGATGGTTCTGTGAGTTATCAGGAAAAGTCAATATAGTATTTCTGCATGGAGGAATGAAATATTAATGATGCTGTTGCTGTTCCTTCTCATGTGCTTGGTTGAACGTCTTTGAGCTCTTACCTCCTCCATTTCCTCTTTGATTCCTGACAAACTTTTAAAATAATCATGGCTCAGTAGCAAGTGAATCTGCTGCAGATGGTTTAAATGTGAGTTGTGTATCTTACCTTTCGTTAGGGTATAGTGAGGACCTTGGGATGCCTGTGGTACCATGACAGATTTCAGGGTCGCTCAGCTTGCTCCTTGTCTTGTCATACTTGTTTTTTGGTGACTGGTTGGTTGGTTGGTTGTTTTTTTGTTTGTTTGGGGATTTTTTTTTGGGGGGTGTGTGTGTGTGTGTGTGTGTGTGTGTGTGTTGTTTTTGTCCCGTCCGCCCCCCCTGCCCCCCCTTCTGTCATGGGTTTGACCTTGGCAAAATGCCAATTGTCCCCAAACCCACATGGTCCCCGTGAGAGAAGGGAAGGAAAACAAACCCTGAAACTGGAAAAAAACCCTGATATATAAATATGTATATATTTACACAAAAGTTACAACACATATATGTACAAATATAAAAAAAACCCCAACAATAACTTCACCCCAAGTTGCCCTCTCAATAACACACAGATTCCACCACCCACACCCACAGGAAAAAAAACCAAAGACATTTCCCAGGAAGAACACCCAGCAAAGAAAAGAAGGAGAAAGCAACACCAAACAAAAAAAAGTATTTGCTTCCCAGAGACCAAAACTGCTGTGGATATCTCGGCAGGATATCTCTCAGAGCTGGGACAGGGTGCCCTCTCACTACCACCACCACAAGGAGAGGAAAAGGGGAGGGAGCACCTCCTCCACTGGATTTATACTCCACTTGAAGTCAGATGATATGA
>JAWWEU010000111.1:94530537-94564749 GCA_035583155.1 Acropternis orthonyx | reverse complement strand
GGATTATGTTTCAAAATTAACACATTAAAAATTTGGATAAAATTTGGGTTTCCCCCCCCCCCCCCTTTTTTTTTTTCTTTTTCAGACAGGATACAGAAAAAATCCCAAACAAAACAAAAAATGAGGAAGGCAGGAGGAATAAAGAGCCTGCAAAAGACGCTAGTTAGCATTGCCTGAGAACTGATGTGGGATAAAAGTACTTTCTCTAGGTATTGTCACTGACTCAGAGCACAGCTTTTCAATATTCAATTTCATAGAATAAAGAAGTCCAAATGAAATAGAATAAGATTTGAGCTTTAAAGTATTTTTTATCAACCAATTTAAATAAAACACCAAAAAACCAAAACCACCAAACAAAACAAACAAAACAAACACAAAAGGACTGGTCATATGAAACTATAGGAAGATATTAAAGTTCAAAGTATTAATAGAAATTTTGCTAGTATATAAATTATATTTGATTATTTAATTTAATCTATTAAATTTCTGATACTGCAGGACAATTCAATTTTCCTTTGTCATACTAATGATTACTTGATATAGCAAAAAACAATGTCAAAAAACTGCAATTGAAGAACTCAGAAACTACTTGTTAATTCTTACAGATATTATCCTTGCATCAAAAATAGAAAGACAAATCATATAGCTTACACAACTGTATAGCTCTTATCTGACAGAAGTCTCTGGTAATTACGTCTTATAGGAGAGATTGAATAGTGTTTGGTAAATAAACCTGGAGCTATACACTAAAGAAGAAAAAACCCACCAAAATTATCAAATGAAGGCTCATTAACTGAGCATTATCCATTATGTTTATAGTGATAGCAAAAAAATTGTAGAATTTAATCATGTAATGAGCTATAATCTGTACATATGAGGGAAACAAAGAAAGACTCTCTACTGGGAGGACAGGAATTTCTTTTATTTTCTGTTACTATGTGTGGTGGGTTGACCTTGGCTGGCTGACAGTTTCCCACTCATCTGCTCTCTCATTACTCCCTTCATCAGTACAGGGGGAGAAAAATGAGATAGAAAATAACATGAAAAAACTCATTGTCTAAGATAAAGACAAGGAGTTTGCTTAATAATTATTATCAGAGTCAAAAAAGACTCAACTTGAGGAAAATAATTTAATTTATTGCCAATTAAAAATAGTCTAGAATGGTGAGAAACAAAGCTACAAAACCCTCTCAATCCCCAACTCCTGTATTATGTTTTCACAGCCAAATGTTAGTAATGGGGTGTGGCTACAGGAGTGGCTTCTGTGAGAAGCTGCCAGAAGCTTCCCCCATGTCCAACAGAGCAAATGCCACCTGGCTCCAAGATGGTCCTACTGCTGGGAAAAGCTGAGGCCATCAGAGATGGTGGTAGCACCTCTGGGAAAACACAGTTAAGAAGGACAAAAAAATTGCTGCAGAACAACAACAGCTGTAGAGAGGAGTGAGAGTATGCAAAAGCAAGAACTCTGAGATACCAAGGTCAATGAAGAAAAAATGGGAGGAGGTGGTCCAGGTGTGGAATCAGAGATTCCCCTGCAGCCCAAGATGAAGACCATGGTGAGGCAGCATGTCCCCTTGCAGCCCATGGAGGTCCAAGGTGCATCAGTGTGGGAGGACCCAGGTGAATGGCCAAAGAGGGCTGAGACCCATAGGAAACTCATGCTGGAGCAGGATCCTGACAGGACCAGTGGCCTATACTGGAGCAGGTTTGCTGTCAGGACTTGTGATCCTGTGGGGGACTCATGATGGTGCAGTCTGTTCCTAAGCGACTGCACCGCATGGAAGGGACCCATGCTGGAGCAGTTAATGAAGAACTGTAGCCCATAGGAAGCATTTAGATTGGAAAAGTGCTGGAGCAGGGGAAGAGTCTGATGAGTCCTTCCACCAAGGAGAAACGAGCAGCAAAGAGTGTGTGTGATGAACTGACTGCAATTCTCATTCCCCATGCCCCCACACCTCTCAGAAGTAGGAAGTAGATGAAACTTAAAGTAAAGTTGAGCCTGAGAAGAAGGGAGGGATATGGGGAAGGTGTTTTTAAGATTTAGGCACCTGGCATCTAGCCAAGGTTAACCCACCACAACCCCCTTCTTCCCAGGCTTAACTTCACTCCTCCATTTGCAATGTCTCTGCTTACCCACCCCTTCCCAAGTGTGGCAGGGGTCATGAACAAGAGCTGTGATCATTCCATAATAGCTTCTATCTGCTGCTTCTTCCTCCTCACACTTTTCCCTGATCTAAGCATGGGTCCTTCTCACAGACAGCAATCCTTCTGGATAAACCTACATAATCCTGCATGGGCACCTGCTCTGACATGAGGTCCAGCACAGACCACAGTGTGGATACCTGCCCCTCTGTGGTCTCTTCCATGGGCTACAGGGGGATATCTGCCTGGAGCACCTTTTTCTCTGACTTTGGTGTTTATAGGATTGTTCCTCACGCTTTCTTTCCCTCACTCCTCACTCACCCATGCAGGCTTTTGCCATTTCTCAAATATGTTGTCACAGAGGAAACACTGACTTGGCTGACAGGCTGTGTTCTGAGGTGGGTCCTGAGCTGGAACCATCTGTGTCCAGCACTGAGCAGCCCCAGCCCCTCCTCACAAAGGCCACTCCAGCAGCAGCCTGTGATCAAAGCCTTGCCTCCTACACTTGATACACTGTGTTGTGATCCTGGACACAAGAGTGACTGAGGTAAAACCTCTCTAGGTTTGGGAGGGATGGGGAACACTGTTCCTTCTTCTGTGAGAAGATGAGTGTCCCCAGAGGAAAATATTGAAGATACTGGCTGTGGTGGGTAAAAGATTGCAGATTATAATGTTGCAACCAGCAAAAAGCATGCAGTAAAATAAAATAAAATAAAATAAAATAAAATAAAATAAAATAAAATAAAATAAAATAAAATAAAATAAAATTAAATTAAATTAAATTAAATTAAATTTAAAAAAAAAAAAACACAAAAAACCCAAGCCAACTAGAAGTTGCCTGAAAACAGAAGCTAGCAAACACATAGTGAAGCCTCAGCGATAACAAGGAGACAAGAGGATGCTGTGTAGAGTGGTTTGCAACCCAAAAAACCACCGACTTGTGAAGAAACTTGCCCACAGAGGGACAGGAAGTATATAGTGGGGAGAGGAGAAGGGAAAGCATTGTTAAACACTTTGTATTCAGGAAATTTTGATCTACTTTACTTAGAATTATCTGTTGAGTCTCCATTTAAATAACACCAGACTTTTGAATTTAGAATTACTTGTCAGTTTTTTTATACAAAATCTAGACATAGTTACCTCAAAGATGTGGTATACCCATTTAATTAATTATTTTCAGATTAATTGTCACATTAATTTCAGTATTTTGACACTATGATTTCATATGGATGATGTCATCACTCACAGATGCTGTGAGAGCCTTCAGTAAGATTAGTTCTCCTGAGGTCTTCAAAGATTTTATATGCTTTCTCATAGGTGACCTGAATTTCTAGCACCATATTGTCAAGTGTACCTTTTGCCAAAGAAGTTCCTTCTGCAAAACCAACTGCAGACAGCAAAAGATTCTCTATAGCAGGCCATTATGCATTTCCTAGCTTCTTAGCCCCCTAAGCACATCCTGGAACTCCTGGTCCTCTCAGCTGTCTGTACATCTATAACTGTTTCTGTGGAAGTTGTACTCTCAGTTTACTGCTTCTGCCCTGCTCTATTTATCCAGGACTACCACATAGCCTTAGGAACAAAGTAGGAGGAGTTCAAAACTAAGGAAAAAATTGATTTATCAGGGCATAAAGTGAAGGGTTAAGAATTATAGATATGAGAGTTGGAAGCAGGACTACAAATAAATGTATCATAAATAATGACTCTGGCTTTCACAGAGAAATATTTCCCATACCCTCCAGCTCTTCTTATACCTCACTTAGAATTCAGATTTGAAAGCTTATGATCTGTTTTCATGAGGTAACCCTGACATGCTTAAATTCTAGACGACTAATGTCTTCTAGACTTGACTGCATGGTGTTAATGCAAATGTACCATGTTAGCTGACAGAGTGCATTTTTAGATTCCTTTCGCTTTGCTGAAATTGCTTAATATAGTCTCAAAGAACCCTTTTAAGTCTGTAATATTCTGCACTGTATGTGCCCTAAATAATTTCATGCGTATTAAATTTTAGCTTTGACACACATTAATTTTTTTTCAGACAACTGATACTTTATATTTTGAAGTGTTAGTGTAGGTGGTCCACAGTAGAGCTCTTAAATTTCACTCCTCTTAGGACAGCCTCCCACACCTGCCTGAACGCATCAACTGCTTTAATATTCTGAGTCATGTATAACAGGTAAATTTATCAACTTTTTCTTGAAATGATACCTCTAGATTATATTGACTCTTTCAGATTTTTGCAAGAAGACCAAAAGCTATAGCAAATCTATCAACTTCCAAGTTCCAGACTGAAAAAATGGTGCTGTATAAATAAAAAAAACTCAGCTCAGGCAACAGACTTTCATTCCCAGATGAAAATATTCAGTATGTAAGTTTAAGCAACCATAAACATAGCTGAAAAAATAATTTTTCTTTGCTTCTTTGGATGAAGATTTTCTTAATAGGAGACAAGATAATGGGCAGTACTGAGAGTCCTGACTACAAAAAGACAATATATATGAGAATTTCTGGCACAACAGTAGTAATTTTGGTTGAAAAATTGTTGTAAAGAGTTGATTGAGAGGTAGCACAGGTAGTAGACTGAACTCTGGGACTACCTGCAGTTCTTAGATACTAGGAACAAGACACTATTATCATGCCTTCCCTTCTGTCTGCCAAGTTGTACTTTTTCTAGACTAAGTAAGTACAGACCTTTCAATGACTCCTTATGTGTCATATTTTCCATGTTAAGAACCTTCTACTCCTATTAAACTGTGTCCCACACTGGACACAATATTCTCCCTGGTCATCAAATGATGTGAAATAACTTTTGAAGAAGTCCTAGATAAAACAGCCCCCTAAAAAAATGTATTTTCTAAAATTATTTTTCTTTTCAATGGTTAACTACAATGTCCAGGAGATTAGACTTTTTTAAACACAGATTATGTAAGTTCTGTGGAAAATTCATATCCGTTTCTATTGTAATTCTGTTTTGTATTTGTGCATGTCATTTCTCCTTCCCCATTTAGGCTTAGCATGTTTCTATGTAGAATTTAATCACTTTTGTTTCAGACTGTTTCTTCAGTTCATCTAGCTTATTCTGGATTCTCCCACTGTTCTCATAGCACTTGCTATCAATTGGTTGGAATCATCCTCAGAAATTGTAATTGTTCATAGAATCATAGGATCATAGAATCATAGAATCATAGAATCGATTGGGTTGGAAAAGACCTCCGATATCATAGAGTCCAACCCTTCTTATATTATCATCAAAAATGTTAATAAAATACCAGAGAGTTATGGAACTAAGCCAGATGGCAGTAGAATATCTACAAACTTCAGTTAGTGAACTACTAATAAATGCTAGTTGCTCTTTACATAAAAGTTTTCAAAATTTTTCACAGCATCACAGAATCAAATAACAATTCAGGGTGGAAGAAACTGTTGGAGGTCATCTAGTCCAACTACCCTGATCAACCTGGGACACACAAAGCTGATTGCATGGGTGAATCCATGTCTGGATGCATTTTTAGTATCTCCAAGGGTGGAGATTCCGCCACCTCTCTGGGCAACTTTTTCCAGTGCTTACTGAAGTGTTTTTTCCCTGTAGTAATTGCACATAAACTAAATTTCTATGTTTTCTCTGGAAGACTTCTAAAAGCCTTATAAATATCAGCACAGAACTGTTTCCTTTCCTTTCCATTTCCAAATCTACAAAACCAGTTAACCTGTCAGGAAAGAAACTGGGTTGGTTTGACAAAATCTCTTTTTATCAAATACAAGTAATTTGTTTCTTATCATTTTCTTTATCAGCTGGAAACTAGTATCTTTCAAGAGGGATGATAAAACTAATGCCCTCGATCCTTCTGATCCTCATATTCTTTTTTTTTCCCTCTGTCCTTTCTTCAATAAGTGTGTGCCCTTCTGATTTTTTTTTTTTCCCCCAAACTTCCTAATAGTTTTGAATTTTCAGACATAATTTTCAGTGGAGTGGTGCTTCCAATTTGCCTCTAAATATAGCACAAGGAATTTCAACTGCCATTGATGAATAAAATATATTTCATTATTTCAGTATTGTGCAGTACCCTCTCTCCATATGCTGCACTCTTACCTTACACATGTTTACTTAATTGTGTTAAGTATGAGGTAAAAATTAAGTTTTTCTGAAAAAGTTGCAAAGCAGAAACAAAATGTTTAGTCTTCCGTGTGACAGCTGATGTTTGGTCAAATTCTTGTTAAGAAGTAATTTTTACTTTTTCTCTTACTTGAACATATTTATAGATATTTTTTATTATTGTATTGCTGTCTCTTCTTCTTGAAACTAAATATGTACTTTAGATTTATTTTATTTTTTTAATCATAAAAGACCTGTGCTATTCTTTGATTGCCATCTCTAGCAATGTTTGAATATATACAACATTTATATTATTAGTTTTTGGGTTACTTCATTAAAAGGGATTTTTAAATTGTTACAAAAATCTTTTTTTTTAACAACAAACTAAAAAAAAAAAAAAAAAAAAGAGAGAGAGAGAGAGAAATCCCCCAAACCAAAACAACAACAACAAAAGTAAAATCCAGGGGAAAATACCCAAACCTACAAAAACCAAATAACAGTTTTGTGTTTGCCTTTACTACAACCTCTTATAAATGACTTTCAGAATTCATTCATGAGGATATAAGGACATTCAGCCACCAATTTGTCAAATTTGGTGAAGTTTAGATATTTGAAAACCATTGATTTAATCACAACTCTCTTGCTTCATTTTTTCATTTCTTAAGAATCAGAAACTCTATTATTTCATGGTCACTTTCACAAAAACTGCTTTTCTTATTCAGGCTCTGTATTGATCCTTCTTCGTCGGAGTCAAATAGACTGATGAAATAAAAAAAATCTTCCCAAAAATTCAAAATCTCTTTCCATTGACCATGTCCTGCCACTAAAAATTTTATTAGTCTTTTCCTCATATCCAGACTATTCAAAGGACTATCTTTTTCTTAAATGCAAAAAAAAAGAAAGTACTTTGTTTCTGAGTTATCATTGCTAAAACTGAATGTGAGCTGTCTGAATGATCTCAACACTTTGTCAAGTTCTTGAAGACTGAACATTTGTGAGCTTAAAAAGTTCTTTTATGAAACCTAAACTAAAAAATACTTAAATTTTTACACTAAGAATAAAGGATTACCTTTATCGTAATATGACTGTGTCAATGCATGACTAAAAAATGATCTCTGTTCTATATTCCAGATAAATTTTAGAATAGAAGGAAATATTAATCAATAAAAAAGCACAGACTTTTAAGTATTTGAATTTAAGACCTAATTGCTCTATTTGCTTTGCAAATTATCATATTTTCTTATTTAATGAAAGAAAAATTTCAAAAATACTTTAATAAAAGGTGATTTTACAGTAAGAGACTCTGTAGAGAAAGTATTTCTATCTGTTTTCATATAAGTAAAACACTAAGATGGCACAACCTACTTCACAGAATGAGGGACTAAAAAAAACCCCCCCACAAATACAAACAAAACAAATAAATAAACCCCACTCACTGTTGAGAGATGAGGGAAATGTAAGCGAAGCGTGAAGTATGCTACTGAAAAGATTAGAGATTAATCAATTTTTACAAAAACTAATATTTTATCAGTAGTTTTACTTAAAGAATATTTTAGGCACTTTTTTTTTTTTTTTCTTTTTTTTTTTTTTTTTTTTTTTTTTTTGCTTAGATGCATAGGAGTTCATCTACACTGTGTTGCGCTAGCTGTGTTTGAAGTGCCATCAAAAGGCTGAATGATAGAAATTTAAGGAGGGGAATTAACAGATTATCTTCACATCCTTCACAGTACTTTTAAAGGGTTACATTTTTATTAAAGCTGTATTTTAGCTCAATAGAGTATTACTGCCATCTCAGTATCAACTTGGTTTAGCTTAAATTGAATTTTTTATTTTAAGCAAGATTAAGATCCTTCTGTTTCACACTGCAGTGATTTAATTTATTGTCAAAATTATTGCTATAATTGAAAAATTTTTAGGATACTTTCAAATAAGGCAGGTATTTGAGCTTCAGAAACTTTTCCTAAAATGTACAATTGACTACCTTGTCTTTTGCAGATGTAAGAAGTGTGGAACAAATAAAAGTTCTGTTGTGATATCTTTAACATTAGCAACTTTGATAGTTAAGCCTCCAAGGACAATCAAAATAAAATTTTAATCTCCCATGTTTCTGACACATTACTCAATAACTCCACTGGGTCTTTCTAACTCATTTCGTTATTTGAAAATACTGAATTTATCTGCTCAGTACTCCCATTATTATTGTAACACATTTATCAATACAGAGCAGAGGATTAAAGGACATATGTCTGACACAGAAATGCTCCAGGAGCTCCTGATGTTGTCTAGCACAAGAAGAGAGACTGTGCAGCAACTTCCAGTTGTGTTACATGAACGTGTCCAACACAGTACAACATGGAGGCAATTGTAGTTCTGTGAGAAACCTAGTGTGAGGAAAAACCCGCTATGAACAGTGCAACTGTGGGTGATTTAATAGGTCTTGTGGAGCAAATATGTGTGAAGTGTTTCACACAAGTGTTCACACAGGTGTGAGGTGCTTAGCAAGCAAGATTTCTCTGTACTACTTGTACTGTTGTGCTGTGAATATGGGCATACACATTCCAGCTGGTGACAAATAAAACGTTTCTGTTTATAGTGCTACTTTTTCCTCCTCCCCCCACAACATTCTCCTGAAGAAACTGACTATTCATGGCTTAGATGAGTGTAATCTTTGTGGGGCAAAAGCCTGGTTAGACAGCCAGATCCAGAGAGTGGTGGCAAATGAAGTTAAATACAGCTGGCAGTCAGTCATTACTGGTGTTCTCCATGGTTCATACTGGGGCCAGTCCTGTTTAATATCTTCATCAGTGACCTAGACAAGGGAATTGAGTGCACACTCAGCAAGCTGAGTGGTAGTGTTGCTCGGCTGGAGGGAAGAAAGGCTCTGCTGAGAGATTGGGAAGATCTCTTCTTGATCTGTTCAACTACCTGAAGGGAGGTTGTGGCAAGGTGGGGATTGGTCTCTTCTGCCATGTCTCAAGGGAAAGGATGAGGAAATGGTCTTAAGGGAAAGCCAGGGAAGGTTCAGATTAGATATTAAAAAAAACCCCAAAAAACAAAAACCAACCAAACAAAAACAAACAAACAAACAAAAAACACAAACCCAAACCACTGCAAGAGTGTTTAGGCATTGGAATAAGGTGACCAGAGAGGTGATGGAGTCACTGTCTCTGTAAGTGTTCAAGAGATGTCAGGATGTGGCACTTGGGGATATGGTGTATCGGTGATTATGGCTTTGTTGATGGTTGGACTAGATGATATTGAAGCTCTCTTGCAACCTGGATGATTCTGTGATTCTATGATCATCTTACTCATTTCTAAGCGAAAAAATTATACCAGCTACCCTTTAAAATGTTACTTCTACTGAAAGAGAAAAATGTTTCATTCAGGGAGTCAATCTGCTCTGGAAGATTCTGTGAGACCAAATTTTTAGCTTTGCTATGAGTTTAAAAATTAGAAACATACTAGCTTTTTGTATAATAGGCTATTTTTTAAATATTCTGTGCAGTGGAGCTATATGTAAAAGAAGGTGAAGATCATTTACTAGCTTTCTGTCATCTTCACTTGTTTAAGATCTAATCCAACTTCAAGCTTTAAAGTGTACTTATCAATTCTAATTCTGACATTTTATCAGGTTACCTACAGAAACAGCACTAAAATACTAGTGCCCTGTGCGTCAGATATTAAATTTTTCAACCGAGGTAAAAATGAATATATGAATATTGTTCTATATAATTTCATAATTAGATCTTCCTCTCTACGAATGCATAGGGAAGATTTTTGTTACTAACTGGTTTAATTTTTGACACAAAAAGGATATCTACCTGATGGGGGGCCTAAAATAAAACATAAAATTATAAATATTTAAGGACTGTCTTACGAAGCATAAACATTTAGTTCCAATTAAAAAAAAAAAAAGGAAAATCAGGATCTGTAGGTAACTCATGCAGAAACCTAACTAGTGTTCCTTGCCTTTACATGATTTAGTGGCCTTGCAGTTTAGGATACTATTATCTATTCAGCCATTACCACTGTGTCTTAGCCAAAATCAAAAGAAGCTATGCAGAATTTCCACATTTCAATAAGGTTATAAAATATAAGTTTGGGCATTCATTCCAGGTTCAGTATTACAGTAGCTTTGCTGCAATCAAATTAGTTTTCAAATAAGGACAGATAAAAATTATGTTATTTGTCTGGCATAACTATAGTAAACACATAAGCTCACCTTAGTCAATAGTTAAGTGAATGGCTGTACTAACATATAAAGATCAGTGAGACTTCAGACCATTTAATATACATCATTTAATGCATTTAATTTAAAAGAAAATGCTGTTATGATGATTCTGTAATTCACAAGGAGATATTATTGTTCATTTATTTGCATTTTCGAACCATGATAGCTAAGGTCCAAATCTGCACTGCAAAAGTGTATTTAAACCAGGGAAAGAGGAAAAGAGAGAAAGTGAAAGAGAAAATAGGGCAACCCCCCAAAAAAACAAACAAATAAAAAAAACCCCAAAACCAACAATATATCTGTACCCATGAAAGTTCTAAAATTACTTTGTATTTGATAAAACATAATCCATAAGTATTATGAATGACAGAAGAATTCAGATGAAAAATTTTCCAAAATTAATAGTTTCAGAATTACCTGTCAGTACATCATAAACATAATTGTTCTTACACAAATATAATTATTTTATCTGTTCACATTCATTTTCTCATTTTTAAATAGAATGTCTTTTCCAAGATTAAATAAAAATCTATTTGCTAAATATTAGACTTACTCTCATAGTGAATTAAGAAACCAACACTGGAACGACTGTTGTCTGTAGTGAACAGCAGATACATATAGTTTCCAGTACTGATAAGAAACTGGGGTGCTTGTGTTCCATGGTATTCTCCAATTAATGGTGATGAATTTGCTGGCCCATCTCTGACTTCCAAAGTATCATAATTAACTTCAGTCTGAAATCTGAAAAATAATCGCAAGTCAGCTGGTAGATTGACCAGAGGAATGGTATTATTTTCTTTAATTGTTAGAAATGCAACCCACATGAAACTGATCAAGAATATCATACATAAAAATCAGCATATCTACAGATAAACCCATGTATTACTGAGGATAACAGCTAAGGAAGGTTTTATGCATCTTTTTCCTCACCTTGTTATATCTGGTATCATATAATTCATAAGTGATGCAATATATTTCAGATCAGCCACATGACTGGCCTTCGAAAGATATTTAGCGGGAATCTGGGTACAAAAATGTAAATTGTCTCAAACCAAATTGCATTATGAAGATCTAAGGAATTTCTTGCCCTTGGGTTAAAAATAGTTGAACATTCTAGGAACATCTTAAATAATATTTCATTATTTTATCTCATTTGTAAAGTCATCTAGTAGTAGTTCTTAAATCAAACAACTCAAATCTGCTCTTTCTGTAGATGAAACTTGGATGAGCAGATTTTTACATCAGATGCTTTTCAAAACAGTTTGTGATTATATCAGATTCTTTTGGAAGCTGCATCATCTAAACCATGCACACATAAATTTTCCTGTCAATGAAGTTTGCGTTATTACACAGATATCTATACTAGTCTAAATATATTTGCCTGCAAATTCAATATTCTTGTTTTCATACTTCGGAAATGCATATGTTCTGAGATTTTTCTATTCCCATAGGGCTTATTAGTTCAACTTCTGAGAACAACAGACTGGGTCCCTTAGCAATACAACACTTTTTTTCAAAGTGAATGCCCTTAGCTGTATTCCCAGTATGGGACATGTTTAGTGGGTCTAGAGATAAGAAACTGTGTTCTTGTAATTAAAGAAATGCAAATTATGAAACAGTCAGAAAAGGAGAAATATATGTGACATTCATTCAACATATAAATAAACTTTAAACTTTGGTAGATAGTGATGACAGAATGATGAAGTTCCCCATTCAGGCCATTATATTTTACAGATGAAATAATATTGGTCTTCTAAAACCATCTTCACAGATATATCAATATCAGAAACATCAAGTTCATTATTAGCAAATATTTAGTAGTCTCTCTAATTCTTCTCTCCTGATTCCCTGAAAACAAAAACATTCCAAAATCAGAAAGCTTTTCCTTAGCTATCATAGCTAATGACTGCTTGGAAACTGACAGATCTTTTATATAATTCCTTACTCTTTACACAGAAAACTCTCTATATTTATGGTGCTACCTACTGTATTTGGAGATGTTGGATAAAATCCACATGATTGCTTTTATTGCTATCTCTCCCCTCTGACAGTGGCATACAGGGCTTGCATGTTTGTTAATACATTAAGCATTTTCAGGACCTGTTTCTGGCAGTGAAGTCAGATAGCATGGAATGGACTACATTCATATTATTAAATACATTCTCTAGCCTCTCAAAGAAGGAGATACTATTCAAATTTCGTATTCTGATTGGTTGTTTGCCCACAGCAACTCCTGGCCATGACTTACAATTATTTGGGGGAATACTGGTTGACAAGCTCAAGAAGTCTGTTGAACACTATTTCAACAATTTATCTGCATAAACACATGAGTTCTTGTATCTGGAAAGGCTCTCCAGTTGTACTTAATTTACCAAAATAGACAGTCACAGAGGGCATCGCTAAAGTATTTGACAGTTTTTCAGTACCTTTCCATAATTTCAGAGATTATACATTGATTTACCCTGCAGCAGAATGATGAAAACAGATACCACTAGTATGGTCTAAATCCTTTATTTGTACTCATAATGAATAGGTTCAAGATCAATAACTCAATAGTTCAATTATTTTGACAGTTATGTTTGTGAGGGAAACTAATTAGGAATAAAGTGCTCTCAGCCAGCAATTGCAGTTTTCTTAGCAGAGCAGAATGACAACAGTGGATTGCAAACACTCCTTATAGGAATTGCTACCCATTACAATGATCTTTATTCCCAGTAAGTTGTTGCTTATCTCAAACTCAGAAATGAATTTACAATTTTCTGTTTTTGAGGGTTTGAGGGAGTGAGTTGTTTTTTTGAATTGGGCTAGGTTTGTTGCTGGGTTGTTTGGGGGTTTTTTTCAGTCTTTGCATTGTCACTAAAATGAGAAATCAAGATAATCTGTTGTTGGAAGTTCTTCATTGTACTGAAAGTATCGAAGTAAGAGTTACTTTTTTTTGGTAAATTTATTTTAATGCTTATTAGCTTACTTATATTAGTAAAAGATAGGATATTATCCAAACATACACAAACGATTTTAAAAAGACCTAAAGAATGCTTATACTATTCTTCATATAGTTAACTAGGTTTCAGACAGAGAGATTCGTTGCATATATTATTCAATGTGTTTCTTTAATAATTATTCAAAGTAACAAAAGTCTTTCAGTCAGCAGTTATCCTTTAAGCCCCTTTCCTTATGACTTGAATCAATTAGATTTTACTTTTGTGTTACCCTTCCAAGCATTAGTCACAATCTGAAATGCAAAGTGTTTCAATATACAATGATCACAGGGTCAGGCAGTCATTTGCTGCTACTTCTGGAAAGTAAGCTGCTACTTCTGGTAAGGCACATTTGTCTAGAAAAATTAAAGCTTCATTAGCTCAAAAGTGAGATAATTTACTTTGTGAATACACCATTTGTGCAAAGTTTCATTCTGTTAGCTTTGTCTTTGATGCAAGTCATACAGCAAAGCATAAAAGGGTTTTATTTTCCCCAAACTAGACAAAATACTTGAAAAAATATTGTACTTGTCAATTAATGGACAAAATCAATTACTCATTTGTAATTTGCTAATGTTATATCAGACAGCAGAGTTAATTTCTTGTAAGCAATAAAAAGGTTCTCCATGAAATTTTTACTCTGGGTAGCAAAGCGTTTTCGTTGACAAAAGAAAACAATTTTACTGCAAAAGTGAGGTTATATTATCATTAACAAGCATAACACTTTTAATAAAATTTACAATGTGATGTAGTAAAGCTACACAAATTTCCAAACCTGCCAGGCAAGCTCCATAAAGTCTGAAGAAAGCAAGGAAAGATTTATTCTTTGTCTACCAAAACCAATGTCCTTAATAGGAATATTGTTTTGTAATTGAAACCATTAGGGAAAGGAGACACAATCCGTCTTTTAATAGGCTGATATAAAGCTGGAATAGATTCATTGTGTATCTGCTGTACTTCAAAAATTAGATGTGATCCAAATTGTCCATTTTGTATCAGAGTAAACTCCAAGTTCTCGTTTGATTTCATTGCAGTTCAGTTTGTACACAAAGCTCTAGAATTCTGTTAATAGAATATGTGTGTGCATCTATGTGAAATTCAGAAAATTTAGTCCTCAAACTGTACCACATGTCACAGGACTTATGTTTCCCATTAATTTCCTCAGAAATATTGTGGTCATACTGTTAAGGTCATAGGCATTCAAACACCTGCAACTTCAGGCAATGCATTTACATTTATAAAATTAAAATGTATCATCTTACAACTAATACTGTTGTTTGCTTTCACTGCATTTGGGAAGACATCCCTGAAGCTCAGGCTTCTGTTCATTAACTGAAAAAATGTAAAACCTGGCAAAGAAATAGAAACTTATAATTGCTATAAAGTCTTTTATGTAAAAAAAAAAAGTCAACATCTTAAAATGCTGGAACTTTCTGCTGAATGCAATGAAAGCAAACTTTTTGTTGTTTTAAGAACACAATAGTTTTACAAAAACTGTTTAAACAGTTCCCATTCTTCTCTGCTATTTTTTCATGTGATTCACTTTGTATTTCCTTGTAAGAATTTTCAGCAATTCATCAGTCATACCTTGGTTTTAATATTCTGAATAGTTTAGTATTATTAGTCTAATTTTTACTTTAAGACCATTTCTGGACGTACTGAACAGTTTTGAACATAGTAGAGGTGGCTGCAGAATGCCCAAAATTCCACTGTAAGACTTTAATTGACTGTTATGTTCTTATTCGTATAATTTCCCTCCTTGTATTTAAATGATGCTTAGCCTTTTAATAGCCTTTTGCCGAGTGAAATGGAAGATGTAAAACTTACAATTTAAAAGTCCAGGTAAACTATATCCCACATTTTACTGTGCTTTCTTACACCATCAAAGAATTCCAATGGGTTTTTGAAATAAGATTTCTTCTATGAAAGCCATATTGACCTTCCTTCAGTAATTGCATTCATCCATGCGTCCACTAGTGTTAAACCTTGTTACAGTTTTTGCAGTGGTCATCCAGTATACAGTTCCTTAGATGTCCATGGAAGATTTGAAAGATAAAGTTCCTGAAGACAGTTCTAAAAGCACAGTTACACACAAATTTCAATTGTTCAGCCACCTCAGCTTTGTACTTGTTCAGGACTCCTAGATCAATGCTGTCTAGTTCTGGTGACTTGCTGTCAGCTCTCAGCCTGGTCTCACAGAGGAGGTGCTCCAGCCCTGTGATCACCTTCATGGCCCTCCTTGAGACTGACTCCAACAGTTCCATGTCCTTATGTTGGGGGTACCAGACCTGGATTCAGTACACCACTTAGGGTCTTACAAGAACAGAACAGAGGGAGAGAATCACCTCCCTCAAACTGCTGACCATGCTTCTTTTGATGCAGCCCAGGATATGGTTATACTTCCCCTTTTCCAGTCAGTGGGAACTTCACTGGACTGACATGACTTCTCGGATGACAGATAGTGGTTTAGCAATTTCATCCATCATTTCCTTTAGGACCACAGGATGTATATCATCAGGTCCCACATCTTATCAGATACAACTTATCAGATCCCATGGACTTGAGCACGTTCAGCTCATTAGGTGGTTTCAGAACGCTCCTCCTAGAGTAAGTGGTTCTGCATTCTCCCAATCCTTGCCTTTGTCTTCTGTGACTTGGGCAGTGTGGCTGGACCAGTTGCTAGTAAAGACTGAGGCAAAAAAGTCATGGACTACCTCAGACTTCTCATTAATCTGGGTAATCTGCTCTTCCATTTCTTTCTGGAGAGGATCCACATTTTCCCTAGTTTTCCTTTTACCACCAAAGTACTTATAGAAGTTTTTCTTGTTGCCCTTGATGGCCTTAGACAGACTGAATTCTATCATGGCTTTAACTTTCCTAAGTTGATCCCTGGCTTAGACCTCAGACCATTTCTTTATTTATCCTAGGCTACATGTCCCTGCTTCCACCCTCTGTAGGCTTTCATTTTGTGTTTGAATTTTTCCAGGAGCTACTCAGTCAAACACACAGGCCTCCTGGCCATTCCTTTTGGCTTCCAGGGCACATTTTTGACTCATATTCAACTTACCATTAATCTGATTCCCCAAAGCTCCTTCCACCGGCATCCTCTCCAGCCTCTCCATTGTTGTAAATAAAGACAACATAACTTCTTGAAGAATAGTGAGTGTTGCATTGAAATTTCTTTTTGTGGTTTGTGTTCTTAAAGAATATTTTTCTTCTTCAATTTTAAAGTAAATTTATGCTCATACCTCAGTTCTTGTTTGACTTTATGATTCTCACCTGTCGAAAGTGATCTTAATGGAATGTCCTGGTCTTGCTTCAATCACCCATTCACAATTAAGTGAGTCCTTGTAATATCCTGGCCACCCTGGTGGTAAGATAACACCACTCGATGCTGTCAAATGTCCACCACATGGTGCTGAAAGAAAAAAGCACGTATTCTCGTATCATAAACAGTATTTCTAATAAAATATTATATATTCAAAGAACCTGCAAAAATTGAATCAAAAAGCAGAGAAAATATGTTTAATACAGTTAGTTTTAATAGTCTAACAGAACTAAATTTTCTACACTGTTATGAGCACTTTGTTTTCTTAGAATCATAAGCCCTGCAATGTATCTTATTATAGCTTATTACTCTATACATATCTTAATGCACAGAGAATGGCACTTGATTATGCCAGTCTTCCTTGTGTTGACAAGTACATTATATCATTCAAAAAAAAAACTCAATTGTTTTTGATCCAATGTGATTCTACATTTATGTAGAAATGTCAAATTCTTCCAAGTTATTATTATCATTGTACTGCTCCAACTTTTTGAATAATCATTGAGCTCAGTGGAACTGATTATTATAAATATTCCATCAGATCATAGAATGGTTTAAGTTGGAACTGGTGTCTGGAAACCATCTAGTCCATTTCCTGCTCGATACAGCAGATTGCACAGAACCATGTCCAGTCAGGATTATGCCCTCTCTCCAAAGGCAGACACTCCACAAACTCTCTGGGAAATCTGTTTCAGTGTTTGATCACCCTTGCAGTGCAAGTTTTTCTTATGTTTAAACAGAATTTCTTGTATTTCAGTTTGTGTTCGTTGCCTCGTGTCCTGTCACTGCACACCACTGAGAAGAGTAGTTCCACCTTCTTTACACCATCCCATCAGGTATTTGTACATACTGACAAGATCCCTCTTGAGTCCTGAGCCTTTTCTTCTCCAGTGAAGACAAGCCCAGTTCTCTCAGCCTCTTCATGTATGACAGATGTTCTAAGTCCTTGATCCTCTTCGTTACCCGTCACTAGACTCACTGCAGTGTGTTCACATTTTTCATGTACTGTGGATCCCAGGACTTCACACGGCACTCCCAACATAGCCTCACCAATGTTGAATAGGTGGTAAGGACTTGTCATTTCTTCTCAGCCTAGTTCTCCTGCCTCTCTGTCAAGCTGCTTCTGAACAGCAGCACAAACATATGGTGTACAGTCACTATCCCTAGTTTCCCATCATCTGCAGGTTTGCTCAGAGTGCACTCTGATCCAGCATTCAGTTAATTACTGAAGATTTTAAACAGTATTGGGCATGGGATTGACCCCTAGAGCTACATCACTATGAATTAGCCTCCGGCTGGACTTCAAGTCACTGACCACAACCCTATGAGACCAACAGTTCAGTCAGTTTTCAGTCCACTTCACTGTTCACTTCTCAAGTGCATACTTCACCAGTTCATCATTGAGAATCTTGCACAACATAATGTCTAACACCTTACTAAAACTGACAGAAAAAATATCCATTACTGTCCTCTCATCCATCAGACTGGTCATCTCAATGCAGAAAGCTATCAGATTGGTCAGGCATGATTTTCTCTTCATAAATCCATGTTGACTGCTCCCAGTCACCATTTTCTCTTCATTGTTTGGAAATGGTTTCAAGGAATATTGTTACATCACCTTTCCATGCGATCGAGATGAGACCTATAGTTCTTCAGATACTCCTTTCCTTTCTTGAAGATTGCAATTTGTTTTCTCCCAGTGTTCAGGAATCTCCTTGGGATAAGTCAGCTTCCCAAGATATTGAGTGACCTTGTGATTTCATTGGATATCTTCTTCAGAATTCTTGGGTACATCCCATCAAACCCATTCCTGCATGTCAAATTTGCTTAAATGCTCTCAACTTGATCCTCCTCCATAAAAACTTTAAAAAAAAGAAAAAAAAAAGTATTGCAAGAGGCCTATTAAAATTACAGGGCTAGAAATGGATCCCTTTTCAGAACAGAATCAAAGAAATTTGGAGCAGGATTAAACAACAGCAAAAATGACAGGACAAATTTTGGAAAATATGAGTTCCTTAAAAAATTAACCTGTCATAGCACAGGGCTTTGGGATCTTATATTTTACCAAAGATTATGGAGCACTCTAACACAGGAACACTTGCAATGTCAGGTAAATTTTTCTTAGTATCATTTGTATTATCCTCAAGTAGCCTGTGGTATCATCAGAAAATTCCACATTTCAGTGCAGGACATCTTGCCACTTTCATTCTGTTTCTCTAAGCTGCAAAAAAGAAACTTCTATGCCATATAGAAATCGATAGCAAATGAATTTGTGAGTAGTAGTACTTTTGATTCAATGTTTTTAACAACAACAACAAATCAGAGAGGTTATTTGATTTCACTTATGACTTGCACTTGTCTGTAGGAAGTTTTTCCAGATTTAAGTGGGAAATATAAACAACCCACACACCATGAAACACACACACTGAATTGTAATTGTCTCTGAAGCAAAATGAAATGCCAGGAAAATGTAATTTATTCTACATGTGTAAAGTGAATGAAGAAAGAAATTTATTTCATGGTGGTTGTTTTAATTAAATTCTGTCATATTATAAGCAAGAAAAATTAGAAGACTTTTGATCCTCACCTGACTTTAACACTTCATGTACATCACTTACTTCATGCATTTCAGGTGTTTCTTATAGAGACTGTTACATGTATAAAGACACAGAGCAGAGCAACAACAAAAAAACAACAATTGCTCAGAAATCTCAGACAGCTAGAAGCAAACTAAATAACCTCTAAACTAACTAGCAAAGATGCTTAGTCCATACTATACTCCAAACCCAGAAACTCAATTATTAAGAGAATCCACATGAGAAAGGAAGACAGCTTAAATGTAACAACTTCCTTCCATAAAAAAGCCAAACAATACGCAAAATCTTAAAAAAAAAAAAAAAAAAGACCCAAACCCAATCTATTAGTTAAATCCTTTTCTCACTAAAACCTAAGTAAATATCCTACAAGGTTCAGAAAAAAGGATAAATGAGTGATAGCAATGTATTTTCTGAAAAATAATTTCTGTAATTCTTTTTTTCTCAAAATGTTCATCCTGTTCCTTTATCTATACACTTGCAGAAATAAAATTACCAAAAGATTACATTGACTACTTTATCAATTGCATATAGAGTTTGAAAATGAGAAAAAATCTTTTGATGAAAAACAGCACACTACTTCCTACTTTGGTGTGGGCTGCGTTTGCTCTAGGAATAAAAACAAACACATTGGTCCACTGCGTAATGTGCTTTAATCAGTTTAAGAAATCCTGCTAGTACAACATCTAGGTTCACATACACTACTTCCAACAGACTGACAAAATGTCTTTTTTTTCTTCTGGTATTTCTCAATTTTCTTTGACATGCAAAGTCTTATGAGAATTGAGTTGTCACATTGTCCAAATAACAAAAAACAAGAAAGTGATACAATCCAGATCCTGAAGTTATTGCAATGACACTGAAATTAATGAAGGTACTTACACCACTTAGAATGTTTGGATTAGTTTCTCCAAAAAATAAATTTTAAATTTGGTGTCTGTATATGTACCTATTGTTCAATAAAAGGTATAGACTTTTGAACATTACTTTTAGAGAGCATACACTAGTCATTTATTAAATGCACTCATCTGCTTTGCCTTAGGGCCCATCACTGTTACGCATGAAGTAATCAGTCTACTTTTTCTATTTTTATCTTACTATATGTCATTCTAAAGAGAGATTTGAACCTAAGCAGAGATCATCTTAGTGTATTTATTCACCTAGGAAAGAACAAGCAAATATATTTGGAAATTTTGGGTAATATAATGAATATTAAATATAGCTCTGATTTTCACTACATTTCACAGGAATAGAAGTATTGCAGTATTATAATGTTACATGCAGAAATTCAAGTATACTTTCATTTTGAGAAAATTAAAGGGGTACATTTTCAAAAAGGACTTTTCAAGAGAAGCTTTACTTCACTTTCTATGTGGTACATAATTACGTTCTTCAGTATGTTACAGTCGAAACTTACAGCACTTATAACTGAGTAATGATGGTGACAATCAGAACTTGAAAACAATAGCAATCAGACTTTTAAAATGTCAATTTATTCCAAGAATATACAAGCTGTCTTGTTTCTCAATTGACTGGGAATGCTAAAACAAGAGGAATTAATAACTTCAGCTAATGCAGTCTTATTTATGTGCAAAATGTAAAAAGTAAGCTAAATTTAAATAGTGTCATTATTCAAACTGTAAAGATTGTGCCC
The DNA here is from genome assembly GCA_035583155.1 of Acropternis orthonyx. Lineage (NCBI taxonomy): Eukaryota > Metazoa > Chordata > Aves > Passeriformes > Rhinocryptidae > Acropternis > Acropternis orthonyx. The sequence continues at coordinate 94,543,726 of JAWWEU010000111.1, read as the reverse complement.
TTACCTTCACAACGTGGGACAGTGGAGCTCCATACTACATTTCCATCTTGCATAATACAGGTTATGGATTCAGAACCTTGAGTCTTCACGAAGCCATCATCACAGTGAAAGGAAACAGAACTTCCCAGAAGGAATCTGTCTCCAAAGCGCCTCCCATTTATAGGAATGCCTGGATCATGGCACTCATTCTGACCAAAGGCTGATAAAAACATAGTAATAATACTAGTAATAATAAAAACAATAATTGTAATAGTATTAACAACAACAAGCTCCCCTTTAAATTGTCTCTTTTTCTTTTGAGGAGGAGAATAATATTTCAATCATAATACAGTAATACTTAACATATATTACATAGTAGTATATAATTCAAAGTGTAGAAAATTCCTCAATAACAAGCTTTAATTCCAATGACATTCACATGGATGACATAGCTGGAATTTGGAAACTTTTTACGTATTTGTGGCTTATATACACATGAACAATTTGCCTAAATTTTCCTCTGGAAAAAAACCAGCTCTTTCGCCTTTAGCATAAGGGAAACAGGGTTGTTTAACCTGAAGAAAGGGAGGCTTAGGGGAGCCCTTATCAATCCCTACAACTACATGAAAGGACGTTGTAGCAAGATGGGGATTGGTCTCTTGTCACAAGGAACAAGAACAAGATGAAATGGCCTCCTCTTTTCTCTTCCTGCTACTTTACAAAGGACATAAAATGCAAAATTTTCCTGTAAAATCAAAGGACCAATTTAGGCATCTAAGTCTTAAAAATGAATGAAATCAATGAATTTCAGCTTTATGTGGGCATCTTCCTAAATAACTCAACCTTGGTCACAAACACTATTATTTGATTATCTTAATTGACACAACATAAGAACAGTACAGAAGGCCTCAAACACAACTTTATTGTCCATTAACTCCTATAACCTTAGAAGATAATTTCTTCATCTTAAGATAATCTCCATATAAGTAATGTCTTTGAATGACTCATAAAACTTTTAGTAGAGTTAGTGGTCTATGACAAATGTAATAATGTTTTTTATATGATGACACTGTTACTAGAGCTTTCAACTGAGTGTACTGTTTAGTAAAATATTTTCATATAAATGAAACACAGGGCTAATCAGTTTTTAAGCCTGGTTTCCCAAATAGGAAAGACTTATGCTTTCAGTAGCTCTGAATGTATGTGACTGGTAGGTCCACATTTAGCAACTTTTGAATTGGTTGGCCAGTTGCAACTAAAACTAGTTACAGCTTTAGAAATTACATTCTCAGAGATAACACATTCTTAAAATTCTTAAGGGAACCGTAGCCAGAAAACAATTATTCTAAATTAGTGCACTCTTATAGGAAAGACTTCTGCATCAGACCAGATATATTCTAGATACTAGAAAGACTGCAGAGGGTAACTATTATGTGTAACCCAAAAAAGAGATCTCTGTTCTCAGGAGCCTATATTCTTAGATACCACACCATCAAACTGGAAGAAAAAAAGGCAAAAGCAAAGCAAGTTCCCAGAACTGTTTATTTGCAGTGATAGTGTAGTTATTTTCATATAATTCTGTGTTTTTCAGATTAACAGCTCAGTACCTGGAATCTAAGTTTAACACCTTTGTGAACTTACTCCTGATGGTTCCATTGAGAAGTATATTAAATCACTTGCACTGAATGCTTTTATCAGAATGATCTGGACTTTAGTTATGTGTTCTGCATTTAGGCAGTGTCAACTAAAACCTACCTTAAATAATGAAGGGAATTCTTCAGCACTATCACAATTAAAATAAAAAAAAATTATAAGGATTCAGACCAGCTAATGAATACCAGTAACACAGTTGAAAAGAGTGCAATTATATAAGCATCACAATTCATTTCCATATTATAAATATGTTCTTTTTTTTTTTTCATTATTATGAAGAAAGATAGCATAAGACTAGGCACAGAAGAAAAGCAGTTCTTACTTGTGTAAGTAATATTAAATCCTCTTCCAGTGGTAGAGTGATCCGACTGAAATTCAAGTCTTACTATGTGCCCACTACTAGCCAACTGAGAAGGGACCTCATTGCCAGAAAACGTGCCAAGAGGTGGTAAATCTGAAATCCCATCATCTTTGACTGTAAGGTAGTCAAATTGAGGTTCTACATCAAAGTCATTGAAAATCAGATGGATTCTGCTTCCTGGCTCTGAGATGATTAACCAAACACAGTTCATATTGTTCCCATACTCCTCAGGATAATTTGGAGAAAGAATAATTCCAGATGGTGTGGTGAAGTTGAAGAAACATGAGACTAAAGGAAAGAACAATAACATTCTCAAAATACTATTCACAAACATTATAAATGACTGTCTTCATATTCTGTTTAGTCTTGTGGGAAAGGATGCTTTTGCAGCCTGAATGTCAAAACTACTACCCATGCAAGCTGGAAATGTTTGACACTGTCAGAACATTTCTCCAGTATAACATGTTTTTATTTCCCCAAGTAAGTCTAAGTGACTGCAGCAGGGCCTGCAAGAGATTCGTATGTAGCGAATGCCAGAGAAAGCAAAAGTAATGCCTGAATCAGAATTTGGAAAAATTGTTAGGTTTGTCCTGAAATGAAGATGCCATCTCCAATTTTTTTCCCCCCAAAGGAATATGCATGAAAGTGTATTTAATGATCAAAGAAAAAAAAAAAAAAGAATAATCAAGAACAAGGGCCAGTTTTGCCTGTAGCGTACAACATTCATGCTGATGCAAATAATAGTAGAAATTTAGACATGACTCGATCAAGAACTCACAAGAGTATATAGTATGAACAAGTTTTACCCTATTTTCCCTTTGATAGAGCAGAGCAAAACCAAAAAATGATTCAAAGCAATTCTCCTTTTTCACTTTTTTGGGTCCATGTTCATCAAGACATTTCCTAACTGATTTCAGAGTCACGAGCTTGTGACTGGTATTTTAGTCAAAAGTACAGTATATTCAGAGAGAGGAACAGTCACTGCATATTAGTAAACACAAAGGACAACCATTACTCAGCTTTTCAAATGTGTCAAAATGAACTCACTTTATGTAAATAGATGTTATATATTATTTGCTCTTTCATAGTGTATGTGCACATCTAACACTGAAGCACAGTAAAATATTCCACACCATTGTCAACAGAAAGTAATAAATCAATCCAATATAATATAGCACCATGCAGAAACACAACTTCTGTCTTCAAAGGGAATTGAAGTTTCACTGTCTCTGTGCCCAGGCTTTACTTACTTAGACACATTTCAGCATTGCAAGACATACAGAGAATTATTCCTGTCCAAAGTGAGCTTGCTCAGCTTGTTAAGTCCTTACCAACACAGCTTCAAAATACATACATGACCAAATAGATCTGGACACCTCACTAAGTGTAAGTTATAGTTGTTAAATCCAGTACTGAGTTGTAAGATTCTTTATAGGAAAATTTAACTGGAGAACTGAAGAGCCTAATATACCTGTGTACTAGAAAGATTTTCTCTATTTTACCACAGGAGAAGAAAAAGAAAAAATAAAACAACCCAAAAAAACCCCCACATCTCCCCACCCCCACCCCCCCCTCCCCAAAACCTAAACAGCAACCCTCTCTGTTTGAATCCATATTTATATATTTCTTTTCTTTGAAGCAAAACTCACAAACTAATGATCTTAACCAATCTTTTTCTATGCTGGGTATTCTTAAATCCCTTATATTACTTTTCATGTTTACTCAGTCTATCACCAAAAAAATCCCAATCGTTTCTTGTGTTGATCTGCAGGCTTCTTTGCATTGCCCAAATGAAATGTGTAAGTGACTCAGAGTCTTCGAACCCTTATATGCTACTAGGGTTTGCTCATTTAGAGTCTAATTCAACACACACTTATATTAAGAGTGTTAAGTGGTTCAATTAAATACAAAATGAGGGGAAAGAACATTCTAAAAACAGTCTTACATGATGCTCCTCATAAACAAGCTACTGAGCCAACTGAAAAAAAAAGTGTGACTGAAAAAGTCTTTCAGGTATTTTAAAATATCTTCCTGTTGGTTAGTCACAAATGCTAAGAAAAGCAAGAGGTTAAGGTCAGGAAAATAATACAGAAAAAAATATAATAATTCTTACAAACACAGCTGGGTTTGTTGCCAGACCACTGGTTATTTTGTTGACATGTAATTGTTCTCTCTCCCACCAGTTCAAAAGCTGCTTGACATTCAAAGGTAAGTGTGTCTCCATGCAGAAAACTGCTGCCAGTCCTCTTTCCATATGATGGAATTCCAGGGTCTCCACAACCTCCTTTCTCAATTTCTGAATATGAAAAAATTCAAATGCAATAAGGTGAATATATTTGCAAGCAATTTATATGTCAGTATCAGAAGTGCTTTCAAAATATTTGGCATTACGCCTTAAACTAATATTTACAGCTGAAAGTGAACTAGAGGTAATTGCTACTAGTAGTAACTGCCTCAAAGATTACTTAGGACCTAAAGTCTTTTCAACAAGCTAATAGCTTCCATGCCTGCATTGCTGCATTGCTTAAGATAACGAAATATTCATGTTTAACTGAAATATTCATGTGACTGCACTGAATCACAGCATATCTGAAGTTAAAATTATAAAGTCATAGTCTCCATTCTAACCATGGAGACATATTACTTGTAGACTGTTTTGCTGGCAATAAATTACTAGTACTCAAAAATCTCTTAACTCTCACATCTTCAAATCCACTAAGGCCATTAAAAATATGAATAAAAGTATAGAATTTACTGATAAAGTCACTGAATTTCAGTTTAAGCACTAAAAAATGTTAAAAAACAAAACAAAACAAAAAACAACTGAGGAATTATTTCTTAATCTTGTCCTTCAAATTAAAGCCTTGCTTTTGCCAGCTTCATTCAGTTATGCTGAAAATAAATTAATGTTTTGGATTCTACTTCATAGATATTTTCTAGGAGATCTGTTACTTAAATTATTTAATTTGCAGATCTTGAATCTATGTAAACAAAATAACACTATAAAAAAACTCAAGTCTTATGAAATTTATAAACAACATGAATAATAGGAAAGGAAATAAACATATCAATTGACTGTGAGAAAATCATCTTACAAAATACTATACACATGGCTGCCCATGGCTCTATTTCTTTGCCATTAAAGCAATTTCTTTTAAATTAATTTGCCTTTGAGCAGAAAAACTAACAACAAAGGACTTCTGGTGTTATAAACTGTGTTGCTACATATGCAATGAAATGATGTAATTCTGATTCAAATGAAAGTATAGATAAAGTTCCTGTTATTTGAATATTTCACAGTTAATTCCAAGGTATGAAATCTGAGCCATTCAAGACTACAAGAAAATTCAACTCACTGAATAGTATTAAGTATCAGTAAAATTTAACACAATTCAAAATGTCTGTTGTCAAATATTGTTAAAACCACTAATGTTAGAACCTGGCAGAAGTTTATATCTTGACGCACCAACTCCAACAGAAATTCTAAGATACAGGATGATTCCGACTCCCTCTCAACCGATAAATAGGATAAATATGTTGTTAGCAATGGTGAGAAGCATTATAGTGATTAAGAAGGTTAGGAGGTAGGAAAAAAAAATTGTGATTTGGGGTTCTGAGGCTATGTACATGTTGCAAATTGTAAGATAGATCAGGTTACGAATAATGCAATTGGGAAGAATATTACTGAGTTATGGTATGTGAAGTCAATTCACTATGTTTATACCCTTAAAGCAATCATGAACAGATCTCTGACAAGAATGTTTAGAAAGGTATGGAACATATTTCACAACATAACAAGTTACTCATCAGGATAAAAAGATGTATACATTGCTTTCCTGGTAATCTTAGAATCAAACTTTGAAGAGAAAATTAAGACTAACTTCTACAGCTATGAATTCAAAGCAGTTTACAGAATTATTTGTTTTAGAACCATAGAATCATAGAATATCCTGAGTTGAAAGGAACCCACAAGAATAATTGAGCCCAACTCCTGGCTCTGTGGAGGACTGCTCCAAGAGTCACACCACGCGCCTGAGAATATTGTCCAAATGCTTCTTGAACTCTGTCAGGCTTGACGATGAGTTTCCTGTGGAGCCTGTTCCAGTGCCCACCCTCTGGGTGAAAAATCTTTTCCTAATATCTAGTCTAAACCTCCCCCAACTCAGCTTCAGGCCATTCCCTCGGATCCTGTCACTGGTCACCGCAGAGAAGAGCTGAGTGCCTGCCTTCCTCTCTGCTTTTTCTCACAATGAAGTTGTAGATTTCAATGAGGTCTCCCCTCAGTCTCCACTTCTCCACATTGAACAAACTCCTCATATAGCTACCCCTCTAGATCTTCACCATCTTTGTGGCCCTTCTTTGGATGGTCCCCCAGTAGCTTTTATACCCTTTTTATGGTGTGGTGCCCAAAAGTGCAGGCAGGAGTCAAGGTGAGGCTGCACCACTGCAGAGCAGAGTGGGACAATCACCTCCCTTGACCAGCTGGTGATGCTGTGCTTTATACACCCATTACTCTTTTATTTAAATAATTTGTCTTAGCAGAAAACTGAAGATGTATCCCTTAAAAGAAAGCAACATGTGTGGGGTTTTTTTCCCAAAAGTCTACAGAGGAAGTAACAAAATATCTTTAAGTGATTAATTTACTGAAGATTTACAGATCAGGATGCTTTCTAAATCTCAGGATATTCACCAGCCAGAGGAGAGGGGCATGGATCAGTGAACTAAAAATTTTTTACAGCAATTACCAAGAATTAAGCTTTCTGGTGGGTTAAAAATTGCTTTTTTTTTTTTTTTTTCTTTGTAGGAAACTACTACAGCATGTCTTTAGTCAGATATGAGATCTTGGTGAGGAAGGCAATAATGAAATATAAACTCTGGAGACTAAGCAAATACTTCATAGATCACCTTTTTTCCCAGAATGCCCCATTTTACTTGTGGTGATACATAATTTGGATTCGTAAAGATCTTATTTGTAAGAACAAAGAAAGAGTTAAAAATCTAAAAACTAATTTCAGATCAAGCATGTTTAAAAGTATTTTTATTCTTTGGGAAAATATTTAATAAAATCTGTCTCAAAAAATGATAAATTTCAGGTTCTCTCTTAAAAGTCATTAGAAGGAATTTTTGAATCAAATTACTTTACACTGAAAAGCCAAATAACATAAAAAAATATAAAATTAAACACATTAGCTTTATTTCTATTTAAACCTTCAGGATCTGTGCTTGTTTGTTCAACATAAAAACAATTTAGCAAACACCATAGATTTATAACACATTTCTGAGGATGTCTTATTTGCATTTTGAGAATAAAAATATTGAAAAATTCTATCCCGGTCTAGAAATCTGCATTGTCACAAGTATTAAATTGGACACTATATATCCCTAACAGAAATGTATTCTGGTCAAAAGTTATTCAAATTTACAAAAAACATTCATTTAAATTCCCAGAATCATTAGACAATCATCAAGAATCATGGAATGGTTTGGACTTGAAGGAACCTTAAACATCATCTAGCTCTAACCCCTTTTTTTCATGGACAAAACCACCTTCCACTGTACCAGGTTCTTTAAAGCTCCATCCAACCTGGCCTTGAACACTACCAGGGATGGAGCATCCACAGCTTCTCTGGGCATCCTATGCCAGTGTCTCACCACCCTCATATTAAATAATTTCTTCTTAATATCTAATTAAAAGCCATTCCCTCTAGTGCTATCATTAAATGCTGCTGTGAAAAGTCCCACTGAAGCTCTCTTGTAAGCTCTCTTTAGGTGTTGGAAGGCTGCTCTAAGGTCTTCAACAGAAAGGGTTGTCAGGCATAGGAATGGGCTGCACAAAGAAGTGGTTGAGTCACCATCCCTTGAGGTATTTAAAAGATGTGCAGATGTGGCACTTAGGGACATGGTTTAGTGGTGGATTTGACTGTCCTGAATTAATGGCTGGACTCAATGATCTTAAATGATTCTATGACTCGCTTTCATAAAATGCTACATTTCCATTATATATATTAACAACCCAAAACTTAGGGAAGACAGAGCAGGCCAAATCCAGGAGTTTGAATTTATACATAAAGAATACTCTTTGTTTATAAGTAGATCTACAGTAGTAGGCATGCAATGTTTCTCAAAAATTTTTTGTCCTCTGGGATTTAGCATAGCTTTTTACTTCATTGTCCTTCCCAGTACTTTTTTGACTTGCACTGATTTGGTCAGTGAACAAATGTTTTAAATGTCTAAATATAATTAAGATGCATTGTGTCTATTTTTCAACACATGCACCAATTATTCTATTCCATAAATTACAAAGAGTCTGTACAGCAGTTTGTTAAAAAAGACAACATTCTTCAGACCAGTTCAGTTAAAGTTATGTTGAGCTCTTAGAAAACTCCTGTGTGAGAGAAAATGTTCTTAAAATGATAAACATAAAAATAAAATCTATGCTAATCTCTTTTAGTATGTCAATTAAAGTCCTGTTCTTTTAGGAATATTCATTCAATGTTGGACTTCTTTTGATCTGATTTTTTATAGCTGTGGAAACTTCATGATGTTTGCACATAAACTCTCAAACTTAATTTAAACATCAGCTTCCTCTGGTTACCAAAATATTAACATTGATCTTATGCAATTGTCTTTGGCTTTCATGTGCTCTCGTTCAGTAGCCTGGAGAAACAGACTTTTCATCTTGTTTGTAAACTAGAAATATTTACTCAGTTTCAGGGAATATTCTTTCTTTAGTGTTAGAAGAACAACAAGATTAGATTTCTGACTATAAGATCATATCTCTGAATTTAATCAAAGGCATTTCTGTTGCTGTGTTTTTTTTCAAATGAAGAAATATGGCAACTCAAAGTGATATTAAGCATCTAAATATGTATTTTGAGTACTATTTGAAAGGTGTCATGTTGCAAGTCAAGTCTTTTTTTGATGAAAAGTCTTTGCATTACTTTGCCTTAGGTATCTGAAGTGTATAATAAAATAATTCATAGATTATAAGATTTTGCACTCTTGAATTTATTATAATTGGTAGCAATTGATGTTTTTTACCCTTGTCACTATATTACAAATACACAGTTAAAACTAAATTCTTAGTGCCACGGTGTTTTCATTCACGCTATCTAATATTCTAGCCTACATGATAAGTGAATCATCTAATCATCACTAAATCTGAATCTGGATATAAATTTTACCAGAATAATATAAATATTAACCTCACACATTGATAATTCACATGTATAAATACAATTTAAATTAAATTAGTGTTCTAAACACATGTGGGTTATAAAAAAATCCATTATTTTAAATAAGAGATAAATAATAAAACTTCAGTACTTTAAGGTCTATTAGAAAGTTGAAGTCAATACCTCTAAAACTTAAACACATTAATTTGACAACATTTCATAATTAGTATTTTAGCCATAGTCAAGATAGGTTAAGGGAAGCTGTAAACTGGCACAGGTATACAAGTATCCAAAAAAAACCCCCAAAAATGTGCAAACTGTTATATAAGAAGTCAAAGAAATTCATGTTTCAAATACAATAACACATAATTTATTTCCTTTTATTCCTCATACCTCCCTGTCTTAACAGTCATAATAGTTGATGCAGTGAGATCTGCTTTAAAAACGCAAAGAAACCTTTATACAAAGAAAACTTTATACGAAGAGAAGGAACAGAGAGATATGCTCAGGAGTGCAGAAGAGGACATAAGTAAAGGAATGATATTATATGCATGATTCCTGCCAAGGAACATAGGAACAACTAGTGAAAGAGAAAATGATAAATCAAAACTAATAGAAAAAATATTTCAGATAACACATAATTGGACTGTAAAAGTGGCTATTAAAGCTAAAATGAGGTTGGGCTAAAGCTAAAAAGAGGGCGGCCTTACATGATAATTTTATAGATTATCACAATTTTATCATTATTCCAGTAAATTTCTTCAAAGAAATTTTACAGTGCAATTTATTATCAGTCTCCAACTATAAAAAAAGAAGGCCTCCTTCACAGATCATATAGTTCCCAGGAGCATTCTAAGAGATTCTCACATTTTCTCTGAAATGTTTTGTCCTTGCTGTTATCAAAAAGACCACAGATCATATCCAGTAGATTAAGTTTTGCTGCTTCTACCTTATTGCATTCTGTATCGATATTAAAAAAACAAACATGACCTTAGAATCAGATAGATGGAAAAACAATATGAAAAACTTTAATAGGAAGTCCATTTAAGCTAACAGTTCACTGTCACAGCATATGGGTGACTTGCTGGTAATAACATCATATTTAATCATATCTTATAAAAATCCTTGAAAGCAATGGAACTATTAAAACAGAAAACAAATCAAACTTTTACAAGAAATATATTCTTTAATTTTAGTATTTACTGTGTACTTTCATTACAGAATGCAGAAAAATAAGATGTTGGATTGTTTACAACCAATTTTACATATTCAGGGGTAAATGCAGATCACATCTGAACAGGGGTGAGGAAGAAGCTTTGTGTTATTTGCTGCAGAAAAAATGTATGATACCTAACCAAGTATACATAACCAAGTAATGATAGAGCAAGTGAAATTTATTATCAATAATTGTAGAAAAGTAAATCTGAAAGTAAGCATTTTTATGAGCTTGCCGGCACAGTAATAGGTTCTGGTTTGACAGGATTGAGCAACAGGAACTCTGGCATACTAGACATAGTTCTGTGAAACTGTAAGCTATTGAAAATGTTAAGAATTGTTGGCAAAGGAACAGGGAACAAACCTGATAAGAGTATTCTGACACCACAAAAAACCTCTTTCATTTGCATGTTAAATTTTGTATGTAGTTCTGCTCCTCCATTTAATAAAAAAGTAAGCATTAGAACTAGTGGAAGAAAACAGATCAAAGTTACTGAGGAACTGAGGACTAATTAAATAGACTGCAAATCTCTTTTTTTTTGGAGGTCAAATATATATGTTCAAAGTATGATTGGAGAAATACATGGAAGAAAATCTTACTGAGAGACAAAGAAGTACTTGAGGCATGCATCACTGGAAACAGAGAAAGTACTCTTGGATTCTTTCTGTCTCTGGATTTATCACTGTGTAATTCACCATTCCTTCCTTAAAAATCTATTTTTGTCAACATGCTGCTGGCTTTCAGTCTCATTTCAGATTTTTCTTCTACTGTTCTGTGATAAGGAACATGATACTGTTCAAATTGCAGTGTTCATCTTCCTTTACTGCAGTAGAGTCTGTACAAAAGGCTGAGCAGTGCCTTGAACAAAATTTTGCACAAAGTTATCCTGTGGCAAGCAAGTTAGCATGTTATGATGGAAAATAGGAAGTGCAGGAAAAAGGAAGTGCAGTTGCCTCAGAAATTATCAGAATAACATAAGGAAGAATATCTTGAAAAGGTGAACCATGGAAGGAGGCAAAAGGCAATACAGAACTTGTAGAATTGAATTTTTGTCATTAAAATGCAGAGAAAAAAATAGCTAGCAGAAAAGGACAATGAAGAACATTTTCACTTTTTTTAAAAAAAAAATCTTATCTAGATAATAAAAGTTTAAATAAAATTAAGTGAAGGGCAGGATAGATAGAGAACAGCTTAAGGATCATTTAGAAAATGTAGACACATTTAAGAGAACAGGGTCTAATTAAATTCACATTAAAGTACTTAAACTGAAGCAATCCATGAACTATTAGGAATTATCTTCAAGAACTTTTGGAGAACAAGGGAGGTCCCAGATGGCTAGGCAAGGTCACATGTAATGAGTGTCTCAAAATCTGGAGAAAACAGGACACAAGAAATTACACAAATACCTATGCATATAATTTGTCTCCTCAGACTGGGAAAAATTACATGCTTCCTTTTTGATGGAATATCCTTGAACATTTTACCTTAAAATTATCTTAAGTCCTGACAAGAAAAACATATTAGTTGTCTAGAAAAGAAAATCAATTAGCTATCAATATTTTTCAAGTACAAGCAAATCCTGTGAATAAGATTGTAAAGCCAACACTGACCCTAAGCAAACTAATGAAACAGTCAACACAAGAGTCTATTTCTAAAGGGTTAAAAGATAAAAATATAATTACCATCAGTTAACGTGGTTTTATGGAAAATTGGACATGTGATACAAACAATATGATTTTCACATTATAAAATCAGTTGACACAATATATTTGGACTTCTCTCGACCATTTAAATTAGTGACACATGGAATCCTAATTAAGAATTGGCATGATAGAAAATTAATTTAGCACACATTAAATTGACTGAAATTAGATAATTATAGCATTTCAAAGTATAAATGTGAATAAATAATTATCATTAGACTATAGAACTGATTCAATTAGCTTAATATATATATTTTTTAGCCCAATCCTAACAATTTGTTACACAAATATTACAGCAAAATAGGTAAACTATCTTGTCATAGAATTTTCAAGATGCTGTAGTCCTGTGACATATATTATAGGTGTGCATGTAGTATGTGTGCATAAATTCCCACATAAGAAAGGCTCTTTCTGATATTGTTAAAAAATCCAAAATGAAACCGAAAAAAAAGTCAAATTCCAAGCCTATGGCAGCTGAGAATTTTGTAAAATAAAATTAATGACAGATGAGAAGACTTTATTTTCCCTGAGAAACCATTTCCGTAACTCACAGTGTTCGTGCACCCTCTTTAAAGACCAGGAGTGATGAGTACAGTTTCACAAAACAAAATGGAAGACTGAAATTGGTATCTTGTGTGGGATTTGTTGGACATTCAAGATTGGTATGCATTTAATGCAGGTTACAGAAGAAGTAAGTGTTCAAATGAAAAATGTTAGCTTTGAAACCTATCCATTAAAGTGGGAGAAAGATACCTTTGTAGCGGTAGTTGGAATGGGAAAGGTGATTGCACTGCAAACAAATGTACTAATATTAGTGCAGTGTCAACATCCAAATAACTTAATTTTATTTTATTATATTTCAATACAGAAGCAAGAAGAAGGAAGTATTACTCCAAAAATATTTTGAAGGAAATAATTAAAAAAAAAAAAAGTTAAAAAAAAAGTGAAAACATCTTTAGGCCCTACACTCCTAATGTTGCCGTAAACCTTAATGTAGCTGTAGATTTTTATACAGTTTTATGGTTTTATAGTCTTTTGCATTTGAAAAATAGCTTGTAACCCCTGTACCACATACTTAAGCAAGATCCTAACCTCTGTGTTA
>JAWWEU010000111.1:94496643-94527703 GCA_035583155.1 Acropternis orthonyx | reverse complement strand
AAAACAAACAAAAAAAAAACAAAAAAAAAACCCCAAAAACAAACAAAGAGGAGAAAGCTTTAACTGGTAGAAAGCTATTACAAATTTCTGTTTACCTAAAAGGATTGTTCTACCAAACTTTCAAAGTACAAACAAACACCTGCCAGAAGTAAAAAATAAGCAAAAAACTCCTACAAAAGGTCAGTTGTTTATACTTAATTCTCATATATACATTATTAGAATCTTATTTAGTAATGCCAGAATTATTTTTAAATTTTTTTCCTGTCCAGTCTTTGAGAAAAATCATCAAATGTTAATAATGGTTTTTAAAAATACAGCTGTGGTAAAACTTTAATAAAAGTTTAATTAAAATCTGGAAAGAACATTTATGTTAAGGTCAAACATACTGAATAATTAACATGGATAGAAAACTACAAAACATTTTACTTTTTTAGAATACAGTAAAAATGTCTGAGCTGTTTTCTACATAGAATATGTTTAATCATGATGTGAAACTACTTTCCAAACAAGTTTGACTAGAAGACTGATCTTCACTGGCTGAGTTAAAACATAACAATTCTCTCTTATTCAGAGACAACATGTCATTTTTTCAGTGTTTAATATTTTTATGAAGAGAGGTAAACAAAGGCTTTCAACTTAACCTGTTAAGTCATTTGCTGAAAATATATGAATGCAAACATGCGTAATCAGTCAGACACAGCTGCAATGTGGAGGGGAAGGGACAGGAAAGCTTCCCAGCTACAGTCATGTCAAAAAACTAAGAAAGAATACATGTGCTGTATACTGGCTGTACATAAGCTAGTTGTAAATTTTGAAAGTTGGTTTTGTTTTTTTTTTTTTTAATTTTAAATTCTGAATTTTAAGTAACAGAGCACATTGATAAGGAAATTCCTCAATGAAATCAGAAAAATAAAAATGTACACAGACATAAGGCCTGGAAACCATACTATTTTTAACATACACGCTCTTATTCAGCATATTGAGAATGTCCATGATTAGCACAATCTACTGCATTACATTAAAAATTTTAGCAAAAGTTGCTAATACATTTCTTAAACAGTATAACTGGCAAGATATGTGTTAATCTTTAAGCTAACTGAGTTGAGTAACAGACATCGATATTTTTTGTCTGTGGAGCATTATTGAGCATAATGATGTCAAGATCTGATAAGTTTTCTAATAAAAATATAACATTAGAAGCAGAGTTATACAATTAATATAAAAATTAAAAAGCCAAAAATACACATTTACTTAACAAATTTGTACTCAATCTGGACTTTTTGGTTTTTGTTATTTTGTTCATTTAGGAGGGAGAAGAAGAGTTATGGGATGTTGCATGCTTACTCCTTTTTACACGTTTCACTAATCTTCTGCTGTTTGTGATTGTTTAATAAAGGATCGTGGCATAGACAGAAATTTAGTCTTATGCAGTACTGCCTACTAAAACACAAATGTGCAATACACTCAACGAATTAAAGCACATCACCTTGATGTTACACTCCTCAAGTTCATGTGTATTTTCTAGATGAAAAGTGGGTTCTGTCTGTCACCCCAACTATTGCACAAAACTCAGTCAAAAATATGCTCCACTATCAAAAATTACTTTGAAATTGTTGCAGTAATTATCCACAACTTAGTGTGCCTCTTTTCAATCTGTTAGTAACCTACTGGTGGTACTATTTATTTCTATAAAGAAAATTCAAGGATGCTGAAACTCAGAAATTCCTGGTGTAGGTTTTTTCAAACAATATACTCTAAAAAAGTCATGCTAAAATATAGGAAAGCTCGTTTGTCTGAAAATGATTGATTGTGGTGTAAATTAAGTGACTGACATTTGCCCACCCACAAACCTAATCAGCACTGTATAAGACTCCAAACAGATTCATTCATACAATATTATGGAGAAACTCTTTGACAGTTCACAAACCAAATAACTTTAACATATGAAAATAGTCACATAGAACCTGAAATATATTTATTGCTTGTCCTCCAAAAGCACACACTTGAATAATGCCTGAATTATAATGCACAGAAACAAAATACAAAAAGAAAACTTAATATACATGAAATACACATAAGAAAGAGAAAAACTTAGAGGAAAATAGGAAACTCAAAGCTTTCATTGAATGACTTGTAAGTTTTTTTCTTTCCAAGCATTACACTGTACATGTTGATTTTGCTGTGTGCATATCCAATTGTGTGAGTCTTAAAAAATCATAATTCCATTAATTTATTTCAGCACAGGCTTTATCCAATTTCTAAAAAGTAACAAAGTTTTATATTAATATTAGTAGTGTAATCACATTTATAAGATAGTTGAGTGTTTGTAAAAAACTACACTGATCTAAGATTTACTAATAACTGTAATTGTATGCAAAAATACACTTATGTGAGCAACTGAAGTATGTTTTTGAAAGTATTTTTCTACTAGTCTCAAGAGGAAAGAAGAATCTTCTTCCAAATAATCATAATGAAGAGCTTAAAGCTTAACCACTCAGTTGATCAATACAAATTAGGGTTGTAAACCTGACATTTTCAGTTGCTTGCAGGGGCTGATATACTTCCTGACATCTCCATGAATTCTTAATAATTTCAAATTATATAAAATGCTAGGATTGTATCACTGACTCACCAGATTTCTTTTATGACACTTTTATGAACTAAAGGAGAGGCTAGTGAAATAAATTAGTTTATATAACCATGTAAAAGCAGGAATAAAAAATGTGTTCTAAACAGGCTATAAAACAGATGTTGTTATACTGGTTATCAAGAAGACTGGAAGTGAAAAAATTAAATATTTGCACCAGACTGACAGGTTTATGGGATTGAATGGGAAAAAAAATCTCATGCATAATAAAATGCTAAAACATTCACATCTAAAAATTCAAGCTGACTGTCATCTGTTTCTTTGTCAGTGTGGTACAGCTGATAGGACCACAAGGAAGGAAGGAACCTGGGGGTCCTGGTCAATGGCCAGTTGAATATGAGTCAACAGTGCCCTGGAAGTCAGGAGGGCCAACCATGTCCTGGGGGGCATCAGGCATAGCATCGCCAGCTGGTTGTGGGAGGAGATTGTCCGGCTTCGCTCTGCACTGGGGTGGCCTCACCTTGAACACTGTGTGCAGTTTTGAGTACTGCAATATAAGAAAGATATTAAGCTCTTACAGAGTGTCCAAAGGAGGCTAACAAAGATAAAAAGTGCCTTGAGGGCAAACCATGTGAGGAGCAGCTGAGGCCACTTGGTCTGTTCAGCCTGGAGGAGACTGAGGGGAGACCTCACTGCAGTTACAGCTTCCTTGTGAGGGGAAGAAGATGGACAGGCACTGATCTCTTCTCTGTGGTGACCAGTGACAGGACCCAAGAGGATGGCCTAAAGTTGTGTCAGAGAGGTTTAGGGTTGGATATTAGATAGGTCTTCCCCCAGAGGGTGGTTGGGCACTGGAACAGGCTCCTCAGAGAAGTGGTCAAAACACCAAGCCTGAAGAGTTCAAGAAGTATTTGGATGATACTCTCAGGCACATGGTGTGACTCTGGGGAATGGTCCCATTCAGGGCTAGGAGTTGGACTTGATGATCCTTGTGGGTACCTTTTAACTCAGCATATTCTGTGATTCTATATATAATTTCAGCTGCTTGTACGACCCACCTTGCACCTTAACAGCCATATAGAACCTATTTTTAGATGTGGCACACCCATAATGTGACTGGAATAAGTCAAACTCATGCACATTACTGACCTCATGAATCCTCTTTTTTGGCTGCAGCTGCAACCTAACATCACTGTTTGATATTGTTATGACGCCTAACATCACAGTATTATGTTACATTATCCTGAGCTGGATATGCATGGCATATGTCTAACTCAGCCATTTAACAGGCAAATGCATGCTTCAATCAATATTAAGAAATTATACAAATGAAATCTTTCTGCTGGTTCAAATCTGCCCAAAATATTACATCAGATCACATGTGCTGGACTAGTTTGGGCATGAATGATCTTCACTTGTGCTCAAAAGAAAATCAAAATACAGCCCAAGAAGAAAGCTAACTTAAAAAAAAAAAAAGGCGAAAAGAAAAAGTACATCAATAAAGAATTCTTCAGAATAAAGAATTCTTATTTTAGAAAGTCCCCACTTTAGCCCATGAGCAGCAATGAATTGCAAAAAAAAAAAAAGCTTGCTTGTAAAAGTATAGTCTTTGAGTGTCATTGGTAGAAACATACTTTGTTGGTGTTACAAGAGCAGCCTGTGACCTTAAAGTGGTGGCATGCTGATTTTAATTTTGTTTTCATCATTTTATGCATGTTATATCTAGTAAATGTATGTGGCATGTTGTTCTTTGTATAGAGAGTACTATTAAAAAAACCCAAAACAAACAGATTTGAGAGTGATTGCATGGCATGACTGGTTAGGGTTTAAAAAAATTATTTCAGTAAATAGTTTATTCATTCAAAACACATACTTTTGGTGAACCTAAACCAATTTAATCAGAGTGCTCAGAAGACAATGCATGTTTAAAAGTTATTCAGACTGCAGCAACTTCAACAAGGGAGATTGGCAACAACCTTCAACAAGATAACCATTCAGGAAGTTCACATTATTGAGATGACATACAAGGATATCAGCTATGTTCCTTGTGTGGAAAAATACACTGAGGTCTTTTATAACCTTACTAAAGACTCAGGTAAAAGAAAAAATTATATTAGAAACATAACTAGAATTTACAGTCCAGTTTCTTAAATTATTTTCTAAACAGCTCTGTTGTTGAAATTCTGAAACCTGTTCAAACAACAGACTAAATTCTGTGGTTTTTTACTCTAAATAAGTTTCCTTCTCATTTTTCTTGGTTGAAAATTTTATTTTTTTTAAGCTGTACTCTATACAGAAATGTTAGTGGTTTTTATCATGAAATCTCAGCTGTGAAATACATAATGTAATTTTATTTCCTTTGTGTACAGTGACCTGGTCATATTGGCTTCAGTAAGGAAAATTGTCAAAGAATATAATGGGCAGAAGATTTCAGTAAAGATACTTGGACACATTTAGATGTAGTATTACAGTATATCTTGTTCTTCAAGGACAAAACAATTTAAATTTCTGGCCTTTTCACAGAAAAGATGCTTTCAGAAGCTTCTTTCAGAAATGTATTAAACCATCCGATTAAGATATCTGCGATCTATAACAGACAATGAAGGACTTTCAAGTACAGTCTATAAAATAACTTAAAAAAAAAAAAAAGCAACTGTAGATGCAGATTAATGTTCGTATTTTTTTTAATGGGTTATAAATTTTCTTATAACTTTCTGTTATAGCAATAATAATGTGGTTTAGAAAGTTTATCATCAAAGTTAAAGTTTCCTTTAGTATCTTGCATTTTACTTATTAATAATGCCCTTACATACAGGTAATTCTTAAATGAATGACAGACAAATATCAAGGCAATTATTGCATTTTCTAACATAGTAGCTGTTTGTCAGATTTCTTGAGTTAACAAATTAATAACAACACTAGTATTACATGTGTTTCCATAGCTCACCTTCAACTGCATAGTGTGATAGAGGTACAGTGTTATTCCTCTGCATTCCAAACTGTTTCTAGTAACTATCTCTAGAAGAGCTAGGTATGAAATCTTTCTTGTGGATACAGCTTTTGGAGATCTGAATTGAACAGTCCAAGAAACCTGATTAATTAAGCAGCCTAGAGAATTTTATTAAGGTAAATTTCAGCTGTATTCAAAATAAAGAAACTAGAGTACTGAGGTTATAGATAGCCCTACATAATTCTGACATTAACATGTTTCTGAAGGTGGGACAAAGAAGAGGCATAAGAATATGGGAAGAATTGCTCCTCCCTTAATTCCTTAGGCAAACCATAAACTGTATTAAATTTACACAAAATCTGCGAGGCATATCAGTTCATTTACAAGTCATTTCATGTCATTTTTAGGCGGACATACTAATAACGTAGGCTAGGCAAATTGCATAATTATAATGCTTCTCTAATAATTAAAGTACAAGGAAGTTCAGCTAAAGTAAAAATTTTCTATAAACTACAACACTATTTAAATAAAAATATGAAAAAAAAAAACACTTACTGTAATAGATACAAAGCCAAGATTCTGTTGGTCAGTTGCAAAATATTGCCCAAGAGTTTGAGGATTCATGTTCTAATCCTGAGAAAACTCAGACTTTATGGTAAAAAAGATTCAAATAAGAATGGTGTTTACTTTGTCTCTATGGAACATGTATAAGCCATCAAAGCCTGCAGTTTGCCTTCTTTTCACCTAACTGCAAGCACAAAGGCAGCGTCCTCACGGTTACATGTCAAAGATCATTAACTTTCTCACAATTAAAGTGAGATTCTACTTTTAGACAGGTTCTCTGAGTGCTAAACAAAGGGGAAGAAGAATCATTGAGGAATCTTGGGGCAGAATAGGGGTTTAAACTTCACAGTTAGCCTAAAGCAGGAGATATACTGAGAGTGCAGATGGATAAACAATAAAAGATGAAAAACTTCTTATAAAACTAATAAGAACATTGAGATGAAAGTGAAAAAAAGATATAGTTCAACTTTACATTAGGATGTTTATTATATTTCTGTGACTGTAAACATTTACAATTACAATTCTGAAATTAACTTTAAAAAAGCCCACAGAATAACTCAGTTTGTCATAAAACAAGACTGAAAGCCAGAATCCAACTGCCAAATGATAACAATATATTTCATAAAAGAGATGCCACTACTACTGCAAATTTCACAGTGTATATTTCAGGAGTTTAAAGAAAGTTCTCAGAAGTAAGAGGTTGAACTCCATAAATAAAATATCTTTGCTAGACAAATACAGAAATGAAAACAGATGAATTCACATTAGAAATCAAGGAAAGAAATTATAGCAGAAAAATAAATCAGCTGATATATATAGATTTAAATTTTTGAACTTTTTCATAAAGGTATTATGAGAAGTTCTTAGTTTTGCTTTGAGGAAATAGTGTGAAGTGTCAGATACATAACTCGTACCAATGCTCTCTTTCCTATATAATTACTGCTTCCACTTTGTGTAGTTCACAAACAGGTTCTGTAAAGGCAATATATTGTCTTAATAAACACAGACCCTAGAAATGACACAAGGACAAATGATGGAGCCGTGAAAACAGGGTTGAGAAGAGGTTAGATTAATTTAGATAAAGGGTATGTCATTGTCCTCAGGAAATACAACATACCTGAGCTGTATAAAAGCTGTATAAAGTCTGAATGTGCGGCACAATGTCTTAAGATTCTTTAATGTCTTAGCTAGAGAAATGCTACAAACCTGCATCTGCTTTTTCATTCAGCTCTGTAACATCCCACTTAAATAATTGTGATAGCTTTTCAAGAACCTCTGTGATCTTCCTTGTTCTCTTATTGTTATTCTCATGGCCATGAACCTGCAAATCTCAGTAGTGTTGCTATGGAGGATTCTCATCAGAAGCGATTGCCACCCTCATGAGAATCACCCCTTCTTTGTCCCTTTCTTCACTCTAGTTTACTTGATTTCAGTTTGCATTAAAGAAAACCAAAACAAGGTGAATAAGAAAAGGTAGAAGATAGTAATTTAAACACTCAAATATTATCCAACAATATATGCACACAGAAACTTAACCTATGAATGTACAACACTTGATTTAATTAGCATGCTCCAATCAGTTCCATGAGTGGGAATAAGCAGCAGCTGAGCTTGATTGACTGCCAAAGAAAAATATACAGTTTTAGGGAAAAATCGTGGTGAAAATATAATCCTAATCACTGCCATTATCACCTCCTACTTCAATGGAGAGACCACTAGTAGAAAAATATACTGGTGTGGAAAACCAAAAACATGTTTGCTGGCTGATCACTGGGAAACATTTTCCCTTCTTGTTCCTTGAAATGTTCATGATATGCTAACAGTGACAACTCCTAAGAACTTGCTCAGACCAGCCTGTCTTAATGTCCTTAGTGCAATAAATATATAGCTTGCTAAACTTTAAGTTAGCATCTACATAATTTCTGAGTCTCTATTTAGCCTAGTTTGGTGTTGAAACACTTAAGGTATCTACAAGTGAAATGAAACAGTTAGACACAATGCTTCAGTTTATGAAAAATGTTTAACGAGAACTCCAGCTCTTCTAGTGGAGTTACTTTTGGTTACTGAACAGTGAACAGTCAATGTTTTGCAACATCTTTTGTACAAAAGCAATTTTGAAAAAAATTATTATCAAATAATTTTCATCATATGTGCCCATAAGGAACTATTGAAGATAGTAGTAAGTGTTTTCTCTTATCCTTAAGGTGAACTAATTAACATGGAAATTAACCAAAAATGATACCATATGTTAAAAAGCAAGAGCTTTCTAGCTGCAGGTCTATGCATCCTATTAAAATGGAAATACATGCATACACACTAACAGATATCAGGTATCTTTTGATGGAATGAATCAGCTTCAGAAAGTATTGAACTGAAGTGCCTAGTCCAAAAAAAAAATTAAGATATTTATTTTGCAAAGCTTCTCATTTCTTTGAGACAGAAGCAACACAAGTGAGATTAGGGTAATTTAGATCATTATTTTTGAGTTAAATTTCCACAGTCTTATACATCTTCTTAATTTCCACAATCATGTACAATATATCTGTTCTGTTGTTTTTGTTACATACTAGTTTTGACTTAGGTCTGTGAAGATTCTCCATAAGGCATGAAAACAAGCTTTGTAGCAACCCCAATAAAGTCTTGAGAATACTAACCATAATTTTCAAATAGTATCCAATGTGAGAAATTATATAGCTTAGCAGAATGTAAAATTTAAGATCTTTCAACTAAAATAGAAATTTGTAGCTTCTATCGACCTCTCAGCAAAAAGAATTGGAACAATAACTTTCATTCAAATATTTTTAGTTATTTTTTGGGTATTTGCAAATCCATATCTTCATTAACCATTAATTAACAATACAGACAGTAACAAAACTCTAAATCTGTGAAAGGACTAATGTCTATTTGAAATAAATTTGTTGGGGTGTAATAAAGCAAGTTCCAACATTACTTTAAAATAGTTAATTTAGCTCATACCTTGATAAACAGCTTTAAATCCTGGTGAGCCAATGCTGTCATCAGATTGTAGATGAAGCCACATCTGGTTGCTCATGCTCACAATAAGATCAGGAACACTAGATCCAGTGAGTCTGTATGTAGGATAAATGGTAAAGTCATTTGTAGAGGCATAAATTACTATTACTGTTTTTACTACTCCTGCTACTACTACCACCACCACCACCAAACACATAATATTTACACTTATTTACAATAAATTATCCTACTGTTCTTATCAGCTGTTTTTTGATAACACTAACTATTCCATATTAATTATAATAATGTGAAGTAATAGAAAAAACACATTTTGAATGATTGCATTCAACAATGGTCAAACACTTCTAATAAAGCTGTTCCTATCTAAAGCTTTCATTAAGTAATTGAAAGATCTGAGTCACTGCATGAATTAATTACTTTTCACCTGTTCAAATTAGTATTGTTTTTTTGCCATGCTTTCCGAAAGTGAAGGAAATTATTTTACATGCCTAACAGCTTATGTGTCTAGAACTTACTAGGACCACATCTACTCCAATCAAATAACTCACAGTGATCTCTTAAATCTCAGGGGAAACTGCTAATTCTGATACACTAATGTGTGGCAGCTATGTATAGATAAGTACATTTCAATGCAATACATATGAGGCAAGCTGGTGAATCCCACCATAAAACCTTAGCACTTCTCAATAATATCTTTTGTACATCAATAATTCTGGTATCAAAAATCTGCGTCCCAAAAAAAAAAAAAAAAAAAAAAATTAAGAAAAAGATTGCTTCTTAATAGTGAAAATAATCATAGTGCATAATCAGGTTTTAGTACTGCATCTGAATAACCGTGCAGACCTTGATTATAGTTTTACAGTTTTACGAAAGGTACTGAGAAAAGTCACACATAAAAAATGGCTGCAGAATCTCACTAACTAAACTGCTATCAGATACAAAGCAAAAACTTTTCTGTCTCTTTTCCAACCCTCAACTTTGACTATGCTAAACAAACCTGGTAGTAAGTAGTTCATTGTCATGGTATTATAGATGCAGAAAAGGAGGTAAAAAAATAAATTTATTATAGTTCAGCATAAGCAAACGTACAAACAGTGCTTAGCTTGGATAAGTAAGGAAATTAAGACACAGTCATATGTACTTAAGTTGTTCAGTTTGACCTGTGTTAATAGTGAGAAGGAAAATAAAGCAGCTGGTTAATTTGAAAATTGAGTTGCTTACCAAACTAATTAGGAACTGTACAGGTTCAAAGAGATGCTAGGTTATAGCCAGAATACTGAATATACTCTTGCTGATAAAATAATGACTGTTGATAAAATTGCGATATTGACTTAAATGAATAATACAGGTAGCCTACAAAAGGAAGTTACCTCACCAAACAGTGAGTAAAATAAACAAAAGTAGTTTAGAAGTTGCCTGCAAAAATAGGTATATAAATAAAGAAAAGGTAAACATTACATATACATTTTGAGGGTTCTTCTGAAATTCCATCAACAGCCATTAATTTCTGACCAGTACAAAATATGAAACAAAATGTCAGATCATAACTGTTAAGTAATCTCCGTATTCTGCACTTTGTCATATATAAAAGTTTAAGGGGTTTTAGTAATGAAGAAAAATTTACTGATGCCTTTTGACAATAGGGGAGATCTACTGAAAGACAACTGGAAACCTGTGTTTTTTTCTGCAAGAATTTCTTCAATGGCTATTCAGATGTGTAAACCTACTGTCTCAGCAACTAATAACTGTTTAAATGACTTTGTTTATACTCAGTAATCTGATTCATGCATGAGACCTACATTGATAATTTCTGAAAACACATAAAATGAACTCTAAAGTTTTAAGTCTTTATGCGTAGGATGGAATGCTTTTAATCTATGTAAATGTCTATGTAGCATGCTAATAAAAAAAGGCAAATAAAAAACTACAGCAGAATAAGGTGTAAACACATTACACATCCAGAGATTTTTTTAATTATAAAAATAATCCAACAGGTGTATTTGGGGTTTTTTAAAAACATTTTTCGTAGTGAAACAGTAACCGTACATTCACTCTACCCATCCCTCTGACCCTTCATTGTCTCCCTAATATAACTTGAATTGAATAATTCATATTAACTAAGTTTGTCAGAAAAATGAGATAATAAAGATATATAAGTTCCCACATACTTAATGAAAATTGGCAAGCTGATAACAGACTCAGGTTAAGATGTCATCCATTAGCTTAAAGTCATCTCCCTTCAAAATGCCAATGGCCTATACATAGAGGGCAGATATGAACCAGCCAAAATACGTTCAATTGCTTCCTCAGATTCACTTATAGGAAGAGAACCAAGACTTTTGGAAGGGGAAGGGAAAGGAGAGGGAGAAAACAAAACCCAACAAACATAAAATAAAAGTAAGCCAAAACCCAGAAATCAATAAATAGCAGAATCAGTTTTTGTGGTGGTGGTAGTTTTGTGTCTGGTGGGGGATTTTTGTGTAGTTTTGTTTGTTTATTTTGTTTGGGGTTTTCTTCCTTGCTTTTTGGGGTTTTGTTGTTTTTTATTAAGGGTTCCCTGAGAATATCCCTGTATAGAACTACATCCTTCAACTAGGAGAACAGCAGATAGGGTAGATCACATATTTAGGGAATATAGGTCTCTCTGCCAATACGTGCTGACTCTTAGTGATCCAGTCTGTAATCTGAAGGTCAGATTGTTTGCAAGTTCAAGAATAGAGACTTGCAGACCAGCCATTCAGACAGATTGCCTGGTGCTAATCTCATTTCATTTGGACATGAACAATCCTAAATTATTTCTACATGAAGGAAGTTAAAATGTTGAGGGAATTGATGCAACTGATGAAGTAATGAAAGCCAAACTCGAGCCAAGCTTCTCAGTCCTCTGAACAGACTCACAGGTCAGAAAAGACAACTCTAAGAGAAAGAAATTTTTTGCACCAGTTTTTTCTCTACTTAGTTATACAAAAGAAACCAGATCCAAGATTAAGAATGGTTACCAGAACCAGAGATACTGTTTTTTTACTGTTTATGAAAGTGTAGGTTGTTTTCCGAGCCACCAGTAAGTTTTCAAATTTTGTGTGAATAGAAGAAAGTGATAAGTGTTTACTAAAATACATTTCACTACCAAGGATGGGTTTTCTTTTGTGCACTGAAATAGCTGACATAAGCAGCTGTGTTTGAACCAGTAATGTACAATTTCTTCTTTCTATTGGAGGAAAAAATCCTGTAAGTTTTCTATACAGAAAAAGTTAAAACATTCATGTTTTAAGGGAATCATTTAAAAAAAAATTAAGTTTTAATGTAACTGCTGCAAGAAAAATATAAATATTGTATTCAAAGGCAAAGCTGACTTTCTAAAACAAACTGTTAGTTCAATATACAAGAATTTAAAAACACAAAACAGGGCAATGCAGGAAACATTCTGACTGATAAACTTCACATCACACATGATGATGACCAGAGAATTATTCTATAAGGGTAGTCACCAGTTTCACAACAAACTCTGTCAAATATGAGAAATAACTTTCAAAATTTTTTAGCATAAACATATTTGGATTATATTTAGTAAATTTTATTACTGTATTTCCAGAGCTAACCATCTCAGCATACATAATCCATGAGGTAAGACTGATAAATTTTAAAGAGTTAAGGATTGCATATTAGCAATTGTTAAAAATTATACAATTGATGAGTATATCCCCCTCTAAGTAGGCCATTAGATTTGCTAAAATTTAATATAAGCCAAAATTAATATTACCAAAATTAAACTGCTTTAATAAACTAAAACCCAAAAGATCCTTAATCAATATGCCAACTAGACAGTCATAGAAATGCATTAAATTGATTTGAAATAATTTGCTCCTCATCAAAGTATATTGGTTTTTATACTATCTCCATCCTATTTTACATGAACGTAAAATATTTTTTCTACTGAATTTCCCAATTTCTTCCAAAAATTAAATTTGAGAAGGAGTATCTACACTATATTTTTTTTCCTCCTTTTTAAACATCAATATTCCTTCTTATTCCCCTCTAGTGGTAATGCTATAGCTTTGAAGTTACACAAATAATTGCTAATGGATGAGAGTTCAAATCACTTAGAATTAGTTTGAATTTAGCAAGTTATTTATTATAGCATATTTTATTCAAACTAAATTTTAAAAGCTATGAAGTTTTAGAATCAAATGCATGAGATTCGACAGTGATATTTTCCAGAATTTCTGCAGAAATGCTGACATTTAGTCTGCCAACAGAAGCTTGAACCACATAGTAAAATATATATTATTTTTAAGAAGTTTAACATAGCCAGAAATTAAACATAGCCATAAAAGTCTTTGCTGTAAGTTCTTGCATTCCTCTGGGAAAAATAAGAAACTGCAAGGTGCTGCTCAAACCTCATTAAATATAACAGATGTTATTAAAACCAACTAATGAAAAATGTTGATAAGAAAATCACCCTGACATTTAGTTATGAACTTTCTCATGATAATGTAGTCTACAGGTGGAGCTAATGTTTTATGAGAAACATTACTTTGCATTCACAGATCTTTCTCAAAAGCCAGTGAAATGGAGCACATCCATGATGCTGTTTAAATATAATGTATTTCATAATGCATGATGCATTCCAGTGTTTAATAACTGCAAGAACAATGTCTGAACATCAATACAAATTCATTACTAATTATTGTGAGACACTACTTTCATCTTTGGGCCCTCCTGTATTTCCCCTGTATTTCAGTTATTAAACATTTACCTTCTCAAACGATTTTCAGAGTATTCGGTATGCAGCCCAAAAGGCAGATAAATTTAATTGCATAGACCTCACTTTCATTGAACATACAATTTACAGTAAAGATAGTAGGTCCAACACTGTACTGTAATCCTAAGTGATAGGCTGCAGAGTAATAGGGATAAAACAGCTGCTGTTTTAGTAAAAAAAACCTACTGAAGAAATGGCATGAAGTACTGCATATCTCTAGTGAGAACTGTAGAGTTCCAGATGGATTGCAAACTGGATACATGACAGATTCAGAAGCGGATGTCTACTATAGGGTCTTTAAAATGTTATTAAAGTAAAAAAGAAAGTTACGAGAGGTGACGTTATTATAGAATGCTATCTTCTTAAGATAACAAAAATAGCAATTAATATGACCTAATAATATTTTAGATTTTATTTTTTGGGCAGTCATGAAAAATAAATGTGGAATAGGTAGCACAGGCTAAAGGCTTTCAGATAGGAAGGTACATATAAAAAAAAATTGACAATTATTTGATAAGTAATTTAAAACAGACAAACTTTGACATATGAAGCATGCACTATATGACAAGCAATGAATAACTTGAGATAGCAAATTTACTACTTAAAAACTTAACTCCAAAGGAGTTGTGGGATCCCTCAGAGCAAATTTTTATCCCAATTCAAAAAGGAAAGACTGAAAACCCTTTTGTCATAGTTGCAAGTAGTTAAACTAACATGACCAGAGAGACCATTGCATTATATAATTGGTTTGCAAAATAGAAGAAAAAATAAAGATGTATGTGGAAATTCATTCTCAGTGTGTGGTTTTCTTGTTAGCTTACAGTGTAAGCTCTTAAAACAGGTGTGGGTGGGTTTTTTGGGGCTTTTAGGGGGGGGTGTTTTTTCATCTGTTTGTTTTTCTTTTTTTTCTTTTTTCTTTTTCGGGTACTCAGAATGTCAAATTCAATTTACTCAGTTACAGCAACTTGGTATTGCAACAAGAAACAGAAGCATTGCTCAAATAATTCAATCATTTTTCAGTCTTACCTTTTAAGCCAAATTAAACTAGAACATTTTTATGTACTTTGATATCACAGTTCAGAAATTAGCCATTAATAAATTTATAAATTCATAAACAAATACATATAATGAGTTTATTGTTCTCAGACTTGTCCCTCCAAAAATATTCAAATTAATTTTAAATAATTGTTTAGGTGCACTTATTTGTTATAATTAAGTAAAAGAAACATTATAATTATTTTTGTGGATTAAAACACCCTCAAAATATAAAACCCTGATTGATTCTTTTTATCAAATATGTTCAATACTGTCTTTATCCAACAGATTCTTATACAATGTCAAGCAATGTTATTATGAAATAAATATTGCTAGTTTCTCTTATTTAGACATTGCTAATTTATTAACCCTGTAATTTTGTTTTGTTTTTGGTGATTAGGATTCACATGATAGCTTAACCCTCTACAAACTATAGCTCAAATATCTTGTAACCACAAGCTCTTATTATGCAGGAAGGAAAATAAGCATATGCAACAAAATGAGATGATTAAGGTGGATGAGATTAATTAATGTGTACAGCATTCTTTCTTTCCATTAGTCCACACAGTATTGAGGACTTGTATACTAAGAGTAGCTATCTAGTTTGGAATTTTCCTTCAAATTTATGTAATTTCCTACACTTTCACTATAATATATTAATCTATAAAGCTTGTATAACTTTACTGAAAAGTGGCCTATGTCCTTTCATGAAAATTTTGTACACAAACCCAATTTTAAGTATATGAATTTTGAAATTAATCAGCTCATTATTTTACACAAGTTGTATTTTCTATCTGATGAAATACAAGCCTTTTTTTATTCCCTTAATTTATTGAGAATATAACAGGGTTATACAAGCAGTATGTGTTTTTTTAAAGGAAGGGGTTTTTTTTCTTTTTAAAAAAATCTAGTCTTTCATTTTTAGTCTCTGATATAAAAGCCTACAAAGATGCTACTAACGATATGGAGTGAATTAAAATTACAAATTTAAGTAGATATATCCTGACCTGGAAGAAACAACATGACAAAAAATTTCCAAGGAAAACTTTTAAAGTTCAGTACTTACACATACAACACTGTTCTGGTATCACCAACTTTCCCAGCATCTCCCACAGTAAGAGTATCATAGCCTCTTTCCAGTTCAAACTCTTCAAAAGCAAGCTTTATGACCTATTAAAATTAAATAACTCTGTTATTTCAAAACATATCCACATGTTTACTATAACAGCTATATAAAAATTACATAGGATAAGAAAGGAAGTATATTAAAACATTCTCATCTGTTGAATTATACAATAACAAGGTAGCAGGTATGAACTAGCAATTCATAGGAAGATGGAGGAGGCTGGTGCACAGAAATGCAAAAGCAGAAATTTCCTTCAATATTAATATTAAACTGATTCCATTCAATGTCTAACTGCTAATTGCCAAGAAAATTAGAAATTTCTATCTCAGAATTATTTGAAAAAGTACTTACTGAAACTATAATTTTATGAAATTAAATATAGTACAAAAATGAAATTCGATTTGTATAAAAGAACACTTCTCAGACAAGCGCTTTTAGAGTTCAGTGTTGGTAAGTAGTTGTAGGTTATATGTATGTGAATATATGGACATTGTATATTTTTGTAATTTGATACGAAGTTTTCTGCAGATAACTTGATATGAAAATGCAGAGTCTCACAGCGATTTTCCAAAAAATTATTCATTTTATCTTTATATTAACTTTTACAGGTATTGCTGGGTACATTTTCAGACAAGTTCAGCCATTGCATGAAAGTGCATTTAATTTTTCTTCTGTTTTGTGGATAAAAGAATATTTGGGTTAGATTTGAGCTTTTTACTTTAGCCATAATATGCTGCTCTTTTGGCAGCAGCACATGAAAAAAATAATGGTTTCCATCCACTTTATTCCTACGTGATCATCAAGGCAGAATTCAACTCAATCAAATTTTAGCCCTGTAAAAAAGCAGCATCCAAGCTAAGTTATTTGTTTAAACTTTCTCAGTATTAAAAGAGAAAGCTGTCCATCTCATTACTCTGTGTTGGAATTGGTAAAGCCTGGTCTAATATACTTTGGTGAGGAAGTTACGCACTACTGGAATAGGTGAGCCTTACATTCTACTCCGTGGCTTCAGTTTGTAACCCAAAGAAAAGGCTGTTTTTAATAAAATACCCATTGATTTAAGATAGCATATTGCCTCTTGCTATAAAGCCATGTCTTGCTTTTCATAACTTCCTTTGCCATCTCTGCTATTTGTATGATTACATTTTTTAAAGTATGCTAAATTGACTCCAGAAATAAGACCTCTTGTGGGTTTTAAAATGTAGCTAATATTTAATGAAGTGTCAATAAAAACCAAAGAGAAAGAGGTCTGAAGAAAAGCTAAATGGCCCTAGGATATGAATGAAAACATTATTAACACAAATATCTGTATAATTATCTTGACCATAGGGATCATAGGGGAGGGTTTGTGATGTAACACAGGTTTTTTTACAGCATATTTTACAGATCTGCCAAATTTTGAGACTGAGTATAATGCATTATCTAGATTCACAAAATCACAGAATTATGAAATCATTTAGGTTGGAAAATACCTCCAGGATTATTGAGTCCAGCCATTCACTGATCACCACCTTCTCAACCAGACCATAGCCCTAAGTGCCACATCCAGTCATTTCTTGAACATCTCTAGGGATAGTGACTCTACCACTTCCCTAGGCAGCCCATTCCAACATTTAACAATCCTATCTGTGAAGAAATGCCTTCTGATGTCTGACTTAAACCTTCCCTGGCACAGTTTAAGACTATGTCCCCTCATCCTGTTGCTTGTTGTCTGGGAGAAGAGCCTGGCCCTCACCTGTCTACAACCTCTTCAGGTAGTTGCAGAGAGCTGTATGGTCACCACTAGGCCTTCTGTTCTCCATGCGAAACAACCTCAGCTCAGTCACTCCTTATCAGACCTGTGCTCCAGATCCTTCACAATCTCCATTGCCCTTCTCTGGACACACTCCAGAACCTCAATGCCTTTCTTGTAGTGAGGAGCCCAGAACTGGACACAGCACCCAGGTGTGCCCTTACCAGTGCCAAGAACACCTCCTTAGTCCTGCGGGGCACACTGTTGCTGACACAGGCCAGGATGTCATTGGCCTTCTTGGCCACCTGGGCACACTGCTGGCTCATGCTTAGCCAGCTGTTGACCAGCACCCCCAGGTCCTTTTCCACTGGGCAGTTTTCCAGTCACTCCCCCCACAGACCCCCCACTGCCTGGGGCTACTGTGACTGATGTGCAGGATCCAGCACTTGGCCTTGTTGAACCTCATACCGTTGGCCTCAGATCCAGCCTGTCCACATCCCTCTGCAGAGCCTTCTTACCCTCCAGCAGACCAACACTCCTGCGTGGGAGTCATGAGTTTGCTGAGGTTGCACTCCCACACACTGAGGTCATCAATAAAGATATTAAAGAGGACTGGGCCCAACACTGACCCCTGGGGGACACCACTAGTGACTGGCTGCCAACTGGATGCAGCACCATTCATCATCACTCTGTGGGACTGGCCATTCAGCTATTTTTTAACCTGTCCAAGCTGTGGGCTGCCAGCTTTTCTAGAAGAATGCCATGGAAGACAGTATTGAAGACTTTACTGAAGTCCAGGTAGACAACATCCACAGCCTTTCCCTCATCCACTAGATAAGTCATGTGGTCATAAAGGGAGGTCAGGTTGGTCAGGCAGGACCTCCCCTCCTAAATCCATGCTGGCTGGGCCTGATCCCTTGGTTGTTTATTGTTTCAAAAATCACAAGAATTTCCAGCAATATGCTGCAGATAAAATAATATATATTTCCCTCTGCTCCTGATGTACCTTCTAGTGTTCCTAGATTATATCAGTGGTTAACATGCAAAATTTGAATATTAAGACTAATAAAGCCAAAGGAAAAAAAACCCCAAACAACAGAATCATAAAAGGAGAACTGTTTCTGGCAAGAAAAATAACTATGAGACTTTTAATGCAATTTTTATTTTATATGGAAGAGGAAACTTGATAGAATATTCCATGAGAAAATATGGCAATGTATTATTTAAGTATGCTCCATTTGGTTAGACTCACAAACTCTTTTCCATTACAATTTAAAAACAAATATGAATGTTCACCTTCTTTATAATGAAGTAAGTTAGGGGAAAAAAAGTAATTGGATATAAACCATAAATGAAAGATTTAAGTTTCTGGTTAAGCATATAGGAAATATCACAAGAAACATTTCTTTATGGGAAATATATTGTGAAGATATATTATACACTATTTAACAAAATCTTGTTATCTTCACTTCCATGATAATTGTTACTCTATGTTAACACATAAAATGTTTTGCAAAGACAATGGCTGAGAGTTATGAGGTCTAACTTAAATTCCTTGAATCTGACTCATAAAACCTAATTTTTACCATGTAAACAGCACCTGGTCTATTCATTGTTCCTTACACAGTCAGTGAACAGAAAAGGGCATTTTGTTTCTGTCATAAAATCTCCTGAGCTGGAAAGAACCCACAAGGATCATCAAGTCCAGCTCCAGGCCCTGCACAGAACTCTTCCCAAGAGTCACACTGTGCCTGAGAGTATCATCCAAATGCTTCCTGAACTCTGGCAAGCTTGGAGCTGTGACCACTTCCCTGGGGAGCCTGTTCCAGCACTCAAACATGTTCTGGGTGAAAATTCCTTTTCTAATATCCAACCTAAACCTCCCCTAACACAACTTCAGGCCATTCCCTTGAGTCCTGTTACTGGTCACCACAGAGAAGAGATCAGTGTCTGCCCCTCCTCTTCCCCTCATGAGGAAGTTGTAACTGCAATGAGGTCTCTCCTCAGTCTCCTCTTCTCCAGGCTGAACAGACCAAGTGATCCCAGCTGCTCCTCATATGGTTTCTCCTCCAGGCCCTTCACCATCTTCCTTGCCCTCCTTTGGACACTCTCTAAGAGCTTAATATCTTTCTTATATTGCAGTGACCAAAACTGCACACAATCTTGAAAGTGAGGCTCCCTCAGTGCAGAGCAGAGCAGGGCAAACCCCTCCCTTGACTGGCTGGCGATGCCTGATGCCCCCCAGGACATGGTTGGCCCTCCTGGCTGCCAGGGCACTGCTGACTCGTATTCAACTTGCCATCAACCAGGACCCCCAGCTCTCCTTCTGTGGCATGACTTTCCAGCTTGTTGTTCCCCAGTCTATACACACAACCAGAGCTTCCCCGACAGACATGCAGAATCCAGCATTTTCTCTTGTTAAATTTAATAGGGTCAGTGATTGTTCATCTCTAATTTGTTGAAGTCTCTCTGCAGGGCCTCTCTGTCCTGGATTTTTGTCCAGAAGGATCCTGTGAGAGACAGTATTGAAAGCTTTACTGAAATCCTGAAAGATGACATCAACTGGTTTCCGTTGACCAACTAGGTAGGTTACTTTTATTGTAAAAGCAAATTAAGTATGTGTTAAGCAGGACTTTACTTCATGAAGCCGTTCTGGCTGTGACTAATGACTGCATTGTCCTTCAGATGTTTTTCAATAATTTCCAGAATAATCTTCCCAAAAATTTTACCAGGCATGGAAGTGAGACTGTCAGAAGGTGGAGAAAACTTCCATTTAGAATTTATCCTTTCAATGAATATGTGGGGAGTATGGAGACTATGGATAAAATTAGCCTGACTGGACATAAAGCTCTGAATCATGAGAAGAATTTTGAAGATTTGCTAGATTAGAGAGGGTTTGTTCGTTGGTTTATTTTTGAGGGAGAATGTAAAACAATTTTCTACAGATATTGATACCTATATAGACTATCAGGCTTGAGGGAATGCTCTTTCCCCACCCCCCACGCTCCCGTGGCTAGCTCATAGCCCCGTGAAGCAGCAGAGACACACAGGCAGCTGGTGAGGTGAGCAGGAACAGAGAAAGACTTATTCAAACAACCCAGGCTTATAAATCTCTGGGGAGGGCCCAGGGAGCAGGGCTGTGATTGGATAAGGATTTGGGTGAAGGGGAGTGGTCAGGGGCCCCGGGTAGCCAATGGGAGAGGGGGAGGATCCATACCCGATGGGAACCCAGGGATGGGGGTAGGGATGGGGAGGGACGGGTGAGGTGACCAATAGGGTTAGGACAGGGGTGGAGCTGGTTATAGGGGCAGGGCAACCTGGCAGTGTCTCAGCAAACCATGTGCTCACTGCCCACGGGGGGAGTTCACAGAGCCTAAGGGAAGGCTTGTTACAATGAAACATGAGAGGTAAACAGTTTCTCTGCTTCTTTTGGTCCTGAATAGGTTTGCTGTAGTGATGATTCCAGTTCTAGAGGAGGTCTTTCCATCCTTCATACTAGGGGGTAAAAAACCAACTCTGAGGTGTTTCTCCAAAGTCACTTTTGTTTTGCAGCTAAAAATTCCAGTAATACTGATCTGATCCTCACTATTACATATGCTTATTATGAACTGATTAAAATGAAGGATAGAATTAATTTTCATTTAGAAAAACTGGAAACACAAAAACTGCTTCCAAACTTATTGTATTTATTTCTGGATGATCAATTACATTCTTCTTACAGAAGAATGATGCTATTTACTTTTTGAAATGTACGAGATGAAATTACCTTATAAGCAATTCAGAATGATTACTTATTTTTAGACAGACTGTGAAGACCAAAAAAACCCAACCAACCAACCAACCAAACAAAAAACCAAAAAAACCCACAAAGCTTAAAAATACAAGACGCCTAAGGAGGTACCTATATGAAAGCTCTGCAAGTGAATTTCCTGCCATAATTACTTCTTCATTTGAAACATTTTCCTTTTTCCTAGACACTCCCACACTTTCTATTTCTGCTGGCATAAGTGTAATTGCAAGTAATGGACAAAGGCAGCACCAGAACTGTAAGAAAGGCCTGGGTGGACATTGTGCCTGAAAGAAGCAGTAGGGCACATGGCAATGTGACGTCTCCAAAATTTGTAGGCGTGCATGTTCTTTTCACTGCCAATAAGACCTATTTTATTATTACTTAAATGTATGCATTCAGTATACTAAATTGAATGTAAAAAGTAAGAGCAGTGAATTTTAAGATGCAAGAAGAAATGCTTATACCTGTAATATAGCTATTTACAAGCAGATCAATCAAACAACTTCAAAAAAACACACATGTACTAGTAGAAATGTGCCTTATCCCCCATCCCCACAAAAGAAAATAAAAGAAAAAGAAACGCCTTGCTTGAAGGACCATCTCTTAAAGATGAGAAAATGCAATGAGACAATTTTTTGCTTTAGTAGAACTACAGTAAAATATATGATGATCACAGAAATAGAACTGAGGATCCTTGATTAGGAGTTTTAAAATCACAAATAGAAAAATAAATAGAAAAAGCTTGATAAAAGCTTTTTGCAACCGTTACAGTTTACTCCATTTCACTGATATACTAACTTCAAATATAATAGTATTTTCCTACTTTGCATTTCTCCCTGCTCTTACATAAAATTTGAAAGTAACACGATCTTTCAAATTTTTTTGACTCTGCCTTTTCTTTACAGACACCTCATGCTTAAAGGGATTTGAAAGTGAAAAAAGCCATTGCTGTAGGTACAAAAATGGAAGTATCATTATAGTCTTTCAGATTTCTAAATACTTTTTATAATTTCTAGAAGCATGGAGCCAGATGTTTAAACTAGAGCTTTAAACCAAGTTTTGGAGGATCTATTTCACTTAAAGAACAACATAACATAGAAGCAAAGCCAAGAGATGTTACCAGTGTTAGAGAATACATGCACAAATCCAGTATTCCTCAAAACTTCCAAAATTTTGCTCTTTCTCTAGTGCACTGTTCCTACAGGGATATGTCTTCAAGTCTTAAGAGCCACTGCAATTGTGGACAAAATGCAGAGGAAAATAGAAAATTGACTACAGAGATTAATATATTTTTGAGTGACAGCAAATTTATTGAAAACACTTGGATTACTCTGTCCCTTATTTTTAAAAAAATTGTTGAAGTTTTTTGGTAATATTGCTATCCAACAACTGCAGTTACTTAAAAAGCAATTATAAAAAGAAATTTCCTTAATTTTCAATATTGACATTATAATTTATATTTCTCATTCTCAGTAATTTATCTTTCTTCTAGCCCTTACTAATGACTTGAAAAATGAGCCTAATAACCAAATCAGGTAGAAATTAAATAAAGATAAAAAGGAAATAACAATAATAATATATCATATAATAGTAATTATGTAAAAGAAAAGGTGTTGATACTTTAAAAAAAAAAAAGAGAAAAAGTCAATAGTATAATCACAAGAATAAAAAAAATACAATGCTTTGTTTTGCAATGACTATCACCGTGTGACTGCCCTACACCTGCAATATTTCTCAGGTAAGTAAATACAGATTGTCTTTTTTCCCATTGGTTTTCATTCTTCGGATTGCCTATGATAACAGCTTTTCTGTATTCTCTACTTTGAATGTACTTGCAATATCCAACATAGCCATTCCTTATCCAGCTAATTAAGGCAAAATAATTTGATATCTTTAAAAGAAATTAATAGAAATAATCTTAAGAAATATTGGTTCATTTTGTTAATGTAGCAAAGGTTAAGAAGTGATTTGACCCTGATTTTAGAATAGTCCAATAAGGAAGAACTTCCTGATAAGGTATATAAATAATAAGAATGGACATACAGTGGCTGGAATCTAAAACTAGAAAAAATACAGAATAAGTTCAAAAATTAAAATAATAAAATTTTTGATAGCATGAAGTACCATTTCTAGTTGTAGCTCTATAACTAATAGCTCTATAACTAATCATATATTTAAGTAAATTAAATACATCCACAGTAAGGTAATGAACACATTATTAAATGCAGTTTTCTTTCTTGTGTAGAGGGAGACATGCAAAAAAAAAAAAAAAAAAAAAAAGAATCCCTTAAGGATGATTTCAGAGTTAACAGAACTGCCACAATCTGTTACTCAGTGAGAGAAGTAGTTTGTTGCCACGTTAGATTTTAATTTTCAGCTAAAGTACCTAGACACAACGTCAAATTTGACTTTACCATCTTAAAAAATTAAGACATTTTCCTTCTTCCCTTTTTTTTTTTTTTGATATGTATAAACATATATCATTTCTAAGCACACATGAATGGTATAAAGGATTTAAATTTAAATTCTAAGTAAAATAGCAAAGCCCAGTAAATATATAATATTTTGAATGAATTATCAGCTTGATTTAGGTTTGAAAGATAAAATTAAAACAATAAAATCCAGAATCACAAAAGGAGATAATTATTCATATGCTCATACTAAAAGTTTGAAATTTATCACTTTTTGACAATTTTAGACAACTCTCTGATATAGTATGATGATCTATTTCTCATTTTCTGCCAAAGGAAAATGCCAAATATATGGCTTTCGTTTTTGCTCCTGCTGCTGCTCCAACTGTCATTAGGAAACAAATATGGAACTATAAGCATTAAAGAAACACTATATTCATTTTTTTTAACTGAAGATTGGAAAATAAGGCAAAAAAGGGCATGCTTCTATTACTGTCTTTACTTGCCATTCATGAAAAATAATTCAACTCTGCTCATATCTTTGGAAATCTTTTTCAAAACATTTTAAGCTGTTTTTCTTAAGTGGTGAGCAGCTCCCACTGATGAAAAAGACACAGCAGTGATAAAAAAGGAATACTTTTAGATTTGCTGGTCCAAACAACATCTGAAAATATTATACTTTAAATTTGAAAATGAAGAGCTTTAGCTAGTGTTTGTTAAAATTAAGTTACACATAAACTAAGAATACATGAATCACCAGAAAAAAACTTAATTTAAATAAAGGCTGATCACTTTTTTTGGCCTTCAGAAATTTAAGCAGGAAAAACATACTTAGTTTACCCTGTTTGACTGTTGTCTTACTTCCTAAAGTCTTTAAAAAACAGGTTAACTTTATTAATTCAAAGTGCATATGAGGCTTCATACAGAACAAGAATAAAGGGTGACATGAAGAACTGGTTAAGTATTAAAGGTGCACATTCATTTATACAGGCACAGACTATGCTCTAGATAAAACCCTAAGTCGGAATCTGCAGAGTTAGATCTCAGCTTTGCTATTATTGTGTAGTCCTTAAAGCAAATAATTTCCTGTCCTTGAAAATTACTTATTTAATAGCATACCTCAAATTTTTTCTGGTATTTTAATTCTTCTTACTTAAACTTCATGTAAAACATGAATAAAATATGACAAAGATTCAAACTTCAGAAAACTTTAAAAAGAAAAATCTAATGAATTTTATGTTTCCCAACTGAAACATCATTGTACAACATTGACTAAGGAATTCAAATACCTTTGTAATGACATGTGGGCCAGTGGAATATCCAGGAGATAAAAGTTAAAAAAACACTAACAAAGCAGAATTTGCATTTGGGACCGTAAGTAAAACATTAATTATGGGAAATCTGTATCCTTAAAAGCAAACTAAGTAGTTCTAAGTCCAATATTATTTTTTAGCTGAACATAATGGATAAATCCTACATTTCATGCATTCTATAGCTACAAATCTTATTTTAAAGACTATTTCCTTCAGTACTCTCTGTCGACAGTAGGAGAAAGGTACATAGGCACCTGCTTTGTTTGAGAAATAGAGTACCTTAGCTTGTTGGTTTCTTGTTATTGTGGCAAAACAGTTCCAAGGGCACAAACTATTTAATCTAGATGGATATTGGCATCACACTGTATTGTGCAAAAAGGCAATTGAAGTGAATGCTGGAAAGCCTCCAGAGATACAAAGGAGATGCCTAAATATTTATTAGAAGGAAATGCCTTAGAAAAATGTAATGTGCCAGTGGAATTAATTTGCTAGAAATGTATACAGTCTTAGAGTTCAACTAATGTTTAATGTTATTTAGAAGAAACTGGAAAGGTCTGAACCATACTGAGCTGAGTTTGAAACTCTAAGAAAGCAGGTGTGTTACTGTGCTAATGGAAGGTTGTATTTATGCAAATAAACTTTAAAGGAAAAACAAGCAGTGTGTCAGCATGTAGTGTATCTCTCTTTGGACTAAATTCATGTGTCCACACTAAGATATTTTGTCATATAAAATGTCTTTGCATCCTGTCTGACTTCTGTCTCCCTCGAAAGATACGGATTTTCCTATGTCATAGCTGTTAGCCTTACATGGACATCTTGAATACCTAAGCATCTCACACAGTAAGATACTTGAGGATGGACAAATTAATTGTATCTTTTATGTATTGAAGGGTTCAATGCAATAAGAAAAAACATGCTTCATACAGAAAAAAAAATGTAAAAACATATAAACCACATATATATACATTTATACATGAGATTTTATTGTTTTTTTTTTTATATACATGGTGAGAATGAGGGGACTATGGTTGAATGCTTATTCCTATAATAAGTGTAGTAATATTACATGAATATTGCATTGTCACTACACCAAGTTTTTATATAAATCGTGAGAGTTTTTAGATTATGTTATATACTACAAAGTTTAAATATATTGAGATAAACTTCACTCTGAATAAAAAAAGATGCAAATAAGTTTGCCCTGTGTCTAAATTATGAATAACAAAAAGAAATGAATCTGAAATTTTGGCATTCATACTAACAGATTAACTTAAATTAATTTGAAAGTTGCATTTTCCCCCAAGGTTTTCTTCCTACTATATTTTTAAAATATACAACCACATGCCTTGTTGGCCTAAGTGTGCTTTCAAAATAAAAAACAAATTGTTTTCTGAATAATTCCCTGTATTATTATAGTAATCAGAATTCAAGGCCTTGTTACAGTAAACAAAACATATAAGGATTTTCATGTTGAAATATCCTCCTATCACTTCAACCCATTAAAAAGAAGTTGCTTTAATTTTTCCCTCACAGATAAGTAAGCTTTTGGAAGTTTATGTCATATCTGACAAAATTACATTTGTTTCATCTCACAAAATTACATTTTTTCCCAATAAATTCTAAATACAACAAAATTTAAGCAACCTCTACAATGTATATTTTTTTAGCCAAGGAATAAATAAAAATTTAAACAAAACAAAAACAAACAAACAAAAAATCAAATCAACCCAAAACCAAAACAGGAAAGGAACAATTTTGTTATTTTTGAGAGATCTGAGCTACCAACAGCCTAGGAAATAGTAAGAATGTTAGCACGTGACACCAAACTTCATAATTTACTGGCCATGAATAAATAACAAGGAAAGGGGCCATTAATTTCAGTCTGTGAGAAGGACCCACATTTAAAGAGTTCATGAAGAACTGTATCCCAGAAGAGGGACTGGGCGCTGGAGCAGGGGACAAGTGTGAAGGAGGGACAAAGAAGAGCTGTTAGTGAATTGACTGCAGCCCACATTCTCCACACTCCTGCACAACTCAGTGGGGTAGGATCTAGAAGAGTTAGACATGACAAAAAGTTTAGTTTGTCATCATCCTACTCCATTTTTAATTGTCAATAAATTATGTTCCCTGAGTTGACTCTATTTTGCTTCATTGGTGAGCAATCTCCCTGTCCTTACCTTGACCCATGAGCTTTTCCGTCTATTTTCTCTCCCACTGTCCTGATGAGAAGGGGGAACAAAAGAGCAGCTTGGTGGGCACCTGGCAGCCAGCCAAGGTCAACCCACCACAACCTTATAGTAGAGTTGCCTTAAGGTCACAAATCGAAACATTAAAATTAATTTTAATAAAATTACTTATGAAGATACTTGCTTTTAACTATCATAAATATTGCCCTTATATTAGTGATCATGGTGAGAAAACAAAATCATTTCTCCCAAAAGCCATAAAAATAATGATAATGATGACAGCACATACATTTTGAGTCTTATGCAGTAATTCTTCTAATTGTTTAAATTTCCAAAAATAAAAAGCACAACAAAAAATGTAATTGCATATTTAATCTTTTTTGCAATAATAGTCTATAAAGTCTAATAATAGTAATTTTAAAACCTTAGCTTTAAAATCTAGTATCCCACACCTGAATGTACTTTCTCAAATCCTATACTTTTGTTGAAAATGTTCCTTGCATCATGATAATGTATATATTTACTTTCATCCTTTGGCCTGAGGTTTATATGTATCAAGAGAAAGTGGTAAATATGATTGACTTTAATGATTACAGGCCTGACTCATATCATCTATGAGCACTTAAGTAGACCTTTGCCTGACCTATTGGTAAAAAATATACCAGACTCAGTGAAGAAGATCTTTGGTCAATAGTCTCAAAACCATGTGGCAATCTGCTCAAATATGTGGGTAATAGTGCCCTGTAATACCACATTTAGGCACAAGTCATTATTTGGATCTAATTCAAATTATAAAGGGGTAAACAGAACAGTTTCTGTCAGTTTGCATTAAATGAGGAGATTATGTAAAAACTCCATTAAAATGTAAAGAGAATAGTAGTTAAGGATAGCTGCAATTTTCCCTTTGCAGTATTTTATTATGTACTTTTAAATCAGTGTAGAACGTATAAATAATTTACTCCAGGAAAAAAACAAAACTTAATTTCAAAATATACTGTCAAAAAAATAACAGGGGGGAAAAAAAAAAAGGGAAGAATCTCTTTACAGATGCATTTCAAAGACTTTTAGACCAGTTTTAAGCAAGTTAGCTTGCTTCCAAAGACGTGCAATAACTTACTTTCTTGTTGAAATTCTTACGAACTTAGAAACATGAAGATATATTGGCTATAAACTTAAATACAATGTAAAACATACTTCAGACAAGCTGGGTCAGTGAGTAAGCAAAGCAGATTTTAAGATATAAGAACAAATTTGACTCACATGTCAATGAAACCTACAAACCAAAAAAGCCTTAGGTGGAGTTATGGATTTCCTTTTTTTCCTTTTAATCTGATATAAAAAATAGTGTTCTGATTTCTTGCAATTTCTTCTTTTGTTTGTATAAAAAATTATGAACACTGCAATGTAGCATGGCTGTAATGTCAACAATACAATGTTTTGGACCAAAATAATATTTGTCCAAAACTTCTTTTGGAAAAACTTTTGTTATCTTCAGTTCTTCAACAGCTTAGCCAGTAGATAAGTGATAAATTTCAGGAAATGTAGATATATCATGTAAAGCTGAAATCTGGCAGATAATGAGATTTTAATTTTAATCTTTTGTTTCACAGCCACAGGTGACCAGGAAACTGAGCACAAACAGGTTTGAGATTCTTTTATTAAGTGTTTTGTTTGGGTTTTTTTTTAAACATTTCAGTCATTCTGCTCTACAAGCTTCCTTAATCCAATGTCTCATATGACAAATAAGAAAGGTGAAAAGCTAAAATATTAAAATGAAATCTTTGGCTAAAGTAAGAGTTTGTGCATACAGTAATCTCTAATCCTTCTTAAAATATAAAATAAAATTGGGGGCAGACAAAAGTAATTATGTTCAAAGCTGGTCAGTCTTAAAAAAACCCCCCTAAAAGTAAGTAATCTCTGTAATAATAAAGCAGACCAGATACCTGATGTCTACCAAGCACTACTGAGTTCTGGTAAATATGTAGCCTTTGTATCTCTCTAAAATCTGATCAAATAAAGAATAAAGAAATTAAAAATATAATATGTATCTCACTGGTAAACACAAATTATTGTTTTCTCACTAATCCTCACTAAAAAGACACCAGTAGAAAAATAAAAAGTAGAAATAGAGAAGACTGTTAATGTCAAGTTATTTTTTTTTTTAATTCTACTACCATTGATAACTACCATTATTGTTTGTGTTTGGTTTTCACTACCATTTGCTTTAACCATGATTTGGTTTGTGCCTAAAGAAAAGACTTACTACAGGCCAATAACATGGCCAAGATCTTATTGTGCAGCTCTCTTTCCTATGTTGTTAAGAGATACAAACCATCAATAAGATTGAGTGAGAAAAAAAATATGCCTGATGCCAACTCAAAGTTCAACATTTGCTTTTCTACCACAGGAAATGGTATTTTTATATGTAAT
The DNA here is from genome assembly GCA_035583155.1 of Acropternis orthonyx. NCBI lineage: Eukaryota > Metazoa > Chordata > Aves > Passeriformes > Rhinocryptidae > Acropternis > Acropternis orthonyx. The sequence continues at coordinate 94,497,823 of JAWWEU010000111.1, read as the reverse complement.
AATTTATTCAAAAAACATTTCAAAATGCAGACGTGACACAATAAAGGAGATTTCTTCTTCTTATAACCCTGACCCTTAATCACTTTTTAAAAGAAAAAAAACAATGTTCTTTATGAATTACAAATTTAGATAACAATACTAAAAAATAAATGTATTTGAGACTACCATAATGCTATTAACTCTAAATATGGATCTAAAATGTCATTTCCAACCTATTTTATTCTCTCTTTATCACTATCAGTGTCTATTTGGTAGACAGTTTTACTGGCTAAATAAAAAAAAGTACTTGAATTACATCTCTGCATATACGGTGCCTCCATAAAAAGGTTATAGATAGGGTTAGAGTTAGATATAGATTTTAATAAAAGTTTTACTAGCATATTAATTCTTTAGGTTTTTTGCATATTACACTGTATGAAAAATAAATTTGAACCTGGAGACCAGCCGGCATCTGCAATAAGACTAATCTTGTCTTTTTGATACTAATGTTCAGGAGTTTTTATTTAAATTAAACTTTTTTTTCCTAAGGAAGATACATCACATCAATATATATCATAGGGAAAAAAAACCCAACTATAAAATGGTAACATAAAATATTTCTAAATTTTCCAATATATTCTGTATGATCTAGAAAATCATAGTGCAAACATATATCAATTTTGTTTCTATTACTGCAAACTGTCTATTGTTATAAAAGTCTATTCAAAAGTGCTACTCTCAGAACATTTGTTGCAGAATTTTCTCTTTGTCTGTTTCTGTACAGAAGAGCACTTCCCTCTCTTTATTAAAAACATTTTTCATTCTGTGGTTGCAAAGATAATCTAAAAACGTGAACCAAGGGCAAATATGAATATGTAGAAAGTCTCAGAAAATGGCTTGTGGAGATTAATTCTGCCCATTATGTCTCATCAGGGACCTTTGGACTCTGATATTAGCATTTCTCACAGCACCAAAAATGCTGTACTTTTGTTAGAGAAATCAATATTCTGAATATCAATAATACCTATTATCTCTTTTCTGTCTCCTTGTTTCATTTTATCTGGTTCAGACCACACCAGTCAATAAATGCCAATTGAAAAATTCAATTAATTACAGGACATATATAGACTGATCAGTTTTCCATCTCAGATGAACACACCAGGATTCAACTTAGAACCAGGAAGATTTCCTCAGACCTTTA
>JAWWEU010000111.1:94485741-94496543 GCA_035583155.1 Acropternis orthonyx | reverse complement strand
GTGTTGGGGGGCAGGTGTGTGGAATAGAAATTGATCAGTATAATTTTGAAAGGTTTTAGCTGTGAACACCCAAGAGCTTTATAAAAATAATGATGATGATGATGAATAGTAATAGTAGTAGTAGTAGTAGTAATATATGACTGCCCTAATTGTTGACAGCTATTATTGCATCTTTAATGCTTGAATAAGTGTCTTTTTCAATTAAATAAAAACGTAGAGTATTTCTTGAAGGTGAACAGAATTAATTATGTTTCAAACTGACATTTAGTCATTCATGATAAACCAATACGTTGGAACAACACTAGAAGGGTCAAAAAATACTTTGATCCCCATATGATGAAGCTGTCCAACAGTGAACTGAAAATAAAAGATGAAGACAATATTTAAATATTGAAACCATACCTCTAAATATTATTCATGTCTATTAAAGTTGCCATATAACTGTTAAAAGAATGGGACCTTATTATTCTTTGTTTTTTGAAAGATAAAATCATTTAAATTACTATAATGACTTTCTAGAATAAAAAAAAAATTAGTATATGAACGATATTCTTGATTTTTAAGTATTCATTTTTCAGCTGTTTGAACAAGAAAAAGACTAGACACAATGAAGTCCAAATACCAGTGGCAAACACAGTTTAGTGAGATATTTACGAGTAAGAATTAAAATTCCTGCATAATGCCATATTTGAATTGTAAAATATTTCTTAAAACTTGTATAAAATACTTTTTTTTTTGGTCCTTTCTTTTGTAAAATTATGTTTGTATTGTCAAATACCTTTAGGAACCATAATTAGCTCTGCACAGGGCTTAATGAAAAGTCGTAATTTCTTTAAAATCCTTTATAAACACTCTGTTGTACTTAAAATGACACAAAGATAAGCTTGGTAATTCTAATGTCTATAGGAATGGAAAATAATATCTAATACCTGAGAAATTTTTGAGATGCATATACAAACACATAAAATACTCCAATGTTGAAATCACTTCACTAATCAGAATCATTTAGGTTGTAAGTGACTGCTGGAAGTCATCTAGTCTAACCCCTGACTTAAGGGTAGGTACAATTAGAATTATAAAGTTTATTATATAAGATACTAGATTACCATAAAACTAGTACTCTGTTAAAGATACCACCTCCCTTTTACCACCTTATTGTAAATCCAATTCAGGAATTGTATTTTGATTGGCCTAATTAAAAAACATGGATTGAAAGTAATTATGCTGACAACAGTCTCTTACTCAGTGCAATATAAAATGTTTCAAAGTTTAAGTGGTCATAAAACTTTATAAGATAATTCTTCAGTGAGTATCTTTGAAACAGCAATCAAAAGATAGATGCACTTGACACATCCACAGGACTCATAAAGAGACAAAAGGAAAGAAGTAAGCAAGGAAAAATTACCACAGAAATGTTTCTTAACTGTATCACAGAATCATCAAGGTTGGAAGAGACCTTCAAGATCATTTAGTCCAACTGTCAATGCAGCACCTCCATAATCACACCTAAACCATATCCCCAAGTATCACATCTAGACACCTCTTGAACACTTTCAGAGATGGTGACTCCACCACCTCCCTGAGCAACTTATTCAAATGCCTAACCATTCCTGAAGTGAATTTTTCCCCTAATATCTAATCTGAACCTTCCCTCATGCAACTTTAGGTCATTTCCTCTTGTCCTTTCACTTGAGACATGGCAGAAAAGACCAATCCCCATCTTGCTACAACCTTCTTTCAGGTAGTTCTAAAGAGGTCTATCCTGAGTCTCCTTTTTTCCCGGCTGAACAACACCAGCTCCCTCAGCCCCTCCTCACACAACTTGTGTTCCAGACTCTTCACCAGCTCCATTGCCCTTCTCTGGACACACACCAGCATCTCAGTGTCTTTTTGTAAAGTGAGGGACCCAAAAATTAACACAGCACTCAAGGTGCAGCCTCACCAGTGCTGAATACAGGGGGACAATCACTGCCCTGGTCCTGCACTCTGTCCCCTCACAGAAGTCATTGATAAAGATGTGAAACAGGATTGTCTCCAATACCAAATCCTGAGAAACTGAGGTAAGTTTTTCTCCCAGCAAAGAGCACACCTGTTCAAGTAATGAGCAATCAGTTTCTCCAGAAGAATGCCATGGGAAATGGTATCAAAGGCTTTACTAAAGTCCAGGTAGACAACAGTTTTTTCCTCATCTACTAAGCAGGTCACCTTGTCATAGAAGGAGATCATGTTGGTCAAGCAGGACCTGCCTTTCATAAACCCATATTTTCTGGGCCTGATCCCCTGGTTGTCCTGCACATGCCATGTGAGCACATTCAGAATGATCTGCTCCATGAACTTCCCTGGCACTGTGGTCAGGCTGACATGCCTGTAGTTCTCTGGATCATCCCTCTGACTATTCTTGTAGATGTACATGTACTGATATTGTTTAATTCAAAGAACTGCAGAGAAATGAGACATATAGAAAATGTCTTCCAGAGTTCAAGAAGCATTTGGATGATACTTTCAGGCACATGGTGTGACTCTTGGGGGTGGTCCTGTGCAGGGCTAGGAGTTGGACTTGATAATCCTTATGGGTCTCTTCCAACTCAGAATGTGCTGTGATTCTGTGATCTGTAATACAATTCTTTTACCTCATTTTTATAGGAAAAAAAAAAAAATGTTTAAAGTAACTTGTTGCAAAAATCAACGCTAAGGATGGAATTCAGCATAAATCTAAAGAGTGGGGTAGTGCCTTTTGAAGGTGTAAGGTAAAATCCACATGTTGCCTGAAGATACAGGATCTGTGAGAGGTCCACAGTTTTCTGAAGCAGCAGTTGGAGGCCAGGAAGGATTACTTAAGGCATCTCAAATGGTATAAGAAGCCTATGGTGAAGCAAGTAACTGAAATGTGCTCTAAAACACCTAAAAGTAGATGTTTACCCATTTGTGTTAAAGTTGCTTGAGGTATCTAATATCTCCCTGGATTAAATACAGCTAAAAGAGTATTCACCACAGTGGCATCCAGGTGCCTGCTTCAGGCTAAGCTGATTTACTGTGTAGCTTTCCCTGGTTATAAATGTTTGATGAAAAAATGAACATGTGTTTTCCTTTTAGATAAGGTCAAAACAGAAAGACTACTGATTCTACAGAGTTAGTAACTGTCTAATATAGAAAAAAAATTATGTGTAGGCATTTATTTCTACACACATAGAATTGCACATATGTAATAGCATGCATGAGAGATGCCATGAGGCAAATATAATCTACCAGTAAGCCTCTTTAAAGCAGTGAGTGAAAAAAAAAAAAAAAAAACCAACACCAAACCAACCTAATTATAGAGTAAAACCAGGTAGACATCAAAATATTTCAAAATATCTAAGTTACAATTAAAAAGAATGATCATTCAGGAGGCTGTTAACTTGACACTCTGATAATAGAGAACAGTACTACAAATTATGTTAATTGTGTGAAAGACTGAATTAAAGCATGACACATACTCTGTGTGCATACTCTGCATAAGTGCCTTCTTTGTCTTGGAAAAAAGCAGCCAAACAAAACAACAAACAACTAGAAAGTAGCAAGAATATATTCATTATAGGTATTGTCCTGAGTAAAGTAGCTTCTCAAACTACTTTGTTGTCTGGGATTTGTGTTTGAATTTCATGAAGATAATATAAAATCTCAAAGTACATTTCTGAGCATTCATTTGTTTACCCGTAGACCCAATTCAACCCTGCATGCATAAACTGCCTGCAAATGTCAGGCTTCTCTGTGTGTTATGATTTTTATACCAGGAGATTAAAATACATTCACATGAAGGCTTTGATCAAGTGTGCACTTCAGAAACAATCTCCAGTCATCTCTTACTGTGCTTTGATTTCCATCACAGAGCAATCTCAGAGCAGATAAATTGATTTCTTTGGATAAAAGTAAGCTAGAAGGTGTTTTCCAGCCAGTAACAGGCATTCAGTCTAAAGAAGCAGAACTAGTTTCCAGTAAAAACCCTGAAATATACACATAGTGGGAACCTCATGCCCTTAACACTAACTGTTTTGCAGTATAAAGCTGCTTGTGGTGCACAGCACTACTAAGGCTAATGTGAACATAGCCTAATTTATTCTCTTAGGACAACTGGAAGCAATATTTGGATCCTCTCCTTTCTGTCTTTCTCTCATTTTCCCACCCTCTGAGATTCTGCTCATGCTCTGCAGATGTAAGTTTCTACAAGATCTCCATGTGAAGTCAAGAAATGTTAAACAGACAATATATTTTTCAGATTTACTTAAAATCCCTAGATTCACCTTCTAGAAACTTCTGTTTTTTTGACTGAAGAAGTTAATTAGAGGTTTTATCTTCTTGACTTGTACTTTGTTGCCTGGTACTTATGCAAATAGCTATGGAGAATGCTGCTTAAGAATGACTTCTGCAGGGAGGATAACATCTACATGAACAAAACTCTGCATTCACAGAGTCTGTGAACTCCATGACAACAGAAGTCTTGTGCCTTACAAAAGAGAACAGCCATAAGAGGAGAATCAGAGTCCTGATGAAGTTCAGAGAAAATGTAAATTTCTTATTTTCACAGCTTCAAAATTCACATGTTCTACATGATCTGTCATTGTCTTCCACCCATTTCACTATCAAATTTAAAATTAGAAATTATTAGTAGTGAATTAACTCCTCTTAAGATGTTTTCCTTTTTCCTTAGGCAGAAAGATGAGTTTCTGTAATGAGCTGGTCTCCATTTTAATCTTTCATAGCAACTAGAGAGACCTGGATCTCATTCTTGCAGTGAAGCCTCTGTTTATGCCTCACTTCAATTCTCAATGCTTTATCATGTTGCACATGTGATATCTTTGCTTATTCATATTTCAGAAAGATCAGTAAGTAAATCATGCTCTAGTGATAACTTATTTAAATTACTAAACCCTTCACTTGGTTAAAAAAAATTCCTTTTGTTGTACTGAGGACAGTTACCACTAATGGGAATCAGAAGGAAAACAATGTTAAGAAACCTCACCCTTCTTACTTGCCGTCTCAAAAGGAAAGGGATAATTATCCTAACAGGTGCTTCCTTTTTTGAAAGGTATGAAAAACTCAAAATGTGTGGTGCCCTCCCTCATGATTTTACTTTTTAAATAGTAAACTACTTGCAATATTTCAGGCTCCATTTTCTCAGCAAGACAATTGGAAGAAATGAAATGCCTTTCCATGTCCTGGAAAAGTAACATCTTCACTATGCCCCCTTCCTAAAGTGGGAGCTTGTCCAGTGTTTCCCTCCCATGTGCACCAGTGGAAACACTATACAGCTCTTAATTCAAATCTTCTTCCTTTAATATAATACAGGAGTTACTATAGGTCTGGGATGTGATGAGAGGTGCAAAGAGAAGGCCTTTGAGAGCATAAATATGTGAACTGCTTGATGCAGATACTTTAACCCCTTAACCAATTTACAACTTGTAATTAAGAAGAGGGTACTCCCACACAGTTAGTCTCTAAAGACCAAATCTGAATATTGCTTTGTGGTTTAAACACTGATTAAAATCCATGTACATTAGCACAAAAAGAGTTGTTAAAATAAGCTGCAATATACATGAGTTTTAGGTTATATGGTACAATTACAATTGATAAAAAAGAGTCAAAAATATTTTTTAAAAAATAGACCCTATTTCTTCTCTAAATCAGTATCATCTATTAATTGAACAAGAAAAAAAAATAGATTCCAATTACTAAAGAAGAGGTGATCCAGTCTATGATCTTGAACAAAGTAAGATTTAATATTGGATTTTTTTTATTTGAACAAAGTCAGATTTTTTAAAGATGATTCCATGGATTTTTCCATTACATATAGTTTTTCAATATAAGAAACCTGCAATAAACTGTAAGAAATGTTGTCATGCACAAAGGTTATTATATTGCTGTGATTAAATATTTTAATATCAAATGAGGAGCACCTGGTGGAGCTGGGATTGTTCAGCCTCGAGAAAAAGAGGTTATGGGGATACCTTACCACTACCCAAAAAGAGGATGTGGTCTGTCTCTTCTCCCAGGTAACAAGCAATAGGATAAGAAGAAATGGCCTCAAGTTGTGCCAGGAGAGGTTTAGATTGAATATTAGGAAAAAAATGTTTCACTGACAGAGTGTCAAACATGGGAACAGACTGCCCAGGAACACGGTCAAGTCACCATTCCTGGAGGTATTTAAAATACATGTAGATGTGGCATTTAGGGATATGTTTTAGTGGTGGACTTGGCAGTGCTGGGTTAACAGTTGGACTCTATGATCACAAAGGTATTTTCCAACCAAAATAACTCCACAATTATATGACTAATTAGGATTTATGTATTTATGTATATCATCTTTAAAGAGTACACACCAATATACCCTCAAGTGGAAACAGTACATTTCTCCTTGAAATACATGTAACATTGGAAAAATGAAATTGCCCAATAAGTGTTAGAATATTTTTGAATCCATATTTTGTTTTATTTATGAATTTACTGAAAAAAAATCATAAGGCAAATAACACTATCTTTTCATTTAATCAAATTTCTTTAAAACAACCACCAACTAAACTTCAAGTAATAGCCAAGCAGAAAACAAGAAATTAAATTAGCATAGAATCACACTGAGATTTCCTAATGATAATTGCTAAATTTAATTCTTTTAAATTTGGTTGTTACTTAATTTCCAAGAGTCTGACCAAACACCTCTACTTTTTTCCACATAGAAAGACTATACTTCTTCCCGAAATATGTGAAGGCACAAATAACTGAAAAGGTGTCTGGTCACATTTATCCAAACTATTTTATACTTCACTCACTATTTTATAGTTCACTCACTGCTTCCAAAGATGAAATCTGGATTTAAAAAAAAAAAAAAAAAGTATATATATATTTGTGTATAAATGGATCTACTTCACAGAAAAACTAGAGAGAGCAGCCAAAATGCCTTACAGCACAAGCACAACTTCTGCAATGTCATCAGTTTATTCTGACTCAGACCACTTCTAATATATGAAATTCACACAGGGTCATCACATTTAAAAATTTGCAAGGGGAGATTCTGCTGCTCACTTTTCTGCTCTACTCTGGCCTGGCACAGCCTCACTTTGAATATTCTGTGTAATTTTGGGTACCACAATATCACAAAAATATTAAGCTATTAGAGAGTGTCCAAAGGAGGGCAACGAAGATGATGAAGGACCTTGAGGGGAAGCCTAATGACTTGGAGGAAACTGAGGGGAGACTCATTGCAGTTACAACTTCCTTGCGAGGGGAAAAGAAGGGGTAGGCACTGATCTGATCTCTTTCCCCTGACCAGTGACAGAATCCAAGGGAATGACCTGAAGTTGTGTTAGGGGAGGTTTAGGTTGAATATTAGAAAAAGGTTCTTCCTCCAGAGGGCGTTTCAGCACTGGAACAGGCTCCCCAGGGGAGTGGTCACAGCACAAAGCTTGACAGAGCAGAAGAAGCATTTGGATGATGCTCTCAGGCACATGGTGTGACTCTTGGGGATGGTCCTATGCACAGCCAGGAGTTAGACTTCAGTGATCTTTGTGGGTCCCTTCCAATTCAGCATATTCTCAGATTTTATGAAAACATTCTCCTAGAAATTGGAAAATAAAAATAGCAAGACCTATAAAAAAACTGATACAGAGGGAGTAACTATTCAGTTTAAGGCATAAATCTCTCTATTAAAAAAGTAGAGGTAACATATCTGAAAAAAAATAGGGCCAAAATCTGAGGAAGCAATAGGGAAAAAAAATGCAGTGGCATTATTTCTTTTGCTGTAATTGCATTTTTTTATATGCATGTACTCTCCTCTGTGAAACTATTCTTCCTTTGACACTGTGATAAAACAGTCTTTCAGAAACTCTGGTTTCTACTGCTCAAATCCATCATGAAGGCAATGTGGCAGCACAGAAAACTGCAAGGTTCCCTGCCCTCCAGCCAGCACTCTTCCCTGGTCTCTTTACAAAAGAACACCTGAATTATGCTGCAAGCGCTTCACTTGTTACCTTTCCAGTGAGCCTGAAACAGTGATAACAGTTAGATATTAAATAAATGAGGAGTAAAATACTGAGATGATTGCTGCATGAAAAAGGGCCGGCCAGACTGACAAGCTCTGTCTAAGCCATTTTTCCTCTGGATACAAAGATGAGACCAGTAACCAAACTCAGCATGTCATTGCTTGTTCTATCTCATCAGAATACTGGAAAATGTCAGAAATGAGAAAAAATTCATTAAACAAGTTATTTACTGCTGAAAACACTGGACATTAATTCAAAGAAAAATTCTGCATAGAGACACAGAAACAATCAGAGATGTGATAAACAACAACTTGTTATTTTCTAGTACAATAGATTAGCATTAAGCATGTATATATCTGATGCCTAAAAGCTATTCTCACTTTGGACAGTTTATGCGTGACATTTCTAGAACATAGGGGAATGTTTAAAAAAGGTAGTTAAATTTTTGCTCTTCAAATGTTGCAAGGTTTAATCATTAAGAAAGTTAGAATTCTTAAAAAATGACTCACACATAGGCAAGTGACTGGCTGATAGAGACCCCAAGAGGTCTTAGAGATTACCTAATTGAAAACTGCGTTTAAAAGATAGTGTAAAGAGTCTGTTACCTGTACTGTGGATCAAGCCAGACTGTCAATGTTCACATACTAAAGGAAGCCATTTGGAAACAAGGACAGGAAGTACCAAGATATTGGGTTTGATGTGGTGGTGATTCTTAACTATTATTATAAATTAATACAATTTGCCAAGTGCTGAATCATTGTTCCTTTTCCTCTAAAATACATCAAGTCTATCCATCTTTCTTTGATCAAGTAGCTGACAAAGCAGCATGCTAATCTATGTTAATCCCTTTCACAATATACAGCAGGTGCATTAATGCCTACCTCGATTATTGCTGAGATCACACTTTAGGACTAAACTTTTTGTCTCTATTTACTTCAAAATTGTGTGTGCCATTTTCTGTTTTCTAAACAGCTTAAACCAAAATATTTAATTATTTAATTTACATTTCCAAAATTATAAGTCCACCTCTCACAGTAAGCATTGAACATTCTAGATTTTCTTTATTTCATGCAATCCAGGATGAAAATTTCATTTTAAATGAGTTACAATACCCTTTGAGGTGTTTACTTTGAAAATAGAAAAATCCTAAAGAAGTAAACTTAATTTAGGCAGTGCACGTATATGTTTTAAATTATGGGGGAGACAATACAGGCCATATAGTGCACTCTTGAAGCTGCTTTTCCCATGTTGTCTTAGCTATCAAATTAGCCCCAGTGCCATTTTTGCCACGTGACACTCAAAAATCTTTTAATTCTATAATAACTTACTGCAAAACCTGTCATATTTTCTAGAATAAGTAAAGATTCCAATAAGTAGAATTACCTCTAACACCTTCTTCCTCAAATCTGAGATTTGCATGTCTTACCATACATGTGATTATTTGGTCCTCTGTTTGTTAATGAAGGACCATTTATTATACCTCAAACAGCTCTTTATTTAATAATATGAAGTTCCTGCTTAGTAATACATCAAGGTGAGCTAATTAAAAGAAGTGCTGAAACAAATTTATTATGTAAATACCTGGAGGCTTCTATTTGCTGTGATATCAACACCAAATCTTTAGCATTGCTAAAGCAAAGTGAAAGGAAGGACAATAATTTTCAGAAAACACTGATATATTTCTAGAATAAACTGATTTTTTTTTCCCTATACACACACTTCACTATGCAGTCTGTGAATTTCTTGGAATTCCCTATTATTCACCTGTAAGTTATGAGCTGACATTTCCTCAGTAGAAAAGGTTCTGAAGAAAAGATTTACAGGAGAAGATAGCCAGTGATTACTATACAAAAAGAAACAATGACCACCCATGACCCAAGGCAAAGCAAATGAATATGCTCTGGGAGGTAACATAGAGCTGTAGTTGCCTAAAATATTCTGTAGTGCTTGTCTCCTTGTGCAGTAAGTGTTTATGGCATCCTCATTATCAACCCCTTCAGGCTGCCCAGGGTCCACAGAAATAATTTATGCAGAATACCTAAAAATGAAGGAAAAAATCAACTGGAAAAAAAAAAAAGAAAAAAGAAAAAGGGAATATAATGAAAAACTGCAAGGACATTTGCAGTATGATATACTGTGAATAGTTGCAGACACTCCAGGAAAAAAATTCTACACGTAAACAGTGATATCTTTGATTTATACATTTGACAATGTAATATTGAATAAGCCTGATAGTTCTTAGCATCGGAATTGACAAATAACTGGTTGACAAATAAGATAAGAAAAGAATGTGGAGATTTAATTGGAGGAATTTTTTTTTTTTAATACAGTGACAGAATATTCTTATTTGATACGTGCTCTGTTATGAGTATTTCCTGTCAGAAAAAAAAAAAACCTGAATTAAATCAGAGAGTAGTAATGAGTTTATGTTGCTATATTTATATGTTTTGGATTGTGTAAGTAAAATATTCAGGTGTTTATTTACATGTCTTTGTGTGAGAGTGCATGTTCAGGAGTAATAACAAATACGTTGATTTTAATACTACAATATGTGGAAAGAAAGGAAGTGTCTTGTATTTAGCTTCTCCACGGACACCCCCTTGTCGCGGGGGAGAAGCTTGCGTGCCCTTATGAGGTCGCGAGCTATGCTGGCAGTGGTTTGTGCCTCCGGTAGGGTCTCCCATGCTAGTCAGGGCTCAACTGAAGGGTCAGACAAAGTGTGTCCACGGGCAGGATGGGCTTGCCAGCCTCCTGGCAACCATCCTAGGAGAAGGACAACTCTAACTCCAA
>JAWWEU010000111.1:94475619-94485641 GCA_035583155.1 Acropternis orthonyx | reverse complement strand
AAGTCAGTCCAGCAGTTCACCTATCTGGGAAGCATCATTTCCTCAGATGGTAAGATTGACAAAGAGATAGGCAACAGGTTAGCAAAGGCATACAGAGCTTTTTGAAAGCTCCATAAAAGTGTCTGGTGCAATAAACACCTGAAGAAAAGTACAAAGATCAGTGTCTACAGAGCCATTATACTGTCCATTATTCTTTATGGGTCTGAATCATGGGTCATCTACCACCACCACCTGCGGCTCCTTGAATGCTTCCATCAGCGCTGCCTCCGTACGATCCTAAACTTCCACTGGATTGACTACATGACAAATGTGTCTGTTCTTGAACAGGCAGAGGTCACCAGTATTGACACCATGCTGCTGAGAACGCAGCTGCACTGGGCAGGACAGGTCTCCAGGATGGAGGATCATCGTCTCCCCAAGATTGTGCTCTATGGTGAGCTTGCCACTGGCTGCCACAAGAGAGGAGCCCCCAAGAGGAGATACAAGGACTCCCTGAAACAATCCCTCAGCCTTGGCCATATTGACCACCATCAGTGGTACACTCTGGCCCCCAGTGGGGAGGCGTGGAGACACACCATTCATAATTCTGCTGCTTCCTTTGAGAGCACACGCAGGATCAGTGTTGAAGAAAAAAGACAACATAGAAAGAACCGTGACTCGACAACATCACCTGTGGAGACTTTCCACTGTGCCATTTGCAACTGGACTTGCCTATCTCGCCTTGGCCTTTTCAGCCATCAGCGCACTTGCAGCAAGTGTGGGTAGAGCCCTTCCCAAATCTTTGTTCATGAAGTCTAGCCATGATGATGATGTGGAAAGAAAGGAAGTGTCTTGTATTTAGGTATATTTAATGGATATTCAAATATGGCTCAAGAAGTCTGATTGATTCTCTGTTTGAAAAAGTTGTGCGAAGCCCTTTTTTTATGAGGAAATGAAATGCTGATATTGTTTGTGGAATAATATATCATAAAACCAATGGGTACACTGTTATGCTGAACAGTATTGGAAGTACATTGAGAAATTGTGAAAAAGAGCCTACTTTTTCTTCAGTGGTTAAAAATAAAAGTTAACATTTCAGCTTGCCATTTATTTATCTGTTTTTAAGGTCCATTTAAATAATGAAAACAATTAGGATTCTATATTTGAATTTTGTATATAAACCTTTTACTTTCTGAAAGAAAAGAAAAAGAAGAAAAGATTAAAGCTAAACAGAAAATAAATATATTGATGGAGATCAAAACAGCAAAAAAAGAAGAAAGTGAGGCAGACCAACATGAAAGGGCAAAAACACAGAGGAGGAAGGAAATTATGGAGGAATTCTAAGTGCATTGATAGCAGATAAGTTCCTCCAAGGAAAAAGCTGGAGGCAACAACCCAACTCTCAGCAACAAGAGAAGTACATATATGGCAGCAGATGGATAACAGTAAATGTCAATGATGAAAGTGAAGTTGCTGTAGTTGTTTTTTTGTCGTTTTGTTTTCTTGTTTTTTAATCTTTAAAGTCTACCTCTGGCAATTGGAAAACAAAAAGGCATGCTTATGTGTTAAACAGTTCAGAGAGAGGGAAGGTGGTGGTTCCATTTTTTGAGTAGAGAATTGTTTTAGCTATAAAATAAAAAATTCAAAGAGTAATAGCCTGGTTTTGTTTTGCAAGATATAGGCTAAATAATTAAGAGTGTTTCAGATACCCAGTCTGTAAAAGTGTTTCTAAGAGAAAGGGAAATATAGATCACTTTCGCTGCACTGAGTATTAAAGGGTCACAATAATGAATTTGTGCATTAATGCATTTGCAATCTTACCCTAGCAGATACAGAAGAAACCTATCACAGTGAAAATATTGCATCTTGCTCTCTTTTGAAAGGGAAAACTCTTTTTTCTTTTTCCTTGATCTGGTATTAGAACGTGAAGAAACAGAAGCATTAGAACTTTTTAAATGGCATGCTTTTGTATTTAACAAAACCACTGTGATAACTGTGAAGGTTTTGAGGTTTGGGGTTATTTTTGGGGGGGTTTCCTTGGTTGATTTTTTTTTTTAATAGTTTTCATTAAGCCATGTATATATGGCTTAATCTTTCCAATTAAAACCTTGAGACATTTTAATATCTTCACCTTTTTTGGACACTGAATCTTTTGTTTGCCTTGAGTGTTGCATTACCAGCCAATACATTCCAACTGTCTTTCTGAAATACAGACTTATTGCAATAGCAAAGACAATATCAGAGCAAATATACTGCTAAGTCTCCTTCTTCAGTTTTTCCATTCCTTCATGTATATGCTTATATAGTTTCTTTCCAAAATTCTTGCTGGTTGTTTGTGGGTTTGTTTTTTTTTTTCCCCCCTAAAGTGCCATTTCCAACTCAATATGTCATACTTAGTTATATATGAGGCTCATAAAATTCACACCCCACAGCTAAATCTCACTAGTGTAAATCTGGCTGGTATCCTGAAAGCAAATATGAGATACTGAAGAAAGGTAAGGCTCAGCAGTTAGTCTCTTTTGCTCAAAAACAGCATGGAAGATGGAAGGTCGGACAAAAGGTAAGCAGTAAGGAATATAACTGTCAGCCTGTATTTGTGAAAATTGCCTTATGAAGGAAGAACTTAAGAGCTGGGTATTTTTCTGCACCTAATGTTAGAAATCATCTGAGAAAAATAAAGTGAATATCACAAGAAATAAGCAATAAGTGTGCTTCTTTGGTTTGCTTTTCTTACAAACCAGAAAATACAGCAATTTCCTGTCTTGCAGGAAATTTGTGCTTGGATCATTTCAGAATGAGTACTGATGATGGGTCCCTCTTCCATCACTGCTTCCCATCAGCCTTTAAAGATAATAAAACTAATGTAAAAATGAGACATCTAATCTTAATATAGAAAGCAGTTTTGACTTGGGTCTATCAGTTTCACTAAAAGACTCACTCTTAGAAATAAATGTGTTAATGTAGGAGAGATTTTCTTCAACACTTTTAGTTAAATCTGGTATAACTCTACTCCAAAATGATGTTTTTTCATTCAACATATGGCTATTATAGGACCCTTCCCATTCAATCTGTGCAGCATATTCCTTATCTATCTTCCACAACACCATGTACATACTAAACGTTACATGCTAAAATTTAAAATATCTAAATCCTTTTTGGTTCTGATCCAGTGAGAGCGAACAAGGCTCAGTAATTTAGTTGATCAGCCTATAGTGGACTGCTTTAGGAAGAGATGAAGCACTGCTTTGATTCTACTGGCTATTTGACAAATCTCCATCAAGCGTAATTGGAGTTCAGACACATAGCACCCATATGTGCAAATCGAATTTCATTCTAAATGTCTTCAATGCCAGAATGGAGTCTTCTCTTCCAGCCCTCCATCTCACTCACATGACATTTTGAAAGGTAGAAATGTCAGCATTGTTAATAAAATCAGAATAGTCTAATAAGTATACACAAAACACAGAAGACATCACAAATATATAACTTTAAAATGCAAATTGTTCTTGCTTTTGCACAATATATGTATTTTTAAAGCATCAGTTGTTTGTATATAGAACTCTGCATTACAATGTATGTCTCTAAATTCAAATTGAAGATGAACATATACTGTAGTGAGTCAGTTATATATAACATGTTTTTTTCCAGTAGGCTTACAAGTACATTTTACACATTATATTAAAATATACAGACTCTTCTTTTTGTTTTGTTTTGAAATGTATTTAAGACAGCACAGAACCCAGGCTACCCTGTAAGTATTGTAGAAGATTTTAAGATACTGGAAGTTTAAAATCTCATCCTTATACTGCAGTAACAGCTTTCTCATATAATTGCTTTAGTTACACTTTGTGTTCAAAAATTGTACTGTTTGATTATGAAAAAATAAATAAATACAAAAGCCTATTTCAAAGCAAGAGGGAACTCAACCAGTGTTTGTTTGTTTTGTAAGATCTTCATAATTTTAATTTTAAATCATGTGAATCCTTTGCCAATTATATCACAGGCCCATAAAATTAAATATTCTTTTCCAGCAAATGAAAAATAAAAAGGTTAATATTTAAGTATGCACATTCTCATATGGCACAAAGATCAGTGTTAATGCTGTGTGAAGCAGAAAAGAGCATACAAATTGCTTTCATTTTCCACAAGTCATGGGAAACCACTCTTTCAGGAAGGTCTTAGTGTATTTGTATGATCTAGAAAGCACAGGATGTACAAATGAGGCAATCCTAAAATCACAATGACTATTTCCTTCACTCTGTTAAATCAGTCCTGAGACTCATGAAATAGTAATTGAGAAAATCACTATCATGAGCCAGTACATTGCCATAACTGTAAAAAAAGTCAAAGTCATTTGTATATCTACATATTTTTGATCCTCAAGATGTCTGCTGAGGGGATAAGTTCCACAGATAAAAAACCAAAACTGTGGTAGGGTTCTGGTAATCTCTTAGGGATAAGCTATATGGTGCTCAGCAACAGTTTTCTTCCCCAGTCAGAGTACCCTGTTAGACTGCACGTTCTGTAGATGTGAAACCTTTTATTACATCTGACATGATGGTCTGAGGAGGCACTTGGAGGCACAGGAACCCTGTCTATAATGAGACTATGAAGAAACACACTATTTATGAATTCATTTTCAAAAAACCTGCTCTAATATTAAGCAATATGACACCATAAATCCATCTATCTGGAGCAAAGTTGCCTGTTCAAACACAGGTTCTGAATCTGTTGCACAATTATTGTATATGCATAAGCTACTTACATGGAAGATGTGTGTCACTAATGGATCATGTCTGAGCTACCACAAACTTTGAATCAATTAATGAATCAATAAGATAAACTCATTCAAACCTCCTGCATATTATCATATACTACTTAGTAAGACTGCTCTTTTAGAGGATATTGCGAGAATGAATCATCTTAAAATAAATTATCGCAAAATCAACCTTAACAGTTTGTGGATTCTACAGATGTGAACTGCATGAAGTTTTCCTGAATGTTGTTCTGATGTTCTCCATCTATGCTTTGAAAGGCAATAAATTATAAATACCATTTTATGGCAATGTATTGAGGTAAAATTCTACTTGCAGCGTCACTTTGAATATTGTGTGCAGTTTTGGGCACTGCAATATATAAGAAAGATATTAAGCTCTTAGAGTGTCCAAAGGAGGCTAATGAAGATGGTGAAGGGCCTTGAGGGGAAGCTGTATGAGGAGCAGCTGAGGTCTCTTGGTCTGTCCAGCCTGGAGGAGACTGAGGGGAGACTTCATTACAGTTACAACTTCCTCATGAGGGGAAGAGGAGGGGCAGGCACTGATCTTTTCTTTGTGGTGACCAGTAACAGGATCTGAGGGAATGGCCTGAAGTTGTGTTAGGGGAGGTTTAGGTTGGATATTAGAAAAAGGTTCTTCCTCCAGAGGGTATCTGGGCACTGGAACAGGCTCCCCAGGGAAGTGGTCACAGCACGAAGCTTGACAGAGTGGAAGCATTTGGATGATGCTCTCAGGCATATGGTGTGACTCTTGGGGATGGTCCTGTGCACAGCCAGAACTTGGACATCAATGATCTTTGTGGGTCCCTTCTAACTCAGCATATTCTGTGATTCTGTGAAATACCTGAAGGCTCGGCGTTACCAAATTGTATGCGAAATTTCCCAGTCTCCCTACAATTGAATTTCTTCAATTATGGCAACTGCAGTGAATTACTTTTATTTTGTAAAGTAGACAAAAACTATTAGGCTCAAACAAATACTTAAAATCTGTGCTTTGTACTGTGCAGAAAGTATATTCTTCACAAAAAAAAACACCAAAAGCCAACCAAAAACAAACAAAAAACCCCCAAACAACAACAACAAAACAACAACAACAAAAAAAAACCAAACAAACAAACAAAAAACACAACCCCCCCACCCACCCAAAACATAATTGGGACACAGTCTTTATTTACCAGGTCATTAAACTTAGAACTATTGCAGCCCACAGCACATGCACTATTCAGTCAGCAATCAGTCAGGAAAATATTGTGCAAAATTAGGTATCATTGCTGAGACAACACGCAATGTTTCCCTCCTGTAGGACTGGGGCTGAAAAAAGGAACCCTTGCAATGTTAGCATAAAACAGTGAAAGCAGCAGGAATTCAAGACAGTAAGGCCTAAGAAAAAAACCCACAGTTTGGAGAATGAATTGAAACAGCAAGGGATAGAGACACGCTTAGTACATACTGAAGAGATTATACTAAGAGCAAGAAAGAGATAAAGAGAACGGACCAGTAAGACCTCAGAAGAACAGTTGAAAGTAACTGATTCTAAAAAGTTGACAAAGTGCTTAACAAAACATCTAAAACAGTGTAGAGTTGCCAAGAATTACAGCATCTATTTGACAGAGAGTCAGAAGAGCACCATAAAGTTGTATTTGCAAGTACTAAAAGTCTAATAAATGACTCAGTAGGATGCTGATCAAAAGCTACAACAGTGGGACCCAGAGGAAACAAATAAATGTTTAGGGAAGAAAATCAACTCTTCAAAATAAGTAGGGCATGAACAGAAATACCTTCAAAGAGGGGAAGAATCAAACTTAACTTAGACTTTTGTGTTACTCAGCAAAAAGCAAATAAATGCAAGAAAGACATTTATCTAACTATGATCTTGATATGGTTGATTAAGACCTGTGACTATGCTACTGTCCCTACAGGAAGCTGAAATTTGTTTTCGTTTTGATTTGGCACTAAAAATCTCCCCACAACAGCACTGGAATGCAAAATTTGGAAAAGGTTTTTTTCCATTTTAGAATTATTCTTTACAATATTCAAGCTCATTATGTGGGGTTTTTATGTTTGGTTGGTTGGTTGATGGGTTTTCTTTTTTTTTTTTTTTTTTTTTTTTGTGCAAGGAAACTCTTTAACATGACAATTTTCCTTAAACTGCATGGAATGTTATGTTAAAAGAAATCATCATCTTATCTTGTAAAATACTATGTGCAAACTAACCTAATGAAAAGTCAGAAATTCACTGTTAAAGTCAAAAGTAATTTAAAATACAGAGTAACAACATGTCATGAACTGTTTGTCTTCTTGGAAAACAAAATCAAACATGACCCCAAGCATTCTGATAAATATTTTAAAATCTGACAGTCAAAAGAGTAGACTCCTGTACAGAACTGGTGAAAGACAATTTGTTTTGACATTGCCTGAACTGTTAAAAAAGCAATATATTTTGTCGTTGCTTGAAATGTAAAAAGCAAGTTGATTGGCAATTAAAAAATTTCCAGTCAGAAATCAATTGCAATAACAGAATGTTTGGTTAACTACAGACTCTGTGCACCTAGTTATTTCCCTAATAAGGTAAAGCAGGTGAACATTGCAACCTATAGACTTCAGGTGTATCTTGCGATTGTGGTTGAACACCAATGTCTGTGTGGAGGATGTGCCACTGTCATAGTCTCCAAGCTTAGGCAAGGCTGCTAAAATGATATCAGAAAGTGTTCTGCTTAGCCTACATATAAACAGGCAAGCTTGGATGGAGTTCTCCCTGCCAAAGGACAGAGGAAGAAAGGATCAGCAGGAGGCTGCATGATCCACAGTGGTAACTATCACTTGCTTTTTGTAATTACCTCTTGCTTTTTTCTACTTTCCTCTTTTCTTCCTTTCTCTCCTCCTTAATAGGGAATAGACGTGAATGATCATTTTGGTTACCAATCTCTGACCTCTTTTGAATCTTAATCTCGCTTCACATACATTCAAAACTTTTCCCCTCTCTGCTTTTGTGGAGGAAGAGAAAAAAATTGAATTTCTCCCCAATTAGAAGACTACAACAACTCCCCAGTCAAATCTTAAAATCAAACCTTCAATACACAGTTCAGTTTTAGAGAGTTCTGTCATTCATAACTTCAGGAAAAGTCAGGCATGAAAATCTGCAAACCTTTCAGCATATCCTTAAATCAGATCATTATTTTGCAAACTTGAAAACTGTCTTTGTAATTGACTATTTTTAAATTTCATAGATTTCAAAACACTAGCAAGATATTTTAATTTAGAAAGAAGTAGGAAAGATGGTCCATTTCAGTCAATCTGTAAAGTAAAGGGATTTTCTTTCTTTTTTTTTTTTAATTATCCAAAAGGGTAGTGCTAACTCTAGATACAGTTACTTGGAGATAGAAGTCCCAATGTCAGTATTGTATTGAAAGACATTGATAAAGATGATGTGATTTTATGTGAAAGCAACCTAAGGATACTGTAAGTCTTAAATATGTTTAAGACTTCACATCTACAGTCATCACCGTCCAAAGCAAATAACCATCTTTACAAGATACATGAAATCAAGAAAATGATCTTCCTTTGTTGCACTGCTAGACAAATTCAAGATTAATAAAATGACAATTCATTCACTATTGACTATCCTGTCCAGAACTGAAGGACTTAAAAGTTCACCCTCTTTTTCTTACACTGTGATTATAAGTGTCTCTTAGTGTGTCTCTTTACCTTCCACCCTGGTGGATGTAACAGTGTGGACTTTTTTTCTGGGTTAAAGCTCCAAGCATTGTACTCATACCTCTTCATTTTGAACATAACATAATTCACCTATCTGGGTATGCAGTTCCTTCTGTGTATTCTTGTGACTGATGAACTAGCAATCTGCCCACTGAATATGACTTAAGAGTGAGTGCCCATTCGAGTCCAGTGAGCAGAATAATGAATTAATCCACACCAATCTCATTAAATTCTGCACTACTAAAATCCTAAATCCACTGAGAAAGATCTATTGCATAGAATGAACAGACCTGGCATATTTAGTGTTTTTCAGAGGTAAGTCTTTAATAATAATGCATAGTCAGTACCAATTGTTCTATTATTATGGTTAAACCTTCTTGCAATCAGCAGGGAGATTGCCATCTTCATTTTATAATAAATGTGAAAAACATTCCTTAATTAGAATTCTTAAAAAGTCTAGGGAAGAAAAGTTAAAATGAATTGAATAAAAAAAGCATTAAGATTCTAAGACTCTCTTCTATTAGTAGTAATTACACTTGTTTTCTTTTGATGCACATTTAAATTCACTCATAAAAATATGATGCATTTTGAAAAATCAACAAGACCACATATTACTGAACATAAATTTGAGTAGGTGAAATTTTCAGACCTTGTCCGCAGTTTAAATGTTTTTCTGTATTTAAAAATGCATAGTTATTTAATAATTTCTATAAAATGCAATGATTTTCAAGTCAAAGGTCATTCCATGACAAATATTCACTTTTAATAGCTATATTAAATAAAATATAGCAGTTCAGTCTGGAACAACAAAAAAAAAAAAAAGCTCTTTCTCTTCAGGGAAGTTCTGCTACAGTAAAATCTTGCACAGTGTGATAGTTTTGTACTTTTGACTACTGTTTTTCCTGAATACATACCTTTATTAAGACAGTGAATCTTCTTTAAGAAAAAGAGATCTCAAATTGATTTTTCAAAGAAACAGTATTAACATCTCAACAATTTGCAGCATGCAGCAAATTGATCGTTTCTGCAGCTAAACATTTCCATTTATTTATGGTGAGGCAAAGTTAAAAGTTTTTTCCTTAACTATGTTAAAGAAGCCAAGAATGCAGTCTTCCAAAAAAGCTGCACAGGAAATATGTTTTGTAATTATTATGAAAGTACAATGCAGTGGAAAGATACTTAATTATTACCTATCTTATGCATAATTATTCAGTTATGTATTTAGAATCCTTACTGGAAAACAGTGGATTGAAAAGAGAAATTACGTAGGTAGTAAAACACCTTACAAGATCTGCCAAAATACTTAGATGTATGTCTGTTTTTTATGTCAAGATTCAACAGCAAGTAAGGATCAAGATACAACTTGAGAACTTCACCATTAATTCATTTAGCACTGTGGGATTTTGACTATGATTTTATGTATTTCATTAAAAAATGTGTTTAAAACTTGAAAACTTTTAAAACTATTACTCTGAGTGGAAATTTTCTTACATAATCCTTGGGGGGGGGGGGGGGGGGGGGGGGGGGGGGGGGGGGGGGGGGGGGGGGGGGGGGG
>JAWWEU010000111.1:94454645-94467878 GCA_035583155.1 Acropternis orthonyx | reverse complement strand
CCCAAAAAAAAAAAAAAAAAAAAAAAAAAAAAAAAAGAAAGGGGGAAAAAAAAACAATAAAAAACACCCAAATGAACTGGAGGAATACAAACATTTTTCCATCTGATGCAGTAAGTGAAAGTTTTCACGTTTAGACTGAGTTTTGATCATTACAGACATACTTTTAAAAGTCTTATTAATGTAAACATAAAACATTATACACTACTCTGACTTATAAACTTATGATAGACCAATTTCTTCAATATTATTCTATACAGTACGTTTGTCAGGTTTTGTGTGGTTTTTGTTTGGGGTTTTTTTGTTGGTGGTGGTTCTTTGGGGTTTTTTGTTTTTTGGGTTTTTTTTGGTTTTTTTTCCCCCTCTCTAGAGCTCTGGAAACAGCTTGGATCTAAGATCTAAGGACAGTTAATCTGAAGGTCATATATTTTATACAGTGGGTATAATCTTTTGAAATGTTTGAACACAAACTAAGGAACAAAAAAAATATGCTGAATACAGCATAATAAAAGCAAAGAAGAAACAGCGAAAAACATCACATTAAAAGAGCACGACAGGAACATGAAATACTCAAAAGCTCCTTATAGGTCTAAATAAGCAACTGGACCACACAAACTACAATAAAACTCCTAAACAATATCCAAATTGTTTAGTCTCTCCATTGATTATGTTTGACAGTTTCCCATTTAAAAAGGGAACATCTTTTTAAAGCTGTCTTTAATCTTGTTTGATCTACGATTTCAAAGAAAAATAATGCTTCAATATCCACTTGTTAATGATGAATTTTTTAATTGGTTTTTTGCTTTACTTTGGTTTGGATTCTTTTTACATCTCCATCTCCCTAAGTCACTGTGCAAACCTGGGGGCACTGGAAGTATTGTGTTTTGTTTTGATATTTCTCTATGTTAACTTTAAACATCTGTTTCCTCTTTTTTCTTTTTCTCTTTTAAATTTGAACTCTATTTAAGCAAAATTTGTGGGTTTATAAAAAAGGCTAGAATTTGAGTGGAAGAAGTCACTTCTAAAAAAGAAAGTACTAACTCAAAGCAATAATAACATAAAAAAAGTTACTTTAATTTTCAAAAACTGTTTTGAAAATTTAAAAGCTATTTGTGTTACATGTTTTGGTGAAATTGTAGAAAATGACTGCATTTTCACCTTACCACAATTACCATACCATATTTAAGGAGAGATGAAATGGTATTGTTTATATCCATTTCAGATTTCATTTAAACAATCAACAGATTAACAAACTGTTTTGAGTTCTCACATAATAATAAAACGTGATATTGACCCCAAAATTTTATTGGTTATGTTCTCATTAATCTAGCAAAGTCTGACTTACCATTTGTCCCTCAAAATGAATCCATATATCCACTGGATTGTTTTAAAATCACTGAAAATCTCCTCCCTACTTCCTGAACCGAACACAGTACAAGCGTGGTAGGAGAACAGAATGAAAAGGTTAAGATTTCAATACCTTTTTGTTTGCTTTATGATATTAGATTGAATGCCATTATTATGCTGAAAACAATGAAAACCTTTTCAAAGAACTTGTCATCACTGAATCAGTTGGGTCTTAGGCTGTCTTGAAAATAAACCCCCTGCCTTTCCATCAATCCCACTCACAACATGTCTTTCAGTAGACTGGAAAAGATTTTGAATAATGTGCATTTTCACATGTTTTAGTTCAGATTAATATTCACAGTTGTCATCCTCCTGACAAGAACAATAGCTCCTTCTGGTGTTTATACTTGCCTCTTAGAAAAGAAAAAAACCAAAACATTACCTTTCTTTACTCTCTGGAGTTTTTTTATTATACTAGAGAAATGCAAGCAACAACAAATACCATTTTCTCTTCTCCTGTGGAAGATCTTGATTTGTCATTTCAGAGAAACAAAAATTAAATTCCAGCCAAATTATCTATTTAAATGTCCAGTTAGACTTAAACAGCTAATGTTAAGATAGCTAAGGTGTGTTTTAAATAGATATTAATGAACTTTAAAGTACATGAATAACAGTTGCTGTTGCATCTGTCTTCGGATAACAAGTAAGGTTTACGAGGAAAACAAAATGTTATTGTTTGTCTCAAATAATATTCAGAATTGGAGGCCCAGAGCAGGCACATAATTATTGTGATCAAAGTATGCAACATTTTATTTAACTTATATGAGGTTGCTTGTTGAACACCTTATGCATTCATTTATCTCCATGAACATGGAGAAATGAAAATATTATCAGAGGCTGGATGGAGTAAAGGAGGGATGAAAATAGTCTTGCTCTGTCGATTGAGTAAGGTCTGCTCATAAGTAAGATCCAGACATTTAAGATACCTTTAACCTACATTCATTCCTAAGAGACTCTGTACACAATACAGTTGTCTGTGTTTTGCAAGGTTCTTTGACATTAGATTCCCTTGTATATCTTAAAATATACTTTGAGCTTTAATATTCTTTTGGGCTTTCCCTCTTGGTGTATTTACAAGTTGCTTGGAAATTTGTTGCTGAGGTCTCCCGTGTTGGGGTTCATATGCTTTGGATCTTTGAACCTGTTTCACCAAAATTATTCTAGTTCCCTTTCTTTTTCAAATTACAGATTACATTCTAGAGGGGAAGAGAATCAATCATCTCTCTTACCGAGGGGAAGAGAAGTAATTCTCTCTCTCACCCTCTTCAAGCTTACCAGGGTTCCTAAGACCTGCTATTGTTTATTAAGAGTTGTTCATGTGCCACTGACTTGGACCATAACTGGATAAGACCTGTTTGGCCAAGTGTGTATCATGAACACATAAAAACTGTACAACATTTATAGATTCACAGAAGAGGACATCATCTAGTCCAATTTCCCATTCCAAGCAAGCTCAGTTGGAACAGAGGTCTCAGAGCCCTGTTCAGGTGAGTTCTGAATGCTTCCCTGAATGGAGATTCTACAAATTCTTTCATAAACTTCAGTGTTAGACCAGCCTAATAGTAGAAACACTATTATTTATTTTCTTTTTTATTTCTTTTTTTTTTTTTTTAAATCCTGAACCTAGTAGTAATTTACCGTATCCCACCATTGCCTCTAGTTCACCTTTGAGAAGGGTCAGGCTTTCTTTTCTCTACGCTCTCCTGTTTAGTAGCTGCAGAAAGCAACAAGGTCCTTCAGATTCTCTTGAGGTAGAGCAAAGCCGTAACTCTGAGCCTCTTCTATCTCAAGGGCTCAGGGTCCCTCACCATCCCAATCCACTGAACTTACTCTGGTATCTAGAGTTAGTGCTGTGAGAAAACCCCCATGAAGTTTGAATTCATGTTGTTTTCTACTACACATTTGGTCTGTGGGGGTTAACGATTTCCAGAGATCCTTTTCTCTCTCCATTGATGACAGAGTGATTCTAGATGCTGGCCTTAATTCTTTCAGCTAAGTATTTGATTTGGAGGAATTCAGAGGAGATGTGTTCTGCACCATTTATGGCTTTATGAAGAGAGACTTAAGCAGGGGAGGGAAACTGAGTTATTCCTGCATAAGGAGTAGTATAAAATACTCTCCAAAATAACAGTGGTGGTATACAGGTATTCATTGGATGAATATACACAGACACTGTAATACACCTTGAGAAAGAGCTATATTTTAGCATTCCATTTTTACCTGGTGTTCTACTGACTGGTGTTTTTCTGTTCAATACATCAAGCATTAATAAAGCCCTAGACAAAAATTACATTTGTTTTCCTGAACAGCAGCCTTTTGGGCCGGAAATACATACTATATTTCTGTGTCATACAATTTCATTTGCAGCAGCTGTACTTGACAAGGTGAATCAGAACAGATAGAAGAAGACAATAGTAAACATCTTCTGGACACTTTCTCTCTCTAGTCTATTTATGGAAAACTTATTTCATTTAATTATTTTTAAAAACACATTAAACTGGTGCCCTGTCACTAATGAAACCTTGACTTTGCATACAACTGAATCTCTTGCTTTTTGAGTTCTTTATAATTTCTCAAACTCCTTTGAAGACAGTTAGGGGAAAAAAAATCCAAAAAAAAGTATGTCAGTCAGAAATAGAATAGATTTTTAATTTATTTTTCCTCTCTGTCATGGCTTAGCTTGGAAGAGCTGTGATTTGGGAACCAAGTTGGATTAATTTACTTTATGGAGTTGCAGAGAACTTTGTACTATTCCTCCTAATTTCTATGAATTGTTCCTTTCCATTTACTCTTAGGTCTGACTGTCCAACCCCTGCTGAGCAATTTATAAATCTCTGCATGAGCTGGAGGCTCCCATCTCCTTCCCTTGACCCTCTTTGTTGCACCTTGAAGTTTCTGCTTTTCTTTCCTCTACAGGGTAGGAAAAATCTTCCTCCCTTCTCCACAAGGGTCCATTTGACCTTGTCTTTTTTTTAATTATTATTTTTTTATTTGATATAACAAAAGGTGAAAACAAATAAAGCAAGAAGATGGTGTTCAACATAGCCTTGGACACTGAATTTGACATGTTCCCCAAGGTTTTTAAGTTTTTACATCGTGGTAAAACAGGTATTACTCTCGGTTTCTTCTATGTTATCCGGAGAGTCCTTTTTTTATATAGATGAGATTATTATAAACTACAATTCCTACGTAAAATGCATTTATTTAAAAAAAGGAACAAGCAAAACCAAGATGTGCAATGGACTGAAGCTATTTTGACAAAGAATCGATGAATTTAAAACTAGGGAAATTACACACATCTGTAGTTACATGGTCTGTATACATGTAACAGGAAATAACTTCCTTTTGGTCATATAGAAACCTAAACATGCCTACCTGAAGTCAGAGCCTACCCTTTTCCCATTTTCAGGAATTCCAGGATCAGGACATGTATCAGATGCAACTGCATCCCCACCCTGGGTCACTGCAAAGAAAAGAAAAAAACACATTTAGACACGCAGCTGTAGAGACAACTGTTCACTTTTCCCAAAACCCAAGAACTCAGCTGTAATACTGTAAAACTGTAATACGGAAATATTTTTAGGAATCACAGAACCACTTAGGTGGAAAAAGACCTCCAATATTATCAAGGCCAGCTTTTGACCAATCACCACTTTGTCATGAAGGTCAAGTCAATCTCAAAAATTTACAAAATACTCTACCGAAAAATCTGTTTGCAACCAGATGTTTATGTGCTCATGCAAATGACACTCAAAGCTTTTGCTTCCAGCTAAGAAGACAAAGAAAAGGTATCCTATAGTGTTCCATTCTTTTTGTCCTCCATTCTTTCTCCCTCCAGGCTGCCAGATATGTAATTAATACTATGTAGATAAATGTATAAACGTATGGCCCTTTCAAAACCCAAATTAATTTCTACATTCATTTTTTTCCATTTTTCATTCTTCATTTGCAAAAAGGTATTTAAGAAATATGTGAGATGAAAAGTAATTAATCATAAAGAAAAGACATAAAGCAGAACATTAAATATATAGAAACCCCAAATATACATCTGGTTTCTATTCTCCACATACATACATATAAATTACGCAAGCCTGAGTGGATTACAGGTGACAACATTACAGCTGAAAGGTGATGAAGGATTAGATGTAAAAAGTAGCTGGTTTTCCCACACAGATGCTTTGAAATTGAATTCAGCAGCAAAAGGAGAGGTGACAAGCAGAATATATAGAATCAGATGTTAAGAGCTGGAAATCTTTATATGTTTTGGCAGCTTCAGGGACAATTAATTTGTATAGAAATCCAATGTTTTACCAGAGAAGATTTAAAGAACTAAAAAATTGCATTACAGTACTACAAAAATACAACTAAGACAATGTACTAGTAAGGACCAAATTTCTTGACCTGATCATAGGATCTTCTGTAGAGAAGTAGAGAAAATGCAATGATTACAGTGTATTTCAACATTTGCCACCTTTTTTTTTTTTTTTTTTTTCATATAGAAAGTTTAAAGAATACAGGAAAGAATCATCTCTTTCTCCATATCTTTTTAACACTTCTTATTGTACTGCATGCACTTTCTTTAAACCACAACAAGAGATATTAAGATCATCTCAGAAATTTCTTTGAAGACACAATTAAAAATATTATGTCTTACTTAAAAAATTATTCCCTGCTAAATAAAAAACCCAAACATGAGTGAAAATTCAGTTCAGCTGGACTTTTGTCCATGTGTAGCATCTGGAATTCACCACCCCGAAAACATTTCTGCTAATCTCATTAATATTGCTTAGATGGATAAAGATTTTTATGTGTGAGAATAAAGGCTTTCAAAACGAGTCTATACTAGCTAGTATTCATATATTCCATTCTGAGAATTTAATCTTGTAGTTTTTTGGCAAGTGTCAGCATTGAAATGCAGTTATAGACAAAACCTGATCTGGCTAGAAAAACAGTCTGATTGTTTCTTAAAAGAAATTATCTTCCCACTAACATTTCTTCTATTTTTCAGTGAAAAAAAAATCAAGTATTTGCTAGTTTAGCACAGAACTGTAGCTGTGTAGTGAAGGAGAGGTTCAATTTGGACTACTGAGTCACCAAAACACAAAAATGTCAATATGACTGATATGTTTATTCGACTTATCAAATTTGCTAAACTTGAACCTTAAGGTAACAACTTTAATACAAGGTAGAGAATGTTGCATTTGCTACCATATTTTAAAGACAAACACATTGCAGTGAAGCCACCTTGTTTTACAGATACTCATACATACAAAATGCCTAAGTAGTTTGTTTGGGACACCAGTAAATGTTGAGTGAGACCTTAGTCAAAGCACAGAGTGAAGTGAGCTCCCTAGATGGATGATCACCTTTGCAAAATTTTCTTCTCAGCCACTACTTTACTCTGTCAGCTCACTCTTACACCAGTATCAAGGAAGGGTGATTCAGGCTATGGTTTCTTGAAACAGGACAGGTGTCATATGTCTGGAACTCAACACATCTTCCTGGATGTGTACAGGCCTTGTTGATCATGGCCCAGGTTTTAGCTTCTGTGTTCCCTGATGAACTGTCAAGTGCTTTTTTTGGCAGGTGTTTGCATGACATGCTATCATAACAAAATAAATCCAATTCCTTATAAAACAAACCTGCCTGACTATCTTTCCAGATGGGAAAAAAGGAACAAATTTCTTAAATTAGTAAAAAAATTTATTAACTTTAGTGGTACAGAGACATCAGGGACTTTAGCTAATATATGTATATAATATTATATGCTAGCATGCTTAAAAACTTTATCTGCCAGTATCTTGGAAATAAACATTAGACTTCAAAATTTTAAGGTTTTTTTAGATACAACATTTGTTATCAGATTAAATATAGATTAAAAGATGCCCAAATGAATCCCTGTCAGAGACCTTTGTCTTCTTCAGTTTCAATCCTGTCAGATATCCCCTTTATCCACCACTATGAAATATTATCCACTGCTACTGAGATCCATAACATCAGATGAGAAAGTATAATCTTTGCTTTGAGTATCTCAGTTTCAGAATATATTTAAACTTTGCAGTTTCTGCAAGCATTTCTTAGACGTATCATCTACTATACATCCAGTCTCATTCACAATCTGTCACTGCTTTAACTTTAAAGAAAAAGACTTTTTTATGCCCTCAAAAGACCCATGACTTGTTTGTACTCTGTACTGTAAAAAGTTTCATTTATTTAGGGTGTTATAAAGTGTTTCATGCTTTTTCCTCCTTTGACATATCAAAATTAAACTGCTTCCCTTTACATTCCAAGTTCATTCACAAACTGCATGTATTTTAACTATAATTTCAGTTTTCATTTTATAATTTTAAAATTTTGAAACAATTAAGATATTAACAAAAATGGAAGGTCATTTTCCTATTTAAATCTTGCAAAACTTAGACATAAATACCAATTATGAAAAAGCTTTGACACAGCTATTTACTAATTAGTAGGATTTATCTTAAAGCACTAACAATATTCCTTTGAATATAAACTAAATATTTATAAATCAGCATTTATGACAAATACATTTACGACCAGTATAAATAAAAACTAGTCTCTCTCAATACAATCTTCATACATTTTCAGTATACTCTCTCCATTTAAAAAAAAAAAAAAATTAAGAATATATATTCCTTGTTAATATCAAAGTAATACATTATTTTACCTAGACACTTCCTCATACTGTATCCCAGTATTTCAAAGAACCATCAGCAGAGACAATGATATGTATTCCATGAGTCTAACATCAGAAAAGGTATTTGAAGACACAGGGGAGGGAGAAGAGTGAGGAAGATTCTAGTCAGGTTTTCTTCTTTTTCTAACAGCAGGTTTGAGAACATCAAAGATGCTTCAACCACCAGACACGTCTGTGTTAGAGAGTCAGAGCACTCTCAGTGGATACAACTTAACTCTGGAACTTCTCAATGTATCAAGCTATTATATATTGTAAAACGTACATATTCTCAGCCCTTTCTGCAGAAATAGCTGAAGGGAAGATGTGAGTTCATTACTGTGGCGGACAGCTTCACATTCTATTTACAACCTCTATGGTTAAGACTGGTCATTTAAATTTATGGTGATTTAAATTTATATTTGATACAAAAAACCCTATTCTTTCTTTACTGATTGAGAATGAATCAACAGGATTTCTTCCCTTTTCTCAGCTGGGATCATGTAGACTAGTTTCCAAAGCTTTGCAGGTCATCTTTATTGTTTTACTTGGTATATGACAGGAAAATTAGAATTGCTTTCAGATGTTTTGCATGTTCTGATTGTAACACAATAGAAGAAACACTAAGCAGAAATTAGACTTTAAAAAAATCATAATAATAAAATATTAGCAGATACATTAGCATGGTAATTTAGCTCAGCATTTGGGAATGTGTTTAAGGAAGGAGTAATATTAGGCAGGAGGAAGGGCTGGTGCAATGTATGTTTCATGCAGCAAGATAAGCAACATGAGATCTCCTTTGTTATTACTTCGATTCTGCTTCAGACATGCTGCCCTGCTTTAGATGCATTTGGAATCTGAAAATACATTAATGATCTGTGGACGCTCATGTAAACTATGTGATGAAACACTTTCAAGTCATGGACTTTGAAGCAAAATATTACTATACATAGATGTTTCACACAGCGTATCTTTCTTCAGGAACCATTAGGTAACAAATATTAGGTGTTCATGCTTCAGGTTCCAATACCTACAATTTTAAACTTAACAAGTTATGGCAGTCTCTTTGGATATTTACTCATTCTCCTCGTGATAACAACAACTTATAAAAAGGTTCCAGATT
Organism: Acropternis orthonyx; assembly: GCA_035583155.1. Lineage (NCBI taxonomy): Eukaryota > Metazoa > Chordata > Aves > Passeriformes > Rhinocryptidae > Acropternis > Acropternis orthonyx. Next base: position 94,458,657 of record JAWWEU010000111.1, on the reverse strand, counting down.
TTAAATAAAAACACATAACCCAGGAATGCTCACTCCTATAAACTTTTTTTTTTTTTTTTTAACAATTTTCAGATTTAACCAAAAATTGCAAGAATGACTTTCAAGAGGCCCTTGACCAATACTGCATGGAGGCTAGACAAAAGACCATAAAATTCACTGTGGAAAGATATTTTAATAAACGGCAGTTTTTCTAGAGCACACTGACAAGTTGTGGCCCAGAGGAGGGTCCAAAATGATCAGCAGACTGAGCACCTCTCTGACACAGACTGAGAGAGCTGGGGTTTTTCAGCCTGGAGAAGAGAAAGTTCCTGGGAGACCTCATTGTGGCCTTCCCATTTCTAAAGGGGGCTTTTAAAAAAGAGGGAGAGTGACATTTTACACAGGCAGACAGGAACAGGACAAGGGGGAACAGTTTTATCCTAAAAGACAAGATATTTAGATTAGATGTCAGGAAGAAATGCTTTACTCAAAGGGCGTTGAGACACAGGAAGAGATTGCCCAGAGAAGCCGTGGATGCCCCATCCCTGGAAGTGTTCATGACCAAGCTGGATGGGAATTTGAACAACCCGATCTAGTGTCCCAGTCCATGGTGGGAGGGTTGGAAATAGATGATCTTTAAAGTCCCTTCCAACCCAAAACATTCATTGATTCTATGAAGTTTGTAAACTGAACAAGACTTTTCAATGAATGAGAACTTTACCTCTCTATTATGATGAAAATAAAAGCTTACACATGTAAATATCAACCTCATTTCAGTCAAGAAGTCACACAGAAGGGCAAAGATGCTGTCTCAATTAAACAAGGTATTAGATGCAGTAATTAATGTAATACAGCCAAAACTTGATTATTCATTAAGCTTCTTAGATTTACATTTATTTACATTTTAATTTTTGAAAAGGTTGATTCATATTGAAAAATATCTAGCAGTTCTAGATGTAGTTTTGTTCGTTAAATAATTATGCTTCAAAAATGAAACCAAAACATTTCAATTATTCAAGTATACTAGAAATTACTTGCTTCACATAACAATGAATACTGCCATCATTGAAAAAGAAAAATATATATTTGATATCTTGACATGACAATCCTTGGAGAAAAGATGTATTTCATCATTGTATAACAGAACTGAATATACACCAGTTGCTCTGCATTTAAAAGGTTGCAATTATTGGATGAAGAATTAGAGAGCAAAAAAGCTTAAATCCACAAGTGCATTCACAGGTAGAATTAACTGAATGAAATTTTCTACCATAAATTTTGCTGCATTTGCTCTAAAATGTCAGCTACTCACATCCTGAGGATAATTTCAAGTTTCCAAAATTTTTGATGTATCCCAGATCAAAATAAAAGAATGAATTGGAGAATAATCTTAATGGTTAGACTACATATACAGCAGAAGGGGTTTTTTTTGTTCATTTCTTTGTTTGTTTGCAAAAACATTTATTAGGGGACTTCTCATGTGCTGCAGTTAGCAGTACATAAGCCTTAGCCATTTCAAGATAATGTCTTACATCAAATGAGAGGAAGTTAGGGTCATGATTAATCCTGATAATTAACAATGTCTTTGTATACATCAAATCATCTGTAGTGGATTTTATTTTAAAAAATATGACACAGAAAAGGACAAACTAGTTTGATTTACATAAAAATATGCAAAAAATGTCACACTCATTTGAATAATTTTGGTCTACATAAATTTGACTACATTAATTTATTTTGTGTCTTGAACTCTTCACCAAATTAGAGGACACAAAGTGGGTATAATTCCCTTTTACTTTTTTCCTGATATATCTTTTGCAGAATGACATAAATGAAAACATTAAGTTGGAACCCTAATAATGAGATACAAGGGCATTGCTTATATAAGTATATGAACGTATATGCCTAGTAACAGATACAGCCTTATAATTAAAAAAGATCACAGATGTGACGGAAAGTATGGATTTGAGAAGAAATAATAATTGCAATCAAAACCCCAAGACAAAAAAAAATTATATATTTCAACAATATAAACAATTGGAAAGGGTGTTATAGAATATATATAATATTTTTCCATAGAATTTTATCCTGGTTTTTAGAAGACTACAAATTACTGTTCACAAAATGAGCTGATAGTCTACATGCTCCATCACAGACTTTAAGCAACTCCTTCAGAATAAATAGCATAACACCAAACTGTTACAAACAACAGAAATAAACTCACATGACACTTCCCCTAATGAAGAAATGATACATTACTGAAACCCTGAAAAATGGAAAAGAAGGAAACAAACAAGGAAGGACAAAAAAAGAAAGTTATTAAGTTCAACAGTGTAACTACTTTCAAGAAACTAGTTCGAAATATTTTTCCTTAATTTACCTGTGAATTGACTATAATATTTGAATCCTATCAATTAGGAAAATATGGTCATGTTGACACCAGATGGCATGGGCTCATAAAGCCATACGGGGCAGTCACACAGACAGAAGCCATTATCCAAAACCTGCCCACAGAACACTCTTACAGATGGCATTGTGTTTCTTCAAAATTATTAACAAATCTTACAATGTATTGTTCCAGTAGTTCAGAAAGCCATGGAAAGCTGCTAGATTTCATTTAAAACTGAAATTCTCCAGTGTTCTCACTACAAAGAGTATTTTAACTTTGAAAATTTGTAAGAAAAGTTTAACCATCCCTCTAGCTTTAAAACATCAGATAAAAAAAAATTACTAATTTCTGCAACAGAAACTATTTAACCCCCCTATAATTTTCTCATGTTAAAGATACTTCTTTTAGCCTTTTTTTGAAAAAGCTCTAGCACCTTCAAACTTTCGGAAATCATCATCCTACTAGATTGCAGCTCTCAGCTTGGTTGAAATACAGTATCTCTGTAGTTTACCAACTTATTTATGGCACTCCTCTCTCCAGCAGCTGGGGATTTCTACCAATACTCTTTCACTTGCTATATAACCAAAATAGCTGGCATGTCCCACTTCTCCTTTGTGTTCCTTACTGATCACATGGCCTGCGAATAGATTGCCCTTATATAAATTCAACAGTGGTTTTGTCCATTCTTAGTGACTGAATCAGCACTTAAAAAAACCCGAAAAAACAAGGGAAAGAAAAATGTTTTTTTTCTCATTTTGCTTTGTTCTGTCTTGGTTTTATTTGACGAACTCCTTTTTAACCGCTGAATTTAAGATTTATTCCAGCTTAATGAAGAAACTTAAGACTCTGCAGATGCACAGGTTTCAGTCAGTCTGAGAGCTTACTGGTACAGCCTTTCTTGAAGTCTTGAAGAGCCTGCTCACTCATAACAATATTTGTTTTATTACCCCCACTGGCATCCATGGGGTGCTTCACCAAGGTCTTCACCACAGGCTGCAGGGGAATCTCTGCTCTAGAGCCTGGAACTGATGTTGGTGTCTAAATAGTTGTTCCTCTCACATATTCTCATCTGCACAATAACTGTTTTCTTCCTTCTTAAACGTGCTGTCACAGATGTGTTACTGCCCTCTCTGACTGGCTCAGCCTTGGCCAGCGGCAAGTCCATCCTGGAGCTGGCTGGCATTCACTCTGTCAGACATGGGGGAAACTTATAGCAGGTTCTCACAGAAGCCAGCCCTGTCACTGGCCCTCCCCTCCCCCCTGCACCCTGTGCTCCCACTACCATGATCTGGACTTGCAAACATACAGTAATCTAAAGAAATAAAAAAAAATAAATATAGAAATTATACATTTTGAAAGAGTGGGGGGAAATTGTCAAATATTTACCTTCTCAGTGCAATAAAACATTCACATTTTAGCTTGACTAAAATACTGCTTAAAAGTCTGATGTGAAATTATCAACTTTAGTTTCAGCTGTAAGTTCTAATTTAAACAGATTTTCCCTATGAAATAGAATATATTGGGAATTGGAATATACTCTGTTTCCCCCATTTTTATGGTGAAATTCTGCAAGTCACACAAAAGCTACAGTTCAGAATTAGATGCATACACCACATATAATTGGGGGGGGGGGGGGGGGGGTGT
>JAWWEU010000111.1:94438810-94454118 GCA_035583155.1 Acropternis orthonyx | reverse complement strand
AATTGGGGGGGGGGGGGGGGTGTGTGTGCTAATTGCATTCTCCCAGAATGTGCAAACCTCTTGAGATACTGACTCATTAAAGATAAAGCTGCATCATGAAAGATGGAGACACCTTTGATGACTGCAAGCAGTGTATTTTCACAGCTGTGGAATTCATCAGACCCTAGGGACAGAAAGTGAGCTTGCAAAAACCAGGCTGATCAGGCTGAAAGGCTGTATCTGATTTCCTTCAACTGATGGGCCACACACAACATTATTGCCAACTTAAGTGTGAGAAAACTCTGATTAGTCTAAAAAGATGAGATTTTCCAGTGAGTCATGTTCATTCACCAATGATTCAATGAAGTTCCACCATATGGAATATATGTTTGTATTATGTTCTTTCTTAGTTAAGAAATTGACACCAGAGTAAGTACCTTAGAAAAGCAAAATCACTCATTAAGGCTTGCCTGAAGTTATCCATGCCTGAAAATTTAAAATCCCCTTTTTGTCATTTTAAAAATATTGTCCCTTCATCAATCCTGATACTTAAATAATGATCTACATCATGTCTTTATATTGCTCAATGTCACAAGGGAAAGACAGAGAAGAAACTGTCCCACATCACTATATAACAACTGTATTGTGCTGGTTTTTTGTGGCCTACTCACTGTACAACTAATTAGCACTCATCTAAAGTCATCAAAATTATTGAGTTCTTGGAACAATAAATACACTAATATAGGAATAGTATGAGTTCCTTAATCATTAGTTTTTACATTGTATTTTGAACTCCAGTGTCATTTATTGACTTATTCTCTTAGTATTATATAATAACCAAACAAAAGGAAATGGAAAATCATTACATTACTGAATTCAATGGACAAAATATTATTAGTGATTGGGAGTGCAGGATTTTATCTGATAAGCAAATGATTTAAGAAGTATTTAAAAGATAAAAATATTACCATTTATTTTTCACACCATACTTCAGGAAGCGAAAGCAAAAACTTGACATGAAAATGAAATTACTATTTTATATTTGTCCTTTGAAGATCATGCAATTAAGTATGTGTAAGGCTTAAACACATAGTTGAGAGTAAACAGTTGTTTTTTCCAGTACCACTTCATTCAGAGTTGTAGGAAAGTCAGTAATTTACTTTGAAATGACAGAGTTGATGAAGAGTCCATAGTAAACCACAATTTTATGGAATATCCAGAAGCATTCCTTTCAAAAGAAATAAACCCAACATGTTGAATTGCCTTAGTGGCTCAGAAGTTTGGAAAATTCTATTTTTCACCAGTGTCAGGCTATAAACTCACCCTACAATGCTATTTACTTGCAAATATACTGGCACTTTATAACATATTTTATTGATTCACAAGGTTGTCTTATTCTTTTCCTTTAAATAAAGTAATGTAGCATCTTACTGAGCACTGCTGTTTCTTCAATAACGATGACTAAAAATTTACTTTTTTACATAAATAAGGTTAAAAATTACTGTCTTTAAATAAAATTCTCATTCCCTTAATTAGTTATTTAATATCCATTTGTCAATCAGTTCTTTACCTGCTTTTTTTTTTGGTGGTAACCGATTTTAAATTTTGGTTGGCTTCCAGAGTAAAATGTTTATCACTGTGTAACAAATCAGAAGAGGTAACAAAACAGCCATGGGCATACTGCATTGATGATCTAATTTTTCAATGTAGTGTTCAGGAATTTTCATTTAATTAATATATTTACATATATATATATACACACACACATTTATCAATCCACTGTCCAAGGTTTGCAGAATTTAATGAAATAGGCTTTGACATTGAGAAAGAGGTTAAGATTAGAAAACAAATGCTAACTATGGGATAATCCACTGGGGTGCTGTTTATACAGAAATAAGACAAAATGATACATAAAAATTCCATTCTCTGGCCTTTCTCTGACTTTTAATGTGACTTTGAGCAAAACACTTAGGACACCTCTTAACTGAAACCTAAGTAGAACATGGAAGCTTGTGACTAGAACTATCCCTGAAGTTTCCTGTTGAGCTGCTGTCTAAAACTCGAAACATTTAAATTGTGAGGGGTCTTCACTTTCTGCCTACTTTCCCCTACTTAAAAGTTGCAGTTTTGTACTTGCCAAGAAACAACATCTCTTAACAGTCCTCCTAATAGGACTGATAATTGCACTGTCTTTCTCTCTCTCACAGTTAGATAGGTGAGCTAGAATACTTCTAGCATATCACCCAAAAGACAAAGTTATCACAAAATATGAAACACCAGCTGATTATGACTTTCTTTAGAAGTGTTAATTTAACTTCTTTAGTTTTCTGTGTAATGCCTAGGTCATAAAACCACTGTTACATCAGTGTGGTTAGTTCTCTACCCTCCTCACTTGTTGAAATTAAAACATTTTGAAGCCTACAAACATGATACATTTCTAAGACTATAAAGGAAAAACTGTCAATTCAGACTATTGAAATAACAAAGGATTTTGGGTACTAGGGAAATTTTCTGACACCAATAGAAAGAGAAAATAAGAGTAATTCTCTAGATCAATAGCTAGCAGGTTTGGTGGGTATTATCACAGGCACACACAGGTAACGAGGCAAATGTGTTTACTGTGACAGTAGAACTGAATTCTAGTCTATATCTTAAAGAGCATGACCAAGATTACGTTTACAGATGAAAATGAGCAAAGTCAATACAAGATCTGTCATTTGTTTTACCTGCCTCTTTCAAAATAACAATCCTATTATAATCTTAGAAGGGGTCACTAAGTGACTAAATCTACAAATTTATCTCATGTTTCAGGTGGAAAAGAAAGAGACAAGGCATTCCAAAGACATAAAATTTACCAGAACAAACCTGTTCATTTTAAAGGTCTGATTTCTGTGCTTAATATTTCAGCTAAACTTTTATTCCTTTTAAATATTTCCTGTTAGTTTGGGATTTTTTTTCAATAAAAGAGACATATTATTTGTCTATAAATCAAATAATTATTATACATGTATATTATAGACTAAGTTTCTAGGGTAAATCTATACTACATTTCAATGCTTGTGACTGAAATGCACTGCTGACATTCTAAGAGCTTTGTTTTACTGTCTAGAATAAATATCAAATGTCTACTTACAATCATTGCAAGCAATGCACAATCCTTCCAAGAATCAGAGCAAGTATATTCCAAATAAATGTTGTATTATTCCAGTTAAAGTTTTCTAATTTAAATTTATAAGCAATCTGTCTGTTGATACATCAGAAGCTGGATAAGAATTACAGTTCTCAAGAACTCCAAATTTAATATTTAATACATACCCACATGTATTTAATACAATAATTAATACATACAATATTAAATGTGGTTTTCCAGAAGTTATTTTATCTTCTAAATCAACAAAGAACTTCCTGTTTAAAGAAGCATTTACAAAGCTAAATCCCAAATTAGACCATGCCTACTTACTTTTGTGAGCATCTAAACTTCAGGTAGCACTTTTTTATTTTTCATTATATTGTGAAAAGTACATCCGTTCAAAAGAGAGGCTGTTTCTTCTGCTGGTCTGCCCACATCTATTAAAGGGAAAGTACTGATCTCCACTCTCTTTTCAGTGTCCCAGTCCAGATGGGACTCCAGAATTGTGAATCCTTAGTACAATGGAGCATTTTCTGGCAACTTGGTAACACCTACCTACAGGTAGGATTTATGAGTTTGTTTGTGTTTTGGGGTTTTGTTTGTTTGGTTTTGGTGGGGTTTTTTAATTGTAGTTTTACTCCTGTATGCACTTTTCACTGCTATTCAGTGAAAATGACTGTGATATTGTGTAAGCATCAGGAAATATGTGGAAGTTTGTATAAGAAGGACCATTCCAGAAAAATCAATATCATTTTTTTCTCCGAATATGTTTTTAACATTTTTTCCAGAGTTGGTAGAAAAAAAAAAGAAGGAATTGTTTGTATTCCTCACTTGGAAGTTTCCAGTAGCTATTAAGATGACTTAAATAAACATTTAAATACCATGAATCTGCAGAGTGGATATCATATGACATTTTCAAAAGACAAGACAGAAGTCTGTTTTTCAAACCAAAGTTCAAGAATGAGAACAGCAGCAGTACAGAATTTGTCCTGAGATTTTTTTACACAGAGTAGCTCAAAGCATGTTGAAATAAAACCAGAATGCCTCATGCACTGAATTGTCTATCTGTAATGTTTGTATCTACAGACAGTATTCCAAAAGAGAAGACCACTATAGCATAGATAAGAGAACAACCTCAGAGGAGAACATTTTGGAAAAAAAAAATGGTGCAACATTTTTGTTAATTCTATAAAGGCACTGTCTAAAATAATAGAGAAATTAAATAAAAAACATCAAAATAAATGCTTCTCTTTTGTACACAATGATATGCAGTTGTATAAATAACTCAGACTCTGGATATCTTTAAAATATACAGCAAAAACACTTAAAACATCATTTAGGTTGTATCTTTTCTCCCCTTCATTGAAATTAGCAGGGTGGATGTCAGTTGCAACATGTTCCATCCTGCTCTTCTCACTATGGCAATATTAATTAAAAAAAAAAAAAAAATCAAAACCAAACAAACAAACAAAAAAACCCGCAACAACTAGGCAATTTATCACAATTTTCTGTGGCATCTATGTGTCAGATAGACACTTCTCTCTTGAATATGTAACCTCAATCATTCTGGCGGGTTTATTCAGGTGAAATGCCAAACTCATAATTCATAATTCCTGTCCCTCTTTCTTACACAGGAGTAGTGACTTAGTCATGTCAACCTGTTAGTTCCTGAGGGAAAAGGGCAAAGAGGTTATACTGATGCCTCAAAATACATTTTAGTCCTCACAGTGTAAGTAGACAAAGACAAGTTTTAAATAAACAATGGTTCCAGGATACAAATGGGAAAGAAAAAAAGGACTTCCTTTTTTAAGTTTTGCCCAGTAATCACCCTTTAAAAATCTCCATGCTTTCCTCATAGCTGCTTACAGTGTTGAAAGACTCGCTATAATAGATTGGGATTTTATTGATCAAAACATGTTTTCCAAATTAATTCAAAGACATAGCTGTTTGTACCCATGAGTGAAGGTATACTGTACCTATGATATGCTCTGTTGGGTGGCTCCTTGTTCTTTTTTTTGATCACAGGTAAAAGACATTGCTTTATGGTTCAATTCATATAATCTGACTTTGCATGTAATATGATAGTGTTAATAATTCAGACAGGAATTTGATCAACTTTTGTAAAAATTTGACTAATCCTTCTTTAGAATCTGTGTTTGATTCTCTAGTCATTCAACCTGATGGAGGAATCTTCCTTGTCTCTTCAAACCAGTTCCAGGTATACTTCATTAGTGCCCCATTTCTAGCTACTATCAGGGCAGTTCAGCTTTATATCTCTGTAAAATGAAGCTCATGGTAATTAACTGACAGAAATTATCAAATACTGTGCATAAGCCTTATGAAGCTAGCTCACTACAAAAGTGAACTCAAAAGTCATTATGTTTTTCCCTAAGTAACTTGAAACAGATATTCTGCAACCTTCCTGACACTCCAAGAGTTTCTTAAAAATAAGATTTTCATTCTGAGGTCAGTTTAAAGATGAATACTTGCTCCTCCTTCTGAGGCTGACAAGTCTCATTTCACCCATGACAGCCTCCAGCTGTTAAACAGAAGTATAAATCAAGCATGGACTACTGATATGAAAAGCCAATTCCATTGCTTTGACAAAAGAAACAAGTTAGATTGTGATTATAGCAATCATATTTTATTACCATGTTAGTATTTGTAGGAAAGTGGCCCCCACACTAATAAACAAAAACACTTGACATTGGGCTATGCTATTTGACATCTGTGTATACAAAAATGTCATGCAGGTGAAATAAGCACAGCTCTAATTGAACTGACCCATAGGAAGCAACACACTGCAAAATTCCAGACCTCTATGACAATGTATTTTAGTTCCTTTAAACTGAAATGCAATTTATTTCAGACTAGATATAAAGAAAGGATTTTTTTGATGAGGGTGGTGAAATGCTAGAACAGGTTGCCCAGAGGTGGTGCCCAGAGCCATTCAGTGTGAGGCTGGACGGGTCTCTGAGCAACCTGTTGTAGTTGAGGATGTCTCTGCCTATTGCAGGGAGGTTGGATTAAATAACCATAAATATCCCTTTCAACCCAAACCTTTGTATCCCTCTGTGATTCTTTACTTATCAGAGGGATTCAAGAAGTGCTGTCAATAATAAGAGGCAGATTTTATGTCCTTCATGACTTTGCTCACATTGTACAAAGGATGAATTGTATTCTGCTGAAAATACTCACTATTAAATATTTATTGAATATTTTCTTTGAAAAATAAGGTCCCACTGTAACTGGGATTTAGGTCTTTTTCTACATTGTCCCATATCTGAGAAGCGGGAAGGCAGAGCAGGTGAGCAGACACCAGCACTGCCCACCAGCATTTGTGTCTGGTGTTGCCACACCAGTGGCAACAGTGATGGCAGTAGCCACCAGTATCAGGCTGGCTAATGCTTCTGAAATTATTCAGACAACTCAATGGAAAAAAAGCAGACTTAGCAGAGCAGTCCATGGTTGCTCTTTACAGTCCTTATTGACTTCTGACAACATGTGAAAGCAGAGAATAATTCACAAGCTTACTTATCCTAATTAGAGGACCAAGCAACCATAATTGACCGCTGAAGTTATCTTCCTCTTTTACAGTACCATGGGTTGGCAATTTTTTTTTGTTTGGATTTGTTTTGTTTTGTTGTTGTGGGTTTTTTTGTTTGGTTGGTTGGTTTGGATTTTTTATTTATTTCTTGCAGAAAAATTAAGGTTTGTCCTTTGTTTTATGTCCCATTTGCTCTGACACTTAGAAACCCCAGCATGGTGGGTGAACAGCAGTCGAATAGCTGCAGAAATGGAACAGCTACAGTTCATGTTATCTTCAGCCCACATTTGGATTATATCCAGATGTCTGCAAGGGTCACTGTGAAGGAAGTGTCCTCTGCCTCTTACTTGCAGGAAAATTACAAGGTCCTGAATTTCACCTCAAAATGCACAGGACTGCCCACAGCTCTCTGTGGAACATGAAATGAAGTTTTATGCTGGTTGCATTTGTCCCCTTAAGGATATACCAGTCAAATAGAAAACTCTCTTGTTCAGCGTATAATGAAAAATATAAGTTTTACCACATAAAATCAGTACATGTGGCAGTCAGGGTAAAATGAGAAATGAAATAGAGCAAGCACAAACAAATGAAAAACACAATGGTGGTCTGTTCTGTATGAGTTAAGAACTCTGTTGAGCTCCCATGTCCAGGCTCCAGCAGCGGTGGGGGCTGTGGGGGGCTCTGTGCAGGCGTCCAGGGCTGCCCCGTGCTGGACACAGCCAGACACAGTCAGCTCCGATCCACCCACTGCAGGGCACAGCTGAGCCCACAGCCAAGGGGGGTTGCCTTGGGAAAAGTGTTTTAGAAAAGGTGTATATAAAGAGAGGTGATGGTTCAGAAATGCAATAGTATTTGTCCAAAATTCTGCTTCTCTTTTGTACAGATGATCTGTTGAACTTGAGGCCTTGATCTAGCTTTTAGGTATTTAAATGAGAGACTTACTATGAAGTGCAACCAACCTTATGAACACTCTTTAGTAACTAGTTCTCCCTTTCTGTAATAAAAAGACTTAGTTCAATAATATTTCTAACTGAACAAATCCATACCTAAAATGAGTTAGGGTCAAATCAGAGCTCTTTTTCATCATTTGAAGAGAAAAAAAAAGGCCCCAAATAAGAACAGTTAGACACTTTAGATAGATGGAGTTTATGGCTTCTGTACAAATTAATCCATGTTCTCATTCCAAGTCTTAAGTACTCAAAGGGACAATTCTCTCTTTCTGTCAGCATTTACTAATCCCTTAAGATGTTCTTTCCTCTTCATTTTGTATCACATAACGTAGCAAACACTGGTTAGAAGGAGGCATTGAAGCATTCAAGACCAGGTTGGATGAAGCTTTGAGCAATCCGGTCAAGTGGAAGGTTCCATGCCAATGGCAGGTGAGTTGGAACTAGATGAGGTTCTTCCCAATTCTAACCATTATGTGGTTCTGTAATTCTATAATTTATTATCAAATCACTTAGGTGCATGGTTGACAAATTCTTGCTGTTATTAATTAATCATTTTTATGACAATGCTTTGACCTGACAGGTAGGCAAACATCAACGTATTATTCATTATATCATATGTAAAATTACCAGATTTTCCAAATGTAGACATCAGAAATGAAATCTTAAAGTTTCGTTTTGTTGTCTGTCTTAGTATTTCAGAGTGTTTTGAATGCAAAAATACAGCTGCATACACATATTTGAATACCTTAAGCATTAACCCTTTTGGAATCTTAAAAAAAGAAAATTTACACTAATTTCCATTTGATATTTTCTAAAATAAAGGACTGTTGATATTATTTACCTAAAATCATTGAAGGGGAAACAAAGGGTCGCCCAGCTGGTTGATTGTCCTCCACACTGAAACCTCGCACAATACTATTTGCTACATGGCAACAGTTTCCAAGGTACCACATGAGAACTTCCGCAACTGCACAGACTCAGGCTCTTCAGCCCATGAGCACTTCAATATACACACCCATGGGAGCAGAAAATAAGAACAGAAAGAGGGAAAAGAAGTTTGTGTTGTTTTTTGAAAATTGTTTAAATACTGTTTTCTGACTCTCATTTCCTTCCCCAGGTAGGCAAGGAAGGAGTGTCTCATGGTGCACAGGACTTTTATATTCAGGTGGTAGCATTAATGTAGCATATAAAGCCTAATAAACAAATGTCCTGTGCACAGCTTTTGTTTCTTCAGGCTGTCCCAGCCACCGACTCTATAATTCATGTTCAAAAATTAGTTTCTAGGCCTCATCATTGAAAAACCTGAAGCTGTTTTTCAGTCTATTTTTCTCTGAGCCTATTGAATGTATTTGACAAACAAGTTATGAGTAGAATTTTAAAAGAAATCAAACCTTACAGGTGACAGTAATCATTCAGTTCTGAACTACTTATAGAAGTATTTTCCACATGACTTTAGAAAAGCTCTGCCACTCTCACTGTGCTTCCATGGTTACCAGAATGGAAGTATGTTATTTTAAAAAAACACCACAGGATTGTTGAGGGTTTTTTTGTTTTTTTTCATAAACTACACTCAAGCCTTTGAGTTCCAAATAAACATACTTTACATATGATATTATGATTTAGCAGCATTTCACTGTGAAAGTGGTAACTTCTAATGATCAGGAAAAATGTAAAGATAGATCAAGTAAACATATTCCTTAAGCACATGAAAAAAAAGATATTTGTGAAATGAGAAAATATTAATTCCACAAACTCTTGATCACAAAAATATGCTTTTGACATACTGCAAGGAAAAAATCCAAATATTACATATTTTATATTTTATATGTATAAAATACAATAAAAAAATAAAGCTCTATAACAAAGTAAGTGTCCAAAAGAAAAAAAATAATTTCTAACACAGATTTTAATTGAGGTAGGTTCCATAATACTAGAATGAGCAGTTTTTACATACACATACACACATACACACACACACACACACACAAACATGTATATATACCTGTAGCAAGCAAAATAAATCAAACTTTTGGCCAAGTAGTAAAAGAAACAAAATATTGAAAACAGACCTTAGGAAAATTTTAACCTAAGTGTTTTTATGCCTTTCCCCTCTTATTTGATCAACAACAGCAACAAAATAAATCTATTTCATGCCTGAAAACTAAATTAGCCATAGTCACAAAGTATTAATGTCTGTTATTTGTTTCCATGCTTTAATATTCAAGGATATTCAATTGGTATTATAATCCACCCCTGCACTCCATAAATCTAAATTTTCTGATGCTGCTTCTTCAGATACTGTATATAGAAAAATACCCTCACCTGTCTTTTCCTTCTTTGCTGTTTTTGTCTGGGATAGAGTTAATATTCTTCACAGCAGCTAATAAAGGGCTACATTTGGGATTTGTGCTGGAAACCATGTTAATATTATAGAGGATATGTTATTTCTGAGCAGTGCTTACATATAGCAGAGTCCTTTTCTGCTTCCTATGCCACAACATCAGTGAGCTGTGGGTGCACAAGAAGGCATGAGGGAACACAGCCAGGACAGCTGACACCAACTGACCCAAGAGATATTCCACATCATATATATTCTCCATATACAAAGCTAGGGCAAGAAGCAGGAAGAGGAGACATTTGGAGAGATGGTGTTTGTCTTCTTAAGTCACCATTTTGCATGATGGAGCCCAGATTTCCTGGAGATGGCTGAATACTGCCTGCCCATGGGAAGTGGTGAATGAATTCTTTGGTATGCTTTGCTTGCATGCATGGCTTTTGTTTGGACTTTTTCTCAACCCATGCGTTTTCTCACTTTTACTCATGCAATTCTTTCCCCCATTCTCCTGAGCAGGGAGTGACTGAGTGGCTGGGTGGGCCCTGGTTTGCCAGCTGATGTCAATCAACAACTTCTGTTGTAAGAGTTTGTGTATGGTGTATGGCAAAGAGAAAAGGGAAAAGAATAAAACACTTGTCCTGCTTCAGGGAGCGGCACGGTAAGCTGGACACAAGAAGAATCATCTGATTCTATCAATGCTTATAGCATATCTGAAGATATGCTAAAGATGTTATCTCTATTAATAATTAAGGCCTCAAACTTCCAATCTAAATGACAAGGTATTATTAATGATGTTCTCAAAACCGCATGGAAAAATCATTAAAAATCCAAACAAACAACAGCTTATCATTTTTAATATTCATAGTTTGAATTTTTTTCTATTTCACCATTCTGACTCCCACAATAAGAGTGTGGCAAAATAAAACACAGCTAGATTACTAGCTTACAAAGCCAGGACCTTAGTACACAATAACTAAACTCTACATCTCATCTTCAAAATTTAGGAACTCAATGAACAGAATTTCCTTTCTATCACATAAATCAGTAGGTAAGTTCAAAAGTGTTTGTTTCTCTCAAATGACAGATTCACAGAAAACAGAACAATTGGTATCTGTTTCCTTCTTGATGATCTATGTGAGAAAAATAACTAAATTGATCAATAAGTCACACCTATGAAGAACAGAAATTATGGTTTTGCACATAATGTTTACCTTCACCTTGCACAGCTTTTGAGATTGAGATTTCACAACTCTAAAAGTATCTAAGCACCTTTTGTTTTTTAAATTTATTTAGATACTAAATGGGATCTCAAAACACTTGTACTTGATATTTTTAAATTCTTATAAAAAAGGAGAAATTCTTAAATTCTTTGGTCAAATATGTATGAGTTTGTACTGACAAGCCCAAATGGTGCATTTTCTGAATGTTTAATTTATGATTGTATACAATCAGTAAGATATAAAATAGATATTTTTAGCACTAACTATGCACGTGGTTAAAGGTCACCCATGGTTTTACTGGGTTATGCTTCATGGGCATACAGTTTCACTGTAGGAATATTGAAGCACAGGGACATGGAGACATCCCCAATCAAACTGAATAGCTCTTGGCTGAGAAAATCATGGTTACACTGAAATGAAAGTAAAGATCTAATTAAAGTGGTCAGTGGACATAAGTATGAATTAACAAGTCCAAGGATTTAGATGCAATGTTTCCTTAAATTAAGGCCTCAGTTGCAATGCAATTTCTGAAGTTTATATGGGCCCAAGAAAAACACTTCAAAAATCAACAATTTGTTGTTAGTGCATATAAAACATTAACCTTTCTAATTTTATCTCCAATTGTAAAAACCCCAACCAACCAACCAACAAAACAAATCAAGCCAAGAAAAGTGTCCGATTAAAATTATTATACACATTTGCCAATGTCTACCCCTTCTCTCTTATGTTACACATTAGATTCATTCTTCCACTGCATATTATTATTGCCACTTAGTTACAGAATACAAAAAATAGTATAACAATCATATATCATGCAGATCTACAAGGAAAAGTGAAAGTAAAACAATGTAGACAATAGTTACATGGTTAGTAGACCACTGGTGTTGCAGCTAAAAAAGTTAAAACCAAGCTCGAGGCAGGTCAAGAAAAGCCCAGACTAAGCAAGTCTGATAACTTTGTTCTTGCAGATTTGTACAAAGTCAGCAATGGGATAAATACTATAAATTGTAAATAATTTTGGTAACCCATAAATGAATGAATATAAATATGATAATTCTTTTTATTATTTTTTTTCTGTTTACTATTACTGTGCATCTACTATTCTTTTCATTCCAAATTTTAATTCTCATTCATTATGACCAAAGGTAAAGCAAGACATGTTTAGGGTTACTGTTGTGTAAGGATATATAACAAAAACCTCCATGGACAGAATAATAGAAAGAATAGTATGCAATATCTAATTTGGAAAGTCATAAAGGATGCTTTCAAAGGTTAGCCATTTTTCTTTATCTGTTTGTTTACAGCATATCTACACTTTGCAATGCTGGAGTTATCCAGAGCAGTTCCAAAGGCATCTTACAAAGCACTGTTCATGGTGCTTAATCTTAAACTAATAATTCAAATCCTGAAACCAGTCTGACTGTATTAGCAAGGTTCTGGGTCCAGAATACTTCAAGCAAGGATATTAAGGTCAAACTTATTACTCTAGACAGTGAGTAATTTGCCTCTGGTTTTAAAGGTAGCTAGATGTGTTTGGATTTCAGGTTTTAGACATTTCTGAGCTTTCTCTGTGGACAGGTGCTTTTTTTGGAGATGATCCAAAGTTTCTAAAATTTCTAAATCCACTAAGTTAGGTATATCAAAACTACAGTCAATGCTCTGTAGTATACTATGATCTGATGACTTTCGCATCTCTCAGGGAAACTGGATTTAGATTTTTCCTCTACCTAACCAAGAATAAATGGCAAGTGTGTTCTAAGGAGAGTGTGCTCATGGATTAACTATCTTTTAATTGATATTTTAAGCTATGTTTGCTTTTCTTCTGAGTTTTTTTTTTTTTTTCCTGCTATTTGCTGTTCCGGATTTATAATACCCAAATACAGACCTGAATAAACACTTGTTGAATTAAAATACTAACTGTGTCAATAACACATTGGATATATCCAGTTTTATTCTAAATCATCTAACCTTGAATGACTTTTTGACATTTTTCTTCATCCTACACTACAGATAAATTAAGCTGATATAAAGCCTTCCTGTATGTATGTTTTATTTCTTGGCAATGAGTAATACACATAAAAAAGGGTAATTTGAATTTTGCTTTAATTTGACTTCAATTAGAACTAGCTTCTAGAATGTTACTTTAATTATGTTAACATATAGAATTAGAACAATTAACCTTAAATTTAAAACATTATTTATGTTTATTAAGAACTCTAAACTGACTCCTATTTCAGAGCAGAAATTAGTGTTATTTGTATAGTATTATTAGTATATCATTTAGCAGAATTGTATTATTTGTTCCATGTTTTTTCATACATTGAGCAGAAACATATTTGATCTTCTTATCTTATTCTATGTCAATAACTTAGGCAAAAGGATGGGCAGAAGCAAAGTTACTCTGTCAAAAGTTAGCTATCATCTCATTAAGGAACACAGTACCCAAAGAGTTTACATACTGGTAGCATCTGCTTCTTAAGAAAGGAGACGGTTGTAAAACCATACCTCTGAATCTCAGTTTCAAACCAACATAAAGCCCAACATTAGATGGTAGAATATGCTATTTCAGTTTTTCTTTCAAAGACGAAAGTGGGCTTAAAACTGGGTCATCAAAGACAAGCAGTAAATTAGTCTGATATTGCATCATTTGAGAATAGTTTTTCTCTTCTCTTTTGACCTTACTGTTTTGGATTAAAAAGTATTACTGTTGTTTCTCACAGGTTTACATAACCATCTTTAGTTGCAAGTACCACTGACCATGAAAAAGGAGAACACTGTGACCTTCACTCCATGTTATATAATGATCCTCAGTTTCAGACTCATCTCCTTTTTAATTCAGCACCTCCAGAAGTTGACTTTCAGAAAAGCAATCTTAGTGAGTTAGCACACAGGTAGGAGAGATTTTATTATCCGCACTGGTCTCATTTCATTTTGGTTTCTCTTCATTAATTGCAAATATACAACAGAAACAGTTCTGCTTCATAGAAATGCACTAACCTCCTACTGAGTACTATGATTTGATGTAATTTTGAAATTATAGCACTGTTACACATTTTTCGGTAATAAAATGTGGTACTCAAAGGCAAAGCAGAAATATCATTGAGTAAAGCCACATGCAGGATAGAAAAATAGAAAGAAAATGTGGGAGGTTGAAAAATACCAGAGATTGTTGTATTATCAAGCAATGGTAGATTATTGACCCTATTCATTCACTGATTGTCAAAGAAATACCTACACAAACTGTTCACAATAGGACAAGGTGAAGGGATTTTCATCAAGGAATAATCCTCTTTTGACACCACACACACTTTATATAGATCAAAAGAAGAGAAGAAGACACTGATCTCTTCTCTGTGGTGACTAGTGATAAAACCCATGGAAATGACCTGAAGTTGTGTCAGGGGAGGTTTGGGTTGGATATTAGAAAAAGGTTTTTCACTCAGAGAGTGGCTGGGCACTTGAACAGGCTCCCCAGGGAAGTGGTCACAACACCAAGCCTGTCTGAGTTCAAGAAGCATTTGGACAATACCCTTGGGCTAAAATTTGACAGGAATAAAAGAAGGTATATTATCCAGAGGAGAAAAAAAATCCCATTAAAACTTACTGTCTCTTTTATTAGATATTTTGCAGCTTTAAAAGAAATGGAATTTAACATTCTTGTTAAAGCAAGTAATTTTCAATTTGTCAAACACCTAGAGAAACCTCTAAATCAACCTAGCGAGGAAAAGAAGAGAAGAAAAAGTAATCTACATTATTGGACAAATGATACTGTGCAGCTAAGCTTTTAGTAAATTAAGATAAAGAATTGCAAGTTATTTCTTCATGACTTTTTGATAATTGTGTTCAATTACTCTCCATTCACTAAATAAACAAAAGGCATTAAAAATATTAGAAGACTGTACTGGAATGTACCACTATCATTCTTTGAAACTCATAATATGCTGTTTTAAACTCTGAATTTTTATGTAGCACACTCCATTTCTTCTACTTTTCTTCTGTATACTGAAGAGGACTTTTCCTTAGCTTCTCACATTTTGAATTCCTCAGTGTTTTTTAAATAATGGTTTCCCAAGGTGTGCTGGTTTAAGGTAAACCAGCAGGAGAAAAAGAACCCAACTCACAAAAAGACTGCAAGTCAGAACTACAA
>JAWWEU010000111.1:94423105-94438710 GCA_035583155.1 Acropternis orthonyx | reverse complement strand
TGCAAATGGTCCATTGTTAGCTGTTCATGAGAAAATACATAGAGGGTGTAGAATACAAAGTCTTAGCCACACCCACATAGTGACAAACTGGTCCTGGTCACTATAACCAGGACACAAGGGATGTGCAAAGCTTCTTAAAAGGAAAGAAGCAAACTAAAAACCAAAAGAAGCAACTTTACATAAATATCTTTGTGCATACAAAGAAGCAAAAATGCAGAAGACATAAATATTAAGAATTTGAGCTGGATGCTATTACAGGCTCATTTCACAGAATCATGGAATCATTAAGTTTGGAAAGGACCTCCAGGATTGTTGTGTCCAACATCAACCAAACACCACCATGTCAACTAAACCACAGCAATAAGTGTCACATCTGATTTTGTCTTGAACACTTCCAGGGATGGTGACTCCACTACATTCCTGGAAAGCCTGTTTCAATGTTTTACAACCCCTTTCTATGAAGAAATTCCTCCTGATGTCCAACCTGAATCTCCCCTGTTGTAGCTGGAGCCTATGTCTTCCTGTCCTGTCACTAGTTACCTGGGAGAAGAGACTGATACCCATCTGGCTACAGCCTCCCTTCAGGTAGTTGTAGAGGGTGATACAGTCTTCCCTGAGCATCCTTTTCTCCAGGCTAAACAAACTCAGCTCCCTCAGCTACTTCTCATATGACTTACTCTCTAGTCCCTTCACCATCTCTCTTGCCCTTGTCTGGACATGCTCCAGCACCTGAATGTCTTTCTTGAAGTGAGGAAGCCAAAAAGGAACACAGGACTCAAGGTGCAGCTTCACCAGTGCCAAGCACAGAGGGAGAATCACTGCCCTGATCCTGCTGGCCACACTATTTTTGATTCAGGCCAGGATGCCATTGGCCTTCTTGGCCACAACACACTTCTGGCTCATGTTTAGTGGCTGTCAACCAGCATCCTCGGGTCCTTTTGTGCCGACAGCTTTCCAGCCACTCTACCCCCAGCCTGTACCATTGCATGGGATTGTTGTGATCCAAGGGCAGGACTTGGCACTTCATCTTATTGAACCCCATACAACTGGCCTCGAGCCATCCAGCCAGCCTGTCCAGCTCCCTCAATCAACATTCACACCATACTTGGTGCTGTCTGCAAACTGACTCATAATACATTTGGTCCTCTCACCCAGATCATCAATAAAGATAATAAACAGGACAGGCCTCAATAGTGAGCCCTGAGAAACACCCACTTGTAACAGGCCACCAGCGCGATGTAACTCCATTTACCATCACTCTCTGGGACTGACCAGCCAGACAATTTTCATACCAGCAAAAGTGCACCCATCCAAGCCATGGGGTGCCAGTTTCTCCAGGAAAATTCTGTGGGAGACAGTATAAAATGCTTTACTGAAGTTCAGATAGATTATGTCCATAGCATTTCCCTCCTCTACAAGATAGATCACCTGGTCATAAAAGATGATCAGCATATTGTTAGCAAATTTCACAAAGCTAGACAAATGAGGCAGCACTCCATGAGGCCTAGATAGCTGCGAGCACACTGCCCTTTGAGGAGTCTGGTTGGTTAAATTAGAGCCAAGCTGGCTGAGTTCAAGGACCAGTCCTCCACTAGAAAGAGGTTGTGAAAAAAAGATAGAATTGAGGTCCTGCCTCTTCTTCTTTGGGAAGTGCTACTAAGCTGTGGCTATACCACTGGTCTCATCCAGGATGGGTTGCAGCTGTGCAGCAGCTGTGCCTGTGCTCTGTCTTGGACCTCCCAGTGCTGACCCTGGCTTGGCTTCCTTGGCTTGGCCTCAAATCTGCCTCTGCACTGAGGTTTTCCCAGGTGATGGCTGGACTGTTTCTGATCTTGATCACTGGCCCTGACCCTGATATAGACTTGACATCTGACATCCTGACTCCTTTTTGGGGCAGTTCTTTCTTACACCTGCATTAATATTGCTCATCTCAGCTTGCAGCACAGCAAACCCTCACTGTTTTGGTATAGGCAAAAAGGAAATACTGAAGAGCTAAAAGGACATAACAGCAGAAATGGAGAAATTATATATATAATAAATTTTAACTCCACCTTTCTACCTTCTTTTCTGAAGGACTAGAATTGTTTAGGACTGATGCACAAGACTTTGACAAAATTAAACAGTATGATCCATATTATATAGAGCAGGATTCAGATGTAAAAGAGATCACAGGAACAGATGAAACACATCTTCTCATATGTGATTATTAAGACATTAAAGCATGAGGTTAGTCAGTGAGAAACAAGACAATATCCTATAATATTTAACCATAGTTGTGCAGTTTTGGCACAGTTAGACCAGGATATCTACTCAACCTCTGAGTGATGACCACAAAACTAGGACTGATGCTTCAAAGACAGTAGATCACTTTCCAGTTGTAATACCATGAATAACTACCAATCAGGTTACTAGAGTTCATATACTTCATCTTACATCCCTGCTCAGCTTAGGTGATGCTAGAAAAGAAACCAAATATGAGAAACTACTGTGGAAAAGAGATCTCTGAGATGGTATAACGAGCAATTATTCCACATCCACTACAGAGACACAAAAATATTTTTTCACAAAAGATATTAAATCCTAGAGAAAAACAAACAAACAAACAAACAAAACCCAACTAAAACTAACCCAAAATAAAAAACAAAAAAAACCAAAAAAACCAAAAAAACCCACAAAAAAAACCCCAAAACCAAAAACCAATAAAACAACTCCCACAAATCATAATAATGATTTTTAAATAATTTTCCTGAGAACCTTTCTGTGAGATAAGACCAAGGGAAAAATATCTATAGATGTCTTAATTACAGTGCCAGGACCAGTTTATTACTATGTGGGTGCAACCAAAACTGTGTATTCTACACTCTCTATGTCATTTCTGATGGACTGTTAATAATGGACTGTTTGCAGCTGCTGCCCAGAGCACACCTGACACCTCAGGCTACAAGCTCAGTGTTAAAAAGCTCTGGGGGGCAGGGGAGTGTCTCTGCCTTCACACCAGTGACTGAGGTGTGACAACTCCCCTCCAGGGAGCCATGAGCACCTTCACACCCAGCCTGAGGGGTCATGTCTGCTAATGGGCCAATAGGGATTCCCAAAATATGCCATGACTCACTTCACACAGTCAATCACCCATTGTGAAACTCACTGCTCTGGGGGGACGTACTGGGCATTCCAACCTGAACCTAAGCATACATAATTTTGGGGTTTGGGGACTTCTGGTACCTCTTGTCAGATTCAGAGCAGGACCAGAACCTCAACAGGACTGTGACTACCACTCTCAACCAGACTGTGACCATCATCCTCACCAATAGGTTTTTCTTTCCTTTTACTTTGTACTCATGGGGACCACGTGTCACTCAGCACAGGGGCTAGTGAGCTCCATTCTGTTTGTGCCCCAGGGTGCTGGGTTATACATCTGGTTCTTGTGGGTTAAAACCAATTTTTTCCTTTGCATCATTGTATTTATTGTAATATTTATATTAAAATTTAACTCTGACTTGTAGTGTCTTTTTGAGCTGGGTTCATTTCCCCTGACAGTTTACCTTTAAACCAGCAAAATGAGCTGCCAAAAAAAAAAAGTAAATAAATTCAAAGTTTAACAGAAAAGATTACCTTTGAAGTAATCCATGTGATGAAATTAAATGTGTCATATTCTTGCAACTCTATTAGAGTGCCTTTACAAGGTTACAGCCAGGAAGAAACACAAAGCAACTCATAATTAACCTCTGGAACCATTTCATTCTATGCTTTCTCAGAGTGTAGGGGAAAAAAAAATAGCCAAGTTTCAGTTATCTTTGTGAAGAAATGTATTCTTATCACATACACAAGATTTAAAACCAGTTTCTGTTTCTCAGGCATTGAAAAAGGTTTATGGTGTATGTAGTTGTTTGTTACAAAACTCAATCTTCACCCTGACAGTCAGTGCTATGACCTGAAGGTCACACCAGATTTGCTTGTAGTTGCTTTATAACGAGTCACTTTTGATCAGCACAATGAGTTAGCTTGTGTTTCCCACCAATATTTGTTACTGTGTTTCAGCAAACAGAACAAGGTAACAGGGTTATCCCTAGAGGATGCTGAAAAATGCATGGCATAACTATTGTAAATTTATGTATTTATATTGTGGTGCTCTCTGTGTGAGCCTTTTAACAGGATAAAGAATTCTGACAAAAGAAATTTTAAGTCAGTCACTGTGAAGAAAATTTTGGCTTTGATTTTCATAGGTTTAGATTTAGGCTTTGTTTTGATGCATGCACATGGTAAAATATGTAATTGGTTTAAAAAGACAAAAATGGATTAATTACAAGTGGAGTAATAAATGTGATGTTTCAGTGAACAACTGGATTTGGATTATACCAGAGACATTTGCACCTTAATAAATTTGTGTAGTTTTTTTACAAAGAAAAAAAATAATTTTCCCTGAATTTCCCTGTCCAGTGTTTATTCTAAAGTGCTTATAATTTATTACTGGATAAATCATGTCCGCAAAGACTTTTTTTCTGAGATATGTACCACGATGCAAGTGCTCCAAGTCAGCTGGATGTGAGTTTTGACCTAAAAACTTTCTAGTTCAGTTAGCAGAGTGCTGCATTCACAATTCAGCTCCATGCTTCTGAAGCAAAACTGGCATTCCAGATAACGTGGAGTACAAACATACAGAAACTATACACACATAAATCCTAAAGCAGACTTTAGAAGTTCAGTTCTGGAGTCAAATTCAGGCTCTGCTTCAGCACAGTTCCAACATGAAATATATCCCAATTTTTCAAGATGTTAACTGCTTCCTGAGGCTCTGGGCAGTCTATTTACAAATGTGAGGGCGCAAGCCATCTTACTATTTGCTTATAATGTTTAGAAAAGTTTGCCTAAGGCTAGATCTTGAACAATCACTAAGTTTTCAGGGATGCCATTCAAGCAAGAATGACCCTTACTGCAAACTCTACAGATAATCAGGAATTCTACAGTTGCAGTCTCACAGTTCTGACTTTTAGGAAAAAGAATTCTTAAATAAAATGTGACAAGCATTTTGTTCATCACAGAAATTTATATTGCAGAAATTTTTCATGGTTTAATTCAAAATTGAACCACTACATTCTGAGATAGAAACTTAATATTACTTTGCTGGGTTTTCTCAATTTTCAATAAACCAAATGAAAATTGTTATGGTCAGCTTTTGATATAGGTAAAGTAAACCAAGAAACAGTTGAGTAGGCTTTTTTGACATTCATAATATGTAGCAGAAGGTAGTATTGTTCAGTTTTTGTACAGGGAGACTTCTTACATGGGGGAGGGGAGGAAATTATTTTCTTCCTCTGACTTGATCAAATACCTGTAACTACCATCGTTATGAGACTGCTGTAGCTGGTAGAATAATAACAATTTTAAAATGATTTTTTTTTCCATAACTTTTTAAAATTCCTTATCACTAGGTCAGAAAATTATAGCTGAATGGATCCAGCCTGCTGGTTAGGACATTGTCCTAGGAGGAAAGCCATTAAGGCCTTTTGTGCACCTCCAGTATGTTGCTAGATAAATATCTTTATGGCAACTGGAAAAATTTATGCAAGAAAACCAAACATATTACTCCATTTAATATTCCAGGTGACAGTACAAAGAAAAAAGAAAAAAATCAATTTGATGGAATGTAATAAAGTCAAATTGTAGTACATAAACATCACTATGATCATTTGAGTTCTACAACCCAAAGATAAAGCATCACAGAGACTTTAGCAATTTTTACGGACCACAATTTTAAGTTATCATTATGCAAACCAATATTTTTACCTAAATAACATTAATAGGAGAGATTTAGATTCACCTTTGTTCTTTTAAATCTGTGAAAACATTCTAATATCAGGTATCTTTACTGCTCTTCTTCACAACACTTTTTACTACTTATATACTCCTTTTTCACTCTTCATATATCCTTATATATTTATACTTCTTATATATTTAAAACATGGATCCATTACAGGACTCTCACGAAATAGCACCCTCTTAAGTTTCCCAGGTTGAATAGAACTTCAGTGCAGAAAGTGGTGTTGTACATATGAAATTATAAATTTTGCCAACCTTTTTCTAAGACAAAGGCTAACAGAGACCTTTCTAAGGAACTATCAAAATGATCACGTGAAATACAGCATCACTTTTTAGTCTTAACCTGTCAACTAATAGTTTTTGTCTCTTTTTCCATCTTTCTTTACATTGTGAAGAATGCAACCATATGAATTTAAGAGAAGATTTACTGCTGCCAGACTATTTTCTTTAAATTATCACTTCTACTTGGGGATTTTGGTTGTTTTTTTGAGGTTTATTTTTCTTGTGTGTGTTCTTTTTTTTTTTTTTTTCTCTAGCACAAACATACTGTGAACTCTTTCTTGCATTTGCCAATATGTGAAGGACTGGGCCTGCTCTTCTCTGCTTGGTGACACCAGGTGTATAACAGTGAGAAGCAAGGGGAGCATATTTTGTACTGGTATTGCATGTATATTATTTCACGAGGTCTCTAAAGCCCTGTTTCTTTTGGATACAAAGTTGTTGCTTTTCCTCAGCTAAGCAGTTACAGGTAATGGTGTGCAGCCCCTTTTCTGTGGGGTATTCTAAATAGCTATACAACCATTCAAGACATTACAGTTAAGATTTTATGAGGGCTTTTTTCCCCCATTAAAATACTGTGAAATGGAATCTGACAAGGCTTTTTTCCTTCCTTTTTTTTAAAGGTCACAAGTTAAAATGTTTTGATAATTAGCTTCTAAAATGTGTCTCTGAACAATATGTTTTATTTAAAATTATTTGAAAGATATCATTTCAAGATTAGCTGATTACAATGTTACAGATAGGGCTACTCAACACTGTCTAGACTAAGCCCCTTTCATTTGCTTTAGACTGAATTTTAGTTTAGTTTATTTTTAAAGTTAAATCCTTAGCAAAACTGATTTAATCAAGCACCATTTTGGAATAATGAGAGTGAAAAAGTGGAATTTTTTTTTCTAGTGGTCAAAACTACTTTTCCCAGAATATTTATTATAAGTGCTTTTTCTCTTTGTTGTTATACAGATTGACCCTTAGAACCAGAAAAGGAATTGACCCTTAGCTCTCTTTGAAAGATATTTTGGGCTTTTTTTATCCTGTGTTCATGAAGAGGCGTTCATACTGGTCCACGTGCTAAACCTATGCATATGATCAGTTCTACAGCTTTTTAAATATTAAGAACTATAGTTACCATTGAGCACTCTGTGTACTGCCTGTAGAGACTTGATGCCATCCCACCAGTATTACGGTTAATCCTGCTATTCTTCTAAACCAGGGGAACATATTATCCACATCAGCATTGTTTGCAAGGGCCAGTAGAACACAGCTGGGGCTCAGAAGACATCCATGAATTCTAGCTGAGCCTCTATCAATTAAAGAGCCTTCAGCAAGAGTATAAATGTGCTAGTAACCTCTACTGTACTGACAAAAGAAATACAAAAGTTTCACATGATTTTTGAGGGAGAGTAAGATAATGTGTAGCTGTTCAAAAACATATTAAAATGCATAATAATACACAACTACCTCAACAAACTTTTCATTCTGTCTATACAAGAAATGAAAGATGAAAATAAACATGTAAGTTGTAACTCTATTGTCCCCTTAAACACAGATTACCTATACCATTAGCCAGGACTACTGATGGGCATGGAGAAAATATTACCAATACAAAAAATTAGGACCAAGTATGGATTTTTAGCAAAACTGTTATTTTAATGTAATGTGAATATATTTTGGTGAGAAATGAGCATTAACTTATATTAAAACTATAAGGCATTAACAATAATGTCACTAATTGAGATGTTCCTACTTTTTGTGAGAGAAAACCACTATGCTTTTCCAATATGCCTATGATTATCATGCTGTTATTATTAAAAGGTGTCAAAAGAACTAAAATCTTTACTGTTAGACCAGAATAGCCATCTCACAAATGCTCTAAGCCATAGAAATACAAGTGAACCAATAGGGCTGCTGTACTTGTGTATAATGTATACAATCTTTAATATGGAATGCAAAATAGCTGTTAGACTACTGGAGAATTCCAAAACCATAGTGCAATTCCAGCTAACGGGACAGATTTGTTTCTTCTCCTTTTGCCAAGCATTTTTCCTCACAAGCTTTAGTTACCTGGTGTGCAGCAGATGGGGTCTTTTTATTAGTTAGTAGAGAACAGCATTTTAAGCCTGAAGTGTTAATAAGCTTGCTGTTAGAGCAAACTGTGTCATGTCCCTTTAACATCTCTTTTTCCTTAACTTTCATCCAAAAGGTTTTGTCAGTGAATTATATGCAATTTCTGGGTCAATTATACACAATTTTTCTGTTTTATTAATTTTAGTTTTAAGAAAACTTTCCTATCCGACCATCCAGGAGCCACTCTGACATTCACACTCCCTCCCACCAGAGACTTTCGCTGTAGGGAGTGAAGGCCTTTCAGAGTGGGCAGCTCCAGTGAGCCGAGGAGTCCCCACTTGAATCCCGGCACACCCCACACTCACACAGTCAGAACAGGTTTCCTTTCCAGTTCAACCCCAGGTTTCCCACAGACATCTGGATTCTTAAAATTATTTAATCATGGTGCAACAACAGAATAACAGCTCGAGCTGGTGCCTCCAAGGAGGGACTCTGAACAATCGAAGCCCTAGGCTTTTATATCCTCACAGTCTAAGCACTGGGGTCTTCCAGCAGAGTCCCAGCTCCTGCCATGTCTGAGTGTTCAGTCCCCTGGATGGGGCACAGATGTCCAGGCCCTCTGTTGTGCAAAGGGGTGGCAGGTACAGCCTCTTGCCTCGGGCTCCACCACCCAGAGCTCACCCTGCAGCTCACACCGCAGCTGCTCACCCAGCTATCTACACTGAATGTATTCATCAACATTTACAATTTTAACTTCTTTACCAAGAGAGAATTTGCTCCTTATCCATACTCTCTGTTATTTTCAGCTAAATCTATTGTTCAGAAAGCTTACCAGTGCCTCTCCCACACAGAGTCAGCAGGAGGCAGCAAAAACAAGATCAGAATTGCAGGGCTGGAGGCAATTTTTGCCATCAAAAGGGGTGTCGAGGACCCTGTCAGAGTATGCACTAATGAGACGAAGCTATAATCTGCAAAGAAGGTAAAACAGTTTGCCATGTTCTCTTACTGCAAAACTTACTGAAATAACATAAATGATTGCTTACTAGAGAGAGTGACAGTCTTTTAGACCTTGTAGAAATGTTTGTATAGATATGTGTGAAAGTTATATACATATGAAAGCTTTTATATTTGCATGTAAATGGGGAAATAATGCAAACTCTAGACTTCTTGACTGCATTAAACTATATTGGGCTGATACAGTTAGTTCACAATTTTTTACTTAATTTTTGTTAAATTCTAATTCAAATTATCCAAGGAAATAAGCAGTCTTTGGTTTAGTCCTTACATTCTGTATATATGGTTTACCAGTTCCCTCAAAAAGTGATTTTGAATTTAGTTAATCAATGTCTGTGACACTTATCCTGAATATTCCAGTAGTTCATCAGTGAGGTTGTATAATACTTCTCTAAAGACTGAGGTAGTAATGTCTAATTATGTATTTTAGGGATGGGACTTTAGTAGATGGCAAAACAGGAACAAAGAGCAGGTAAATATTATAGTCAGGGCCGATGTTTTCAATTGTTTTAAAGTTGGTAAGCATTGTCTTTTTTAAAAATTCTGCTTTCATTTATATATATCTTTGTAAAACAGAAACTGTTTGGGCTTAAATTTTCTATTCAGGTGTCTGTCATGGATTTATTTATTCTTGTTTAACTATTATTTAATTGAAATTATTGCATATTCATCTCATTTGCTTTTGAAAGAGCCACAACAAAAATCCAGTTCTCTGAATTAAAAAAAAAAAAAAAACAAACAAAAAAAAAAAAAAAAAAAAAACCCACAAACCAAACAAATGACCAAACAACTCCCTTTCTCATTAGAATGTATTAGCACCACCTTCAAAACTTATATTTGTTGCAAAAGTGACTTTTGTGTCAAGGATGTGCATTTTGCTCTTCAATCATCTACTAAAAATGGCCAAATCAGAGGCCTTTGAGAAACAATAATTTCAAGGTGATTTAAAGAACCACATTTTAGCAAGTACATCCCAAATACATGCCACATTTAACAAAACCTAAGACTTGGAAGTGTGCTATCCCTGCACTCTCCACTTCCAGAGACCAATGAATATCCAGTTTTAGGTGTCGAACTGAAAACTTTTGTCTTTCCTACAAAACCATCTACTCTTCTACCAGATCTTCCTGAGAGGAGAACCCAGCTGACTGATTCAAACACAGAGACAAAAAGAGCTCTATTTAAAGGCAAGAAAGTTTGAAAGTAGCAGTAGAGTTTGACAAGAGAGGAAAAAAAATTATATGAAAAAGAATGATACTGAGACACCTAGGGAGAAGAATGGCAAACCAGCATTCAGAGAGGCTGATATAAATGATTGCTGGGGAGAGAAATGAGAGAAGAAGAGAGACTAGCAGATGGAAGGAATAAACGAATAAAGCGATTGAGGGAAACAAGCTCTCTATGCAGAGTCTAGAACTGAAATTACTGTAAAGATGTCAAGGTGGAAAAATATGACATGAGAATGAAGCCACAGAATGAAAGCAGCAAAGAGAGATTTGGAAGAGGCTAATTTGGTAAAGAAATTGGATTAGGGCTAGTAAAATGTGTGGTTGGTTGACTCCTGCC
The DNA here is from genome assembly GCA_035583155.1 of Acropternis orthonyx. NCBI lineage: Eukaryota > Metazoa > Chordata > Aves > Passeriformes > Rhinocryptidae > Acropternis > Acropternis orthonyx. The sequence goes on along the minus strand of JAWWEU010000111.1, from coordinate 94,427,970 downwards.
ATCAACTAAGCATCCAGTAGACCCTAACGCACTTCATCCCCACTCCAGTAGGATATAAGAGAGTACTGGCAGACAAAAAATAAGTAAAAAACTTGTGAGTTGAGAAAAAAACAGTTTAACAGGTTAAAGGGAATAGAAAGAGAGGAAAAAAAAAAAGAAACTGGGGTGGCACAGAGGCACCATCCAGTACCTCCCAAGTACCTCTCCTCCATCAGAACAATGCCCAGTCAGCCTTCTAGAAATGGCTATTTGGAAAGACTAGAAATAGTTTTTATTGCCAAAACTGATGGTACTTGGCATGGAACACCCATTCAGTCAGTCTGGGTCAGCTGTATCCCCTCTCAGATTCCTGCCCAACCCAAGGCTACTCACTGTGGTGGAAGCAACATGAAAAACAAAGCCTGAACACTGCCTAAACACTGTTCAATGACAGTGACAACTCTTGTGTTATCGACATTGTTTTGGTCCCAAGTATGAAACACAGCATCATATGGGCTGCTCTGAACAAAACTAAGATATAATACATACTATAAGGCAAGGAACAATGGCAGAATAAGAACTGAAACACTGAAAATGAGAAAAAAATATTTTATAGCAAAATATATGACTGAAATTCAGAGCATGTTCTGTTTTTCAGAACAACAGTGATGTGGCATACAAGCTCTGCCTCTCCAAGAAGGCTCATCCTCTGTCATAAGAAAGCCCATCTTACACATTAGCACTTCTGCTTGAGGACTAGACCAGAAATGACTATCAATTGTATTTTCAGTGCTTTTGAAACTTCAGCCCCATATTCTATATTCCACAGATACAGCAGAGTAATATTGAAGCAGGTGGCGTTGCTTCATGTTATATTTTAAATCTCAACATAAGTGCCTTTCATTTTAGCCTCTGCTGATGCATTTGCAAACTGCTGAAAACCAGGCCTGGTAGAAGTGAGAAAGGAATGTGACTTCTCAGCATGAATCAGGTTTCCTCTGTGACTTCAAAAACATGAAGGAAAAGCCAATATGGCAGCAAAAAGTAGCTTCTTGAATAAAATATATGACACATGAAATGTCAGCTTAGAGAAACCATACTGTTTTGCTCTTGTTAATTTGATAATTCACTGATATTATAGCTCCTCTAGCAGAGACACTGAGCATCAGAGCTCAGTTCAAAAGCATTAAGCTAGGTAAGATATGCATACCTTTTTTTGACGCAACTCTTGCTCATGCAGGAGAACTTCTTTCATGTTAGAAGCCTGAAGCAGAAAATATTGTGACAGGGAGGTGATGGAAATCAAACAAATGCTTTTATTAGTGGAACAATGTGGACTTTGAGATATAATTATTTCTTGATAGTTGAAAACTTTTCAGAATGAAACACTTTAATTGCCATCATGTGCATTAAAACTTGCATTACTTTGATATATGCCAAATTGATATTGTCCCTCTTACCTGAGTTCAAATGAATTTGTATGATAGAAGTATACATATGAGCCAGAGCACCACACTTACAATTCCTTCACAAACTGCTTTGAAGCTGATAAATTAGCTGTCACCTAACAAAACTTCCCTGTTCCAAACATATTTGACACAAGCACTTTGCTGTTCTCCTCAGAAGAGCTGCAGGAATAGATACGTTCCAGAGTGACAGGCGAACAACTGACAGTGAGGTGATATGCCAGTACAGTTGAAATTATTTTCGTAAGTGTTTTGGGATGTACAGAACAAATTCTGAAAAAGGATAATAGTCCAAGACATTCTATCAAACTCAAGATATTCCCCCACAACGAGGATTTAGAAAACCAGGATCTCAATACGTATACAAGTGCAATATTACGCTCTGTTGAAAGTGGAAATCTCCTTGCAGGATGTGCGAAGTCTCTGACTCTTTCAAAAGACTTGACAGTGAGGGTATCTGTATTTTGTAGCATACCCTCACTGCACAGACCAGTGTCATACTTCTTTCTTTAATTAAAATTATTTTCATACTTTTTTATGTTCTAGAAATCTGATTTCACCCACCCATAAATTCTGAATGCCTTTGTAGTTAACATACATTATTTGAACCTACTGAGGCTTCATTTTGCCAACCTATTTACTGCATATATCTATATTTTTAACAGAGCTGTGCACAACAGTTAAGCCAAGAAAGCTACATAGAAGTATTAAATTTTATATTTAAACTTTGTATGAATAGCTAATTTATGCAGAATTGTAATTGCTAAAAGCAGGTTGCTTATTATTAAGTATTTGACTTTGAAAATAACAGAAGTGAATGTCAATTTAGCCTACAGTATGAACAGTCACTTGGAATAATCAGTAGTTTTCTGTAATTGTATATGAAAATTATTTAATGGCAGTTTCAGTTTCCTCGTTGGATAACAATTCATTTTAACCATCCATAATTCAATCAGATAACATCTTGTTTTACATATTCTAATAGATGCTTCCTTCTGGTTATTTTACAAATTATATATGCAAATGATGTATTAAATAATTGATGAAGTACCTTGTTTTGCTTGTAGCTACAAGTGATGCTTTTCTTCACAAATATATTTAAGCAGCAGTTCTTTTCACAACAAGATTTTTGCATAGTATTTTAAAAGATATTTAAACTCCTGCCGTGATGAAAGTTTATTTAGAAACACTAAGTATAATTTAGTAACCTGATTTATGAAGTAATTTATATAATACAGTGAAATAGCATTGTCGAAGCATTTCATTGCATAGGGATGCTCATCTTCTCTGAAGATCCAAAACTCTTTAACTCTTGGGCAACTCTATTATTACAATCTATGATAGGGCAATGTATATCAGGCTAATTAGCCTTCTTGTTTTATTAATGCTTTATAAAACAGTTAGAGGTTAATGCTGAAGTTATTTTTTCCTACTGCCCACTTGCATCCTATAATACTCAGTAAAAGGGGAAATAGGGTCATTAATCTCTTACTAGACATATGGTAAATGATGTAATGGAATATTATGTCATGCATTATTTACAATTTTGTGTATACACACACATATATATATATATATAGTTACATAGACATAATAGTGCAGGCATATTTTTAATATTAAATATTTCAGGACCCATCCCAGTGCCAGTGTTCTAAATATTACTTCCCTCACTTTATTTTTAACTGAATATTTATCATATGCTCAGTATTTCTGTAAAAAGAACTTTTAAAATAAAAATGGCTATTTGCAGACATGCTAGGCCCAAAAAATCTTAGATATTTAAGCCCTGTGTTTCCTCACCTCATAATTATTACATTAAGTTATAAACAATCCTTACTTTCATTTGCAGATATCCACAATATAAATGCAAACTTGAAAAATGTTTACCTTCTCAAGCTGTGAGATTTGAACGAATGAAAAATGAAAAATAGCTTTCATGTTTGAAAAGGCCAGAGAGTTCATGATACTGTGTAGGCACTTAGGAAGTTTCTAATTGGGCACTGACAAATGAGAATCATTTCAGTGCCTGTAAATCAATGCAACACAATATAACACGCAAGCACAGAGTAACTTCCTCTGCAAACACTGAGATCTTTAGAGAGAACTCCTACAGAAACTAACGGGAAAGAGGCACCTCTATTCTGGTCTTAGCACACAATAGCCTTTCTCTGAGGACTCTCAATCTTAAATGTAGGTATTTCAAGGGTCTCTATTTTCTTTACAAGATGAGGGATATATCCACCACCAAACACAGAAGATGCTGAATAGATGCTCACTGAAGATCAGAAAAGAGATGCAGATGAATCTTGTCACTTTTCAAGCTTGTGTTGCAAAGCTTCATGAAGATCTCAAGAAATAGCAATCTTTGAAAGGCATTGGTATTTGTAAAAGGAAATCCTAAGTTCGACAATTAGGAATTTCTCTTTCTAGTGGACACAAAGCAGATAACACTATAAAATGCAATACTAGCTCACACTTCTTGAAAGAATAGTGAAGTTATGTTTCTTGATATGTTGTTGTTCTTTTCTTATCCCTTTGGTTTTGTTTTTTGTTTGTTTGTTTGTTTAACTTATGGTAAACTGATTACGTGAGTGTTAATATAGGGCAAATGACACTCCAAAGCCTTATTCAAAACACTTGCAGACAGTATTGTGTGCCTCAGAATAAAAACCTGAAAGATGCCACCACTTCTCCATTCGCTTTACTTGCTTTAGCTGGCAGTGAGGCCAGAGAGATATATTTATGTCACATTTATTTCTCTAATGCTTTTAAATTTATACTTCTTGAAGGGGCACAGGCCTGTGAAATTTCTGCAGAACAAGTGTACTTTCCATCAGAATTGTTTCTTTTCTTTCTGTTAGCTTCTAAGGTCACTCTACCATAGTGTTTGGACTTTAGCACTATACTTTTTTTTTTTTTTTTTAATATAGTTTCATGTAATATTTTAAATAATCACAGCAAAACACACTACATATTGACAGCACATAACCACACAGTATTCAAACCTAGGATCTTTTGATACAGAACTGCCTATAATGACTTGAATGGTTTGTTTTGAATCACGTTTATTGGTGATCAATCCCATCACAAATGCAAAATCTCTTAAATCAATGAAGTCTAAAGTGTTAGATGATACATTTAATTAGTTTAAAATAATGTAGATTAGAGCATAAATTTATAGAGTGAGATAGATTTGACATTGTACAGTTGGGTTTTGGTTTTTGTTTTTTTTTTTAATTTGAGACTGAAAAATGTCAGAACAATGAATATTTAACACTACCTTTTGACAATATTTGATCCTGACACAGCACATAATAGGCTGTGAAAATTCAAATTCAATAAAAAAATGAGTTTTTACAGGGGAAGATTCAATACAGTACAAGGACCAAAAAAAAAAAAAAAAAGGGGGGGGGGGACTAA
>JAWWEU010000111.1:94386854-94420175 GCA_035583155.1 Acropternis orthonyx | reverse complement strand
CCCCAGAGTGCTGGGTTACACACCTGTTTCTGTGGGTCAAACGGGCTGTTTCCTCTGTAACCTTGTACTTATTGTGACCGTTTTATTAAATTGTAGTTCTGACTTGCAGTCTTTTTGTGAATTGGGTTCTATTTCTCCTGCTGGTTTACCTTAAACCAGCACACCTACCCTGACTGGTACTACAGTAGTCTGCAGTCCTCCAGAAGTCATTGCAGCTTCCATGCTGTGCAACAGTCCTTGACAAAACACAGTCTTGTCCAGTAACTCCAGAGGATGCCAAGAATATGCCAAGATCATGAAATTTAAACATATAAAAATATTGTTCCATGACACTTGTGTTTAGGAATCTGGTCATCCTTATCTTAAATAAGGCTGACACTTTCTTTCCTGCTTGGTGACAGGAAGTCCAGGAGCATGAGAACTGACAATTATTGGTGACAGTGCCACCAGTAGTGACCTGAGGAATGTGAATGCATTCAAAGCAGGCTGACACCTATAGAAAATTCATTTTAGTTCTCAAATGCTGCCAGATCATCTTTAAATAAGCCTTAGCTGAATTAAAGTGCACGGACTGTTTTCAAGAGAACTGAAAGCTCAGCCATCAACACTGTCATCCAGTCTCTTTTGACCTTAGAATACACTACAGCCTCCTTCCATCTCTCAGCTAATTACCAAATTTATTAGAGCAAGGACAGACAGACAGAGAATCACCAGGTGTTGACTCCAGATCCTTGACTGATATCTCAGGAGTTTGCCTAGGACACTGTAGATTAGAGGGAACTAATGTGGATAAAGGGTTGCAGTGTGTTAGAAGGGAATCGTCACCCTACAGAGACATCACTGGCATGAGGGGCCCTCAGCTCCTATTTAGCATTGAATATTGCATTAGATAAAGTACCTCCCTTCTATTTTTCCTTCTCCTTTTAATGGCATTTTTGGTATAAGAGACATGGTTGGTCTCTGATCTGGTGGTAATCCTATCAGCTTTCCAGATGATGAGGTCATAGAAAAAGCAAAGTCATAGTCATAACTAAAAAATAATGCAAAAGACAATAAATATTATAGGAATAATGTAAGAAATGGCAAGTGTACCTCTGTAAAGCACTTAAAACATGAGAGTGTGAAAAATTCTTACATGCATATAAGCACAGGATGTACAGATTAAGACATAAAAATTGGCTTACCTTGTTAGATGCTTTAACTGAGTTCATGGGGATACCTAACCCATTGCAAATGAGAAATAAAACATAATTTAACAGAAACAAGATTTTTAAAAAAAAAAAAAAACTTAAAAAAAAAAAAAAGGAGAAAACTTGGGGATTTTGGGGAAGTAGTACTTTGCATTTGCCATGAGATGAGAGCACACAATGGGTTTGTTACACTGGTAACATACTGTTACGTGGCATTTTAACAAGCCATAGCAACTTACTAACATACCTAGGGCTTTTCAGTGTTTAGATTGCTTTTCTTTTAGTCAAAGTGGCCTCTCATCAGTGGGAACCTTTCCACTGCACTTACTTACTACTTCGAAAATATTCAGTTCTAAGAACAAAGGACAAATATACCTGTTTGCATAAAACACCATATCTTTACATACCAAAAATGTCCTTCTTCTCTGCTTCTACAGTTTTACTACTAGGATGATGTGAAGCATCATTATATTGACAACTCTGCTATCGGTGTATCTGGTAGTTATGAGGATGGTTTCCTGTGTGAATTATTTTTAACCAAATATACTTAAATATTGTTTATGTAATTGCTCTGTATTCCAAGGCACATACTAAAAACAGTAGAGATTTCAACAAGCTAAATTAAAAATAATATTTTAACTATATTATAAATAGAGGTTTTACAGATTAGGAAAGCTAAAGTCTGAAATTCAGCTTCTGAAATGTTGTGCTTAAAAGCAAAGTTCAGCAGGTGATTTTAGTCTAGTCAACCCAGTGGCTTAACATAACAATGTTTTTATCAGGGAGCCACATCTAAAGCTCAGATTTTTTACACCTTTGCCTATTCTGATTCTTTTGTATTCTGTTTAAGGCAGTTCTTGCTCTTTGACTAGTTGGTTATTTGTACTAAGTTGAAGAGGAAAAGATGAGAGCCAACTTTTGATGTTTACAGTTGAAATAATAAAAAGCCTTTTTCCCTTGTTGGACAATATTCCTTGCAGAGAGATGAAGCATTCAAAGAGAAGCAAATGCACATACAGCAGTCTAAACTCACTGTTACTGACAGGCTCTGAAAAGGTTGTTCATTGTTGAATAGCTGAACCTGATAAAAAGTGTGGTTCCCTACTGACATCTAGGAGGCCATTAAAATATCTCGAGCTGTTCCAAAATGCATAGTCCCAGTTAAAGAGTAGTCTCTGTGTACTTCTTCCCAGGGGTAGACTGATAAACCAACAGCAAAGCATTCTGGTAGGGGAGACAAGGAGGAGTGTGAGGATTACCCCTGATGACAGTATGGATATGGCATAGCACCAAGGGGCAACACTGGTGAGGAGCTGAGCTCTCTGGAGCCTTTCCGGCACCTGCTCCTAGAGGTAGCTACAGTTTTAACAGCTTGTTCTAACAGGGCAATATGAACCGGCCATGATTGCTAGACTTTAGTAATTTTCATTTTCATAATTCTATGGTTTATTAAACGTTGTTGCTTTCTTTAGTGGTTATTCCAATTTCTATACCATGAATTCACCTCGCAGTACAAAAAAAATAACCAAACCAAAACATAACCAAAAAAACCCCCAAAACAAGAACAAATACAACAACAACAACAAAACAAGTGAAAAAAAACTAACAACAAAAATCTCTTTCTCTGGCAGACGTTCAACAATTGAGACCAACAGTCTCATTAAATTATATTGCCATTTTTTAATATATACTTACATAAAAAGATTTTTTTTTCTTTTATAAGACAAACCCCAGAATGAGCAGAAGAGAAATATGAAGATGAGAGAAGTAATTTCAGATAAAGTGTGGGGAATCCTAACTTCAACCACTGTAATTTTTCTTTCTCTTATTAACTTCAGCAAGCTGTATTAAAATTTTGTGTAAAGAATTGCACTTTTAGGAGTCTTCTCGCCAGGCTTTTAGTCATTCATGTCCCTGTTCAATGATCCTTATTTAACAACCCCTCCTGGATACTTCTACCTAAGTTAGATATGTCCCAGAATGCATTGCCCTACTTTCTTCCTGATGCCAAAAGTCTTTATCTTCTCTGATTCAAATACCACAGATGGCCCAGAAGAGATTAACAGACCTCATGAGACATATTTCATAAAAAATGGGAGGTCTGTTATAGTTCAGTAGTTATGTGATCTTTATTCTAAAAATGATATAAGAGTTGTGATTGTAACAGCTTGGACATTTCAGATTTTATTACCAATTAACCTTCAAAATCATGTAATGATTACAGACATAATAACTGATTATTTTTTTTCATTCATTATAGAACACAGAATAATTTCAGTTATATAAAATTAATCAATGCACTTTTGTGTGTTTTTTTGGTTTTTTTAAAACCATTTCTATTTCTGATTAAACACAAAACCTCTCAGGTTACTTAATAGGATTACTAATTTAGAGATCATACACAGTCAGCTACCATTGCACAATCAGAGTATCACTTAACTTCAGAATTGCTTCAAGTCCCTGTGCGCATGACATACTACAGGTGAAATGATGACTGTCTTAAATTTACAGTTTCCATCCTATAAACAATGAATTTGCAGGCATGTTCAGTGTTTCAGGTCTAAGCAGTGAAAAACCCGAACTGAGAAGAAACTGTTTCTTGAGATGGTGAGGGTTTTTTGTTTGGTTGTTTTTTTAATTAGTACTATTAATATGAATTTAGTGTCTAGAGTGAAATGTGATGTTTCCATAGTATCTCTTTAAATTGCAAGAAGTATAAAAAGAAAAGACAAGGAAAAGAGAGACATTGGAATGGCTAATCTGCTAGTAAAACATCAGTTCCCCTTAAGCAAATGTAAAGAACATTAGAAAACCAGCAACTTTACTCTGAAAATTTCTAAAACTGTCATTACTTTCAAATATGGCATTGACCGCTTCTTAGGGTGATTAAGTAATCAATGGTTCAGTGTGAGAGAGAAGTGGGCACTGTGCACTCACACTACATGTGCTTCTAAAACATCTCTGAAATTGGAAATAAAGAACAAAAGTAGAGGAAGACAGGAGATGATTTTTTGGTACATCAGACCAGAGACAGCTTCCTGATAGCTTATGATGATGAGATAATGCTTATCCCTATCTAAGTTTTAAAGAAAAAGAATTCCTCAGCTGCTATTAATACTGTGTAAATCAGCCTATGCAGGGTTCATAGAAAAACTATGGTTATTTTTTAACACCACACTTGTATGTGTCTCATTTTAATAAGGTAAGATATGATATTAAAGAACTTGCCATTCCATTTTTTTTTTTTTCAGACTAATCAGATCACAGAAGGTGGCCCTTCTTCATAAATACATGAAACTGCCTTCATAGACCATTTCATCTTCTTGCAATCCATTCTTGTTGCATATAAAGAGCACAAATCAGATGGATGTAAGGATTTTAACTTACTAAAGCAAGATTTTTTTCCTCTTCTTTGCTATTATTTTTCTTTTTCATGATAACAGTGTTCTGGTACTACTAACAGATAAGTTATTCCATTTGTATATTAACACATATTACCTCCAGAAAATAAAACATTTCAACAACTGTTAAAACACATTTATTGTTAAATCTTAAAAATAAAGTTGATTTTTCTATAATGGCAAGGATGTTAAAAAATAGGATAAAATACCAATAAAATCAAAGCAATTTCACAGTTTTCACATTGAGGCAGAAAAGAAAATAAAAATATTTTGTATTTTCCTTCCAATAAAAATTTTATATAATTACAGTTTCATGGGAAAAAATGTTTTTTTCAGAATAACTTTTACCAACCTGTCATCATTAAGGAATGGTAGTCCCCAATTTAGTGCTCCTGCTGAGACTCTCCAAACAATGTACCACTCATTTACTCCCCCTTCCCATCCCTCTCCCCTTCTGTGGTAGGGTGAAGAGGAGAATTGAAGGAACCAAAAATAAAGATCATGGGTTTAATAACTTGCTGGAAACAGCAATGAGATATGAAAATGAACAGTAACAGAAACAATATTAATATCAAAAGGATACAAAAGAGAGAGTGATTCACATGCAAAAATGTTCAGCAGAGCTCAACCTGACTACAGCCATGTCAGCCTGACGGGTTCCTCTGACTTGGGACCAGCATTACCCCACTGCTCTGTCAAGAAAGCTTGCTCAACCAGAAGGAATTCCTTCTCCCAAGCAGAGGCTCCTTTCCCCTTGCAACGATGTGATGTGGTGTAGAACAACTTCTGAGTCCCAGCCATGCCCGCTCCTGGCTATTGCAAAAAGCTAAACCTGTCCTGACCAGAACCAGGACACAATCATAGACTTTTGACAGTTTTTTTTTTTTTTTTTTTTATTTTGTTTTGTATTTTACAGCACACAACAAATATATAGAAATGGGAAAAGGATACTATGAATATAGTAGACTTAATGTTATCCTATATATATATACTATTGCATGCTACATATACATATATACAGAAAAGAAAGAAAGAATGATACAAGAATATGAAAAACAAGTGATGCACAATACAATTACTCATAACCCACCCACTGATACTCAGGCAGTTTCCAAGCAGCAACCCTCATCTAGCTTTTCCCCTAGATTACAAACTGAACATGACATGACACAGTATGGAATATCCCTTTGTCTAGTTTGGGTCAACTGTTCTGCTTGTGTCTTCTCCCCATCTTCTTGTGCTCCCCAGTCTACTCACTGGTGGGATGCTCTGAGAAGCCAAAAAGTCCTTGACTTCATGTAAACACTGATTAACAACAACTAAAACATCAGCATGTTATGAACACTGTTTTCATCCTAAATCAAACACACAGCCCTGTACCAGCTACTAGGAAGAAAATTAACTTTATCCCACTCCAAACCAGGGCAATCAGCTAAATGGAAAATTCTGACAGGGAGAATAATTTTACAAGAATTTACAGACCAAAAATTAAATGCATTCCTTTTAGTTACAAGATTGAGAATTTTAGAAAGAAGGAAAATAATCCAGAATCTGGAATTCTTAACATGTTAAATAGCTAGCCCAGATATTACCCAAATGGCACTGTAGATGTTCACTTCTAGAAAGGAGAAGGACACTAACCCAAGTGATCTAAAAGGATCATCTGCAATCTTGGTTAGCAGAGAAAAGCAGATACATAACATCTGCAGAGAATGATCCTGCTCAAGTCTCCCCTTAGTTTCAATGCCCTTGGAAGACAAACCAGTTGTGAAAATTTATTCTAGATAAGTTCCCTAATTATTCTGCTTCAGTTACATGACTTTTTTTTCTTTTTTCCCCCCACAGAACAGGAAACAATCTCAGTGGGGAAAAAATAGCCATTTTGGTCTCTTAGGTTTAAACCTCTCTTCAGGCTGATGATAGTCTAGAGTTCAGGTCTGCTACATCCTGAATAAATGGTTTAAGGTTAGACTGGATGATGTCCACAAGACATCTTGGATTTAATTTTAGTCCAGGGTAGATTTAACTTTCGAGTTTTCTTCAGAGATTGTCATCTCAAAGTGAATCCCATTTACACTCAAGAAGGGAGATTAATTGTACTGTGTACATACTTCTATCTATTCACTGGTGATTAAGTGTTGGGAATGTTAAAAGCTGAATAAGGAGTGGCTGAAAAGACAGATTTAATCACCTACCAGGTTAAGGAGCAAAATTCTGGAAAGTAGGTGAAACGTATCAATGACACCAGTATTCAGGCAGTCTGAATCAGTCAGGAAAAGCAACAGGAAATAAAATGTTTATTTCTTCCAAGCTTTACTTCAACCTGAGGTTCCCAACTTATTTTGCCATTTGGTGGCACAGGTTTTCTGACAAAGCAACTGATTTTATTTAATCTTGTTGAGTTCTTCATATTGTGCAGATGAATTCTGGTGAATTCATTTGTCTTCACAAAACAGAACAAAATAACACAGGCAAGTAGATACTCTGAGTTCCATATGGGAAGGTTTGAATGGAAAGGTGGGAGGCTAGGGTGCAGGGAAGGAGGGGGAGTCCCCCTGGCATTGCAAGTGAGAATTTTGAGAGCAAAAATCTAGCAATTTTCAAATATCATATGGATTAGTAGTAGTTATTCATGGACCACTGTATCTCTTTATAGCCATCAGTGAGTGCAGTGTGTTAAGGTTGTGTTTCTATAGCAACTCCTTCCAGCCACAGTCTACCAAGAGCTCCTAATGCATGTACACAAGGCAATTTTTAAAAACTTGTAACCGATCATTTGGGCACATTATTAGTGCCTCAAAGATTAAATGGTCAAAGACTTCAGACACTGAAGCAATTAAGGGGTAGGTGGTTGCTGAAATCAAATTTGCTCCAGTATTGCTCCTTGTTTCCCCTTAGCAAATTTCATTGTGTTACAGTGGAATCCATTCAAGAAAGTGTTAAGTAATTTAGGTTCCATGTGAAACAATTGTGGAGGGTTAGAGAAGGGACCTTTGGCCATTATAACCTGGTGCCAGAAGCATTCCAGTGATGTTTAGCTGGAAAAAACCAGAGCTTCACTCAAGAGCTTATTGAAACCCGTATAGCCTTTTCAGATGTTCATTTCTTTAACTTCTTGGACTTGTGGGTGAATATATACCAAAGTCTTCTAGTAGATTCATCTTGATCCCCTTAAGATGCTGTGTTAAATAAAATGGGCGTTTGGTGAATACACTCGTCCATATGTAAGGATATGGAAACTCATTTTACCTCAATCCATTTCCATTGTGAATGAATGAGGAAGAGAAAAACTCCCTCTCAATAGGATATGTTTAAAAGGATCCTTTTTTTTTTTTTTTTTTCATATTAGTTTTATTGTGTGCTCCTCTCTTGTGCTCTGTATTGGCTGTCTGTCAAGGTCATATGAACTGAATTTCAAGTATTACTCATATCCTTTCCTCAATGGCTCATTAGAGGATTTTAAATAAATAAAAGCTTTTATTACCACAAGGACTGCAACAATGTCTGCATCTGTATGAGAACAGGTGAGCACTACTTCACAGTATTTAAGATGTCATCTTTGTCAAGAGATCAAAACCCCTGGATGCATTCAGAAATTTTCCTATGGGAAAGATTACAAATATATGTTAAATATTTTACTAGTAATACAAATTATGTAGCAAAAATTATAATTTCCTGTATTCACAGGGCAAATGATAAATTCGCACTAGAAGTCAAATGAACGCTTGCTTGAGATGAACAAGTTATTACTTGGAATTCATCAATTGATGTAGAAGAAAATTGTTTATTATTCTGACTATAAAATTGTCATGAGAATCCCAGGCTGGTATTCTAAGTAACAGAACTATATAAATCAAAGAGGTTTTTGTACATCTGCATTTCCCCTCTGGGTCCTCTTCTGTAAACAGATATCCTACTTTTACTTAATAGAAGTCTGATTATGGCTATTATCTCAAGACTGTCATATAGAGAACTAATAATTATTATTGTTTGTGGGTTAAACAAAAGCATTTTCTTGTGCTCTCACCTTTCAGTAATTCTTTCCTAAAAATATTGGCTGTATGTAGAGCATATGAACACTGAGAGGGTGTGAGTTATCTTATACTTTCTGAGTAATAACAGGGACAGGGTATAAATGAATTTTGCTTTTGTATTTTCAGTTCATGGGACACTATTACTGTAGTCTTTGGAAGCATTTTCATTTTATTATTTGTTTAGATTTAAATAAATGGATGAGCATATACCACTCTATAAAGGAATAAATGCAAAAAAAAATCTGTTTCCAATGAGTTTTCAGTAGGTGTTTATGTAAAGTGAGCCATAAATATTATTTAGAAGTAGCTATTCTTGATAATCAGAATTTAATCTAAGGCCCAATATAAAGCTGTTGCAGTGAAAACAGACTTCATGTGTCATTCCATTTTGTTTTTCTGTTATGATTTCGTTTTTTAAAGGGTGGACGCACTATTCTGTTTCACATTTTCTTCTCTCCCTCTACTCTAGTGTTCAGAAAATGGAAACTACAACAGGTTCAAATTCCCTTTCAGTTTTTCTTTACATGTAGGACCCAGAAGTCAAATCTCAATGGAGACATAATAAAGGCATTTATGAAAATGAATTTTTAATAATATATCTGGTCATTCAAACATTTGTGTGTGATGAACTTTATAACTGGCTTCGTTGAAATCATTATTACCAATGCTCAATCAGTCAAGTCTTCAACTTTAATCTTGCAAATGTTTGTAATATCAGGATCAGCACAGTATATACCATGTAATAATTCCTAAATTTACAATGTCTATCTCTAAAGCAAAATATTTCTGCAAGTGTTGATTGTATATTTAGGGACTTAGATTGAAGGTCTGGTGTCTTTAATTTTTTGTCTTAACTTGAAATAAAATAGGTCAGAATCTAAGACCTCAATGCTGATCTGGAAGTCTCTCATTTATTTTTTTCAAGAAATCCAATGAAGCAGAGATTAAACTACTGGAATGTGTCTCCATGAAATTCATCTAGCAGAGATTAGATGCTCCAGAAAACAGTGGAGCTCCTTCTTTTACATTCAAAAGAGGGTTGACAGCTGTGTCAGAAAGGTGATTAAGTGATCTTGAAACTTCTGGAATCTTCCTGTGCATTGTATTTAAGAGAAGTAATTTACTCTCTTTACAGGAAATAGAATGTTGATGTTTTCCATTTGAGTGAAAACTTATTTCCTCTTATCTAGTGTAAACATGTGTGATAAAAGTGAAGATGATATTTTAAAAGTGAAACTTTTTCATAAATATTTAACTTTGGATAGATTATTGCTAAGCTTAAGGCCACATGCAGTTACTAAGAGGTAGGGAAATAAATGTAGAGTGGGAAGCTCAACCAGTGCTGTTTTCATTGCTACAACTCTCTTAGATCGCTCTTTGCATGTAGAAAACAATAATAGAAACATCCCCTCTCTGCCCTCTAAGATTACAGGGATAAAGCTTAGTTCAGTGATTGGCATGCTCATCTAAATGTGTTTTTTTCTCCCATTGTGTGAAAGAACTGCTATCCTCCACACACAAAAGTGACAGAGGCCCTGCTGCTCTTAAATCTTGGCCTATTCATGCAACAACCATCCTGCCCTTTGTGAAGATGTCTTATTATGGATGCCCTCATCTTTCCTCTCAAGAAACACACACCCCATCCTAATGGTGACTGCGTATTATAGCAGAGCATGATAACCATACCAGTCTGGTTGCTGGCTCTCCTCCTAAACAACAGAAGTTTTCCAGAGTAGGACATACAAACTCAGCATGTTAACAGGCTCTGCTAGTCCAAAGGAGAAGTCATGTCAGAGTCTAGATACCTGGGGAAAAGAAACCAACCAACTGAAAAAAAATAATAATAAAAAAATCAAACAAACAGGGAATAGATATCTTATCCAAGTAATTGAATACCTTGGTGTTATGCTTAGAACTTACCTTTGCTTTGTACTGCTTACTTTCAGCTCTGAGCAAACTGTGGTTCTTCTCCTTGGCTCAATCTATGTCCAGCTGCACAGGCAGAATTTAATTTCCCTGCCAAGATGCCCTAGAAAGTGTGTTTATTATTTCCAACTGAATTAAGAAGTGATCATAATGAATGAGTAAGGAGACATTTGTTCCGTTTTGTGTTTCGTCATTCCCAGTGATCTATGCAAAATTAAATTTAGCAAATACTCCCTTCAAAAATTTAACTTCAGGTTTTACCTCTGTGTAAGTAAGTACTACCAATCTTGCATAAAGTCTGAAGACTCAGGACCTACCTTAGCCTGAAAAAATTCTTTGAATTTATTTATACAAAAACACAAGTGAGTGAGAGATAGTAGTGCGATAGTCTCAGAAAAAAAAAAAAAAAAAAAAAAAAAAAAAAAAAAAACAAAAAACCAAAAAAAAAAACAACAACAAAAAAAAAAACCCTCACCCAACAAAAATCTATTGTTTCCCTGGGGAGTGACACAATATATAATGACTTTTTTTTTTCCCAAAAGTAAATCTAAAAGGGTACCTATGGCCCAAAGCAATGCTCTTCTACCTTGGTCTTTATAAAGGATGGCAGAGCAGCTGAAAGCAATCTTCCAGGAATACAGGCAGGTCCAGGAGGAGGAGACTGAGCTATGACTGTACACGACTGAAATACTGAAATACTCTTCTGCATTCCACAAAGAATTATCAGTAATGTTATTATCTTTGATAACATTTTCTACCTAAGTCCTAACAGAGTTGTGTCACTGTGAAATGCTTTCTGCAGCTGCTCTCAGGTTCTTCTTGGAAGGGAAACAGTGGGAAACTGCAGGTCTTGGGATGCACAGGGCATGCTCTAGCAGCATTTGCCATCATGGTATTTGCATTCCATCTAAACCCCATAAATCAAAAGCCAAAAATAAGCTTTCTGCTTTAGAGAGAGAGAATATTAAAAAGATCTAACATACAAAAATGGTGAGGGGTGTTAAAATTTAATTTAGTACTTAATTATCTTTTTTTTTTTTTTAGAGATTTGCTAATTGGCATCAAATGACAATATCCACTCTTAGCAGTTCTCTGTAGTCAAATTCCCAATTACCTTTTCTGTCTGCATAATTACTAGCAAGAAAAATGGTTAAACATTAAAGGCTTACATTTGAAAGAGTAGCAAAATACACTTGAATCCAATTGTGTGTATTTTAATCTTACCATTTTTATAAGTTTCATATATGTGAAAGTAATGGTAATAATAATGCACTTCTTTGATTTATGTCAAGTCAAAATGCAAAGGGAAAAAAAAAGGCAATTTACATTTGAAGTAAACAGCAAACTGCCTCATAATAATTTCTTCTATAGCCTGTCTTACTTCCACTTTCTGTAATTACATGTGGTGTTTGACAGCATGTGCTCTGAGAGTGTAAGCAGAGATCACACAGCTCCCAGAGGTAACTTATAAATAATGAAATAATCACCCATTCAGATACAAACACCAAAGAGATGGATCAACTTTTTTGCTACACCTTGCATAAAAAGTTCCTTTTGAGTGCCACACCATCAACGTGCAATATTTAAAGCAAAAAATTGTCATGCCTCTTTTGTTCCAGTGAGCATACCAGAACACTCACTTTGCATTAAACAATGCACTGCAAAAACACAGAGACAGAATCATATCCCCAGACACCAGCCTTCAAGACACTCATTCTCTCTGTACTTGCAGAAGAGCACACAATGAGCCTAGGTTTCACTTCACTGAATTCCACAGTGTTATTTCATGAGGAATTAATTTATCTGAATACATCTTAGTCATTACATTTACACATTACATTTTGGGTGAATAGAATTGGAGGGCTAAGGGACTCTCAGCTTTCAAATTTTAAAAATATCTTCTTTTCCTTGTTTCAAGACAGGTCTGACTAATAGAGGACGAAGTCTTAGGATATTACTCAGCTTGCCAGTTCAGGGAAAGTGATGTCCAAAAAAACCTAACAACCTCATAGTCCCATAGATAGCATTTTGATTCAGGCCTTACACTATACATGGGGAAACAGAAGTCATTCTAGAGTGCACTAGGCATGCAATGATGGAAGGCGATGTTGCGATCTCCATCTTCTTCAGAAGCTGAGAATTACAACAATTCTTAACCATTGCTGTGCAAGACTGCAAAGAGGCAGTCATCAGGACATAGTGTGGCAAGGAGAGGGAAGAATCAGAGCTGTGATATTAATTGAGGGGGAGAAAAAAGATAAAAAACTATAAACTTAGATATAAAAAATGCTAGTATACCTTCACCATCTCCGGTACTGAATTGATAAACTCTACATGGCACCATTCTGCCTGGATTTCCTAACTTGTCTTGCATCTCTAAATTCTAAATATCCTGCTATATAAAAATATTGTGCTATATAAAAATATTGTGCTATATAAAATGCAGGGGGTTTTCTACCTACCGTATTTTTCAGGCATTGCACAAACCATATTCTGCTTTTTACACCCTGACTACTACCAGTGGAGTTCTAATAGAGGGACAATTGAAAGCATAAGAATCTTTTTAGGGCTATACCTTCCTAACATCTCTCTTTTTGATTTATACATTTAAAAGGACTCCAGAAGATATATGCAGTCACTAAAAGTAAAGGTATAAACAACTTACAGACAGAATTTTTGTGGTTACTGTCTTTGCTGGGCAACATCTTGACTCCTCTTGATTTCAGTTCAATTGCTTTTTTCACTGAGAAAACAAGCAAATGAAGAAAAGGTAATTCATTATTAAACCTCATAAAAAAGACACACAACAACCAAATCATACATTGTAATAATACAAAGTTACACAGGACTTCTACAGCAGAATGAAACAACTGCAGCTTCTGTGATAATCCAAATAAATTTTTACAAAAACACAACCATTTATCATGTCTCAGACAATGTCCTTTTAAAACAGACATTATCAGGATTGGAAATATTTTAAATTCAAGTTTCCTTATGTTCAAAGAAAAGAAAAACCTGTCCTAATTGCATGTATGGATTGCCTATGTTTGTCACTGCATACAACAAAATCTTATATATTTTTAAATCTTATTTCTTACATAAAATGTACAGAACATTACCTATGCATATTTGAGGATGGTAAACCTTAAATGTGATAGTCACATTTGCTTTTATTTGATTCACTCTTAAGCAGTAGACATGTTTTCAGTTCAGTTTCCTAAGAAGATTATCAGAGTGTGTTACATTATTTGGTTCACCTAACCCCTTTTGATTCCACAGGGCATTTTGAACAGAATTAGAAGGAAGAAAGTAAGAGCTCTCAAAGGGACAAAGTTTTGTGAGACAGAACTTATGCATGAGAGGTTTAATATCTTTTTTATCTGTTTAGTCAGCTGAACGGCTGCTAAACTCCCAGCCTATCCCTACTAAGTAGTTAGGGCACCATAGAAGGGATCAGGAGCCAAGTAGGAAGAGATGTGTGAAGACGCTGGTGCAGTTAGTTATACATTAAGAAACACACAGGGTACAATTTTAATTGTAATGGTAAGAGAAAAAGGTAAAAATACAGGACACCTTCCCAGAATAGTAATTAGTTCTGTGGCTTGGGAACAAATTTATCAATCGAAAGTAAAATCAGATGTAGAAAATAATTGTGGAATGAGCCTGGATATTTCAAATCTATTGTGCAAAAAACCAATAAAAATTAACAATAGCAAAATATGACTCACTCTGTGTATCAGAATACTAAAGACAGTATCATGATACATGCCAATTAAAAAAAAATACAAAAAGCAATAATCCTTCCCTGATTAATATTAAATATTTTTTTCTCTAGATCTTGCAATGGTTAGTAATCTTAAAATTCAGTCATTTATCCAAGATACTAACAGAAACAAGAAATCAACTTAAACATTTCTTAAATGGCAGTGATTTGTACCTCATAGTATATAAATATAAAAATTAATACTATGGAATGTCAGTTACACTTTTTGTCAATATATGGTATAAATTTTATGATTATCACACCATGCACTGATCTGTATGCAAATATTCTAAGAAATGAAGTGGTAGAAACAGCAAGTTAACATGTCTTTCACGATTGCATTAAAAATCATGATTCCATTCTATTTATTTCTACATTGGACTACTAATACTTTTTCAACCTCAGAGTGAGGTTGTCTTTTCTTAACTGCTGAGATTGCACAAGTACTGCAGAAAGTACTTTCGGTGCAAAGCATGCTGCAAGTGCAGTCATTTATGCCTAAACTTGGAAAACAGATGTTCAAATGATGAAAGGTGATTGAAACACAACTGTAGCTGCATGGTATTAAATGGTTTTGATAGCAGCGTGGTGTTTTCTTTTCTTCTAAGACAGAAACTGTATATTATATAGAAACATCAGTGCAGACAATAAAGCTAATATCCCCAAGGCCTTCTGGACAGTCAAACCTCATGGATATGGATTTCTTAGGTACTAAAATTTCCACCAAGTGCTGCCTTATGTTCCGGTACTATTAAATGGCTGCATAACCAGTCTGTTAAAATTATTCCATATTTAATGGGAATTGAACAACACAACACTTGTAATGAATATTTGCAATATTGTCTGGAGTTGTGGTCCCTCTGCCAGCATTAATTCATCAATTTATAAATATATGTGCCATTTAAAACATGTAAGCAGTTCTTGGAGAATTCAAAACCCATACATCCATGCATGGGTAATAACCCCATTGAGTTATTATGCAGTGGACAGAGAAATGGATTATACTCTCCTTCTCTTTGTCCTGTGACCCTGTTTTAGGGTAAAAATGACAGTCATCACTCAAATTCCTTGTGACAGTTCACTCTTAAAGGTATTAAGACATATTTGAAGAACACTCCTCATGAATGAGGAAAAATTATACCTACCAGCTGTATTTGAAATACAGAGAACACAAATTGAACTAAGAGGTTTTGACTTGATATATGCAAAACATTTTTAGTGTCACACATGAAACAGGTCCTGCAGTTTCTATTTCTGGATTTTTTTACACATGTCACTGAAAGAATATTAGATAGGGGATTCACAATACTTAAAATCAGTCAACTAAAACGTATATTTTATGAAGAGAAATACCTAACTCAAGGGGGAAATTCATCCCCTTCTAAGACAGACACAATGAAATCTCCTACACAGATGCCTTTTCCTCTCCATAAATTATAACAGAAACACATACCACTTGCTCAAGCTATATTTTAGATGATAACATTAGGTGGAATAACGTTTTATGCCTGGAGAACTTTAAAAGCCAAATGTAGGTATCTGTGAGACATGTGAATCCATGAGTTTAAATGGGATAGTTTGATATATAGATAAAAAACTTGCATCATTATACATGTAATCTATATAGTATTTTTTTATTTTAAAGGTATTAAGCAAGCATAGTATTTAAAATAAAACTGTTCAACCTCTGAGAAAGAAACAGAGACCATTGCACACTATGCTTTGAGTGGACCAGACCAAGCCCTTCTGTAAATACCAGAAATACTCTAAACTGCACATTTTATAACCATTCAAATACCATTTGAATACCTTTTCTGAGACACTTATCTTTTCCTCATTTCTCTTTCATTAAAAATGGTTCTCCTGATTTCAAAGATGATTTGCCATTTAGCAAGAGGAAAAGAGGAATGGGTTTACATTAATAATGTCAGAAATGAACAGCACTTTCCACCTTTTAACTGATTACTTTTTAGAATTTGCATAGCTTTCAGCTGTCTTCACTTAAACATTCAGTTAAGCTTACTGAATTAACCTTTTCTGTTAATCATATCTTCGAGGGTCTTTTGGAGATGAGTTACTCATTCAGGGAGGAGAGCAGAGCTGACTACTGAAGTCCAAGACAGTCTTAATAGCCTACTGAAAAACACTGGTGGAATTCCTTAGACTTTTGCTATAGCTAAAATAAACTTGGCCATGAAAAGACTTACAGATGCATTGTTCATATTCAAAATAAACTCTGATGTCTTATGGACTTAAAAATCTATTAATCAGCATATTTTCATTAAGGATGACTGCAATAATCCTTATTTTAAGACAGAAATACACATATTTCCTTTTTTGTCTTAGAGAACTGGAAATATAAAAATGTTTGTAAAAGTCTTATCTCCCCAGTGCAAATATTTAGAAATAATGCACTGTAAGTGCACCTTAAATGTTAAAAGAGTCTCAAATTTGTTATCTTTGAAAGTGAAAACAATAATTGGCAGTATTTCCTTTATTTTCTGGATACATGAGGCACATCATGCTTTCCCTGCATTCCTACCTCTCTAATCCAAAAGGAAATTTTTCTCCATTTTTTTTCTTCTTACATTCATTTCTGAGAAAGTGGAACTCCCAAAAGAATTGCTCTACTGCTGTTGCCATTGTAGAAGCATATTATACACAGCAGCTCATTACAGCACCAGTGGTTTCCTACAATTCATACAACAATGATTTTTTTTTTTTTTTTAAATTAAGTTTATTTTCCAAAGTTTTGTTTCCCAGGATGGTTCATTGAAAACTGTCCTTCCAATTTCCGGTATACTCGAAATTGCTCAAGAAAATGAAACCTGAAGTTTTTCTTTTTCACGATAGCTTTAAATACAGTTTTTAAATACAATTACATAAGTCTAAATAAATGCATGGAACAGTTGTCTTTCTAATATTCTCTGCACACGTACATTTCACAGGTGTAAATAACTGTAAAAAGTACAAAGGAATAGAGAAGCAAACTCTGGGTATACAAGCAACTCTGGAAGCACTACCCAAATAATTTATGACTATTAACCAAAAGACCTGTATACAAACTGTTAACCCTGTCAGAATCTATTTCTACCAAAATTAAACTTGATAATTTAAATCTTGGTCTATGGCAACTCTTTAAGTTTGATTCTTTATGAGTCCAATGGCATGATTCAAGCACTACCCGATACTTTGGAGCTGATGTTTCATCTGGGTTTTTGTTTGATTTGAAGAACATAAGACAAGTCAGTACTTTTTTTTATTTTTTAACAAACTCTACATTAACCTTGAAAACAATCCCAGCCTATCTAAAGTCTACACAAGTTTTCAAGAAAATTCAACATATTTACAATTTTTATCCAACACAGGAAGGTGTTGTTAAATTAGCCATTAATTATAAACAAGAGGAACTTGCAAGCTAAGAATTCTATTTTTTTAATATATACAAGTTTTTTAAGTATAATTTCACGTGAGGAAAAATAATTTTCTGTGGATTCAATTTATACATTATGAAGTACTTCTTACTGTGTTTTATTATGTTCTTGAATTCTATAAAGGAAGTAATTCTTAGTTGAATTTATGTTCAGAGAGAGGTCCTGTGGAGTGTTGGCAGCTCTGTGTCCTCTAACATGCAGGAGAGAGTTTTGGTTTTCTCAAAGAGTGTTGCTTGCTTGGGCAGGCCTGCCTATATAATAGATTCGGTTTTTCTTCCATCATTGCATAAGTCTGTGTTAACTCAAAGAAACTACTAAATAAAGATTAAAAAGCCTGATCTAAAACAAATTTCTCGAAAAAAGGTAAAATTCACTGAGATTGTTGACTTCCCTGAAGGACTTATTTTTCTTCTCTGATTCCAACTAATTAATAATTGACTAATAATTATACAGAGTATGAAGATAGGAGGCAGTAACCTTACAGACTCAGCTTCTCCAACTATGAAGTTGGGGTGGGGTGGTGGTTAATAGTTTTTATTTTATTTTAAATTGTGTTTCTCCTATCTGTCATGCAAGGTTTTATACAGAAATTGCAATTTGTGGTTGAAGATTAATTTCAAATTATCTGTATTACAATATAAAAAAACCTGTGTGAATTTTTCATATATCTCCAGGGTGAATATGAATTTCAAGTAAAAGGTGGAGTTTTTTGGTTTTGTTTGACTGATCATGAATGAACCAAAAGGTATACAAATTCAAGGTAGCATGTAGTCTTTAGCACCAAGAATTTGCAGACTTATTCTCTGGTTGTGTAATTGTGCTTAGGGGAGACAGGACAGAAATTAGTAAGGAGAAAAGTATGGAAAAGTGAACTGAAAGTGAGATACTATGAAGCACAATTTATTGCCCATTTGTTGGGCATTACTGAGAAATAATTTGATCTGGAGAAGGTTTTGAGGTGCTATGATACCCTTTAGACACAAAAAGGAAGCTGCAAAGAGAAAAGAAAACTCTGCAGTTCCACTAGTGCTAGAACAAGAACTTACAGACTTTATCTACAGAAAGGGAAATTTTGCTTACATTAGATTTAAAAACTTTTTAACAGTAAGAGTGATGAAGCCCTGGAATAAATTATCCAGAGAAGCTATGGAATGTTAGTCATCAAAACTTCTGAAGAACATGTTAAAATAAGGTCTGAAAACAACAGTCAGCCTCCTCTTTGATATGGGGTTAGCTTAAGAAGATAGGTTTTTTAAACTTATATTTTATTATTTCATAATAGTAATCAATAACCAAAAGTAATTTGGCTGAGAAATTAGTGGCTAAGACCTTGATGGGTTTTTCTAGGATTGCTAGCATATGAAATTATTTCATTACACCTACATTTAACTGCATATGTGCAAGCACGTAAATGTTGTGCAGTACACAAGTCATACCAAAGCCAGATAATATACTATAAGCATGGCTTGGCTTACACAGTCTTATGTTTGATCTAATTTACCCTCTTTTAGTTCTAATATAGTTATACTTTGAGAATACTCTTATGTGACTCCATAAAAACAGGAGTAACACTTCCTGTTTGTTTCTAGCACATTTGCTCTGTGCTCCTGTATGTCTTGGCTTACATAATATGTTTTTCCCCAATTACCCAAATATTTGAACATCTTGCCAGTTTTTCTTCCTGCATGAAATAGCCTCCAAGACCTCGAACACTGGCTACCACTCAAAGCTAAAATATTCTGACATCATATGCTGGTATTTCCTTAAGCTGTGCTGCTGCTGCGCTGCTGAGTTCAGCTCTTGGCTGCCTTTCACTGCAGATTTTTCCCAAGTACAGATATGTGAAGATGAAGAGGAATAGCATATTGCCCAGTATCTAGTGATCACAAGAAGATCCTTTCCTCTCCAGCCTTAAGCTCTGTGACACCATAAGGAATTTGAATAATTCTCTGGTTTTATTACAGTATGGGGGAAAAAAATAATATTTTCCATATTTTTTATGTATGAGAACTACCTATTAAACAGACTAACACTTTATTTTCAATATTTTGTAGAGTTTGAGAAGAAACCATGATCTGCTTGCAATAACATTCATAGGATTATTCTTGAAGGAAATTAACAAATTTATCTCAGTACAGGTCAGAATTCATCAATTTCCTTTCTCTTTAGTTTCACTCCTACCATTTTTTGGCCCTGGAAGAAATGTACTGTTTCACATTTGGCAGCATGAATAATCTCTCTGCATTCTGCTTATAGATCAAACATTTCTTTCTTATTACTCAGAGTCACGTGGGACCAGTAAACATATTGTTACCTATTTCTAGGTTTTGTTCTGTTTCACTATGGCAGGTAGTACCATGAATTCTTTCTAAAAGTGTAGTATTTATGAGAATAAGAAAAAAAACCCAACCATTCTCAATCTTACCATTCACTTCAGTTTATGAAGGGAATTCTATAAAAACTTTTTTTTTCTTATTTTTTTTAAAACAAAGTCCAAAACTCCGTAACCTGGGATGATCCTTGCAAGGTTTCTTCTCAGCTACCCACTTGACTTTTGCAGAGGCTTCGCAATTTTCTGTAGGATCTCTAGGTTAAACCAACACATTGGAATAGTCAAACCCTTTACTGTTTCTGCATTCCCCACCTGAAGACTGTTCTAATACACTGTTCTAGTGTCCCACTAACAGCTTCCAAAATCTTCCCTACTAATCAATATTATAACTCCACGGATCTTCACAGTAGGCATAGATGTCTCTACTATATGTCTATGTGTAAAAGCTCTAGGTTCATGGTCAGTCGGCTTCCTTGTTCCATCAATTCAGCAAAGTACTGCCTGTCACTATCAGATCTTCCACCTGCTCTCTTTGTTGGAAATCTCTGCATGCAGTATTAGTGAATAAATGGTACAGCCCCAAGACAAATTGGTGTCACAATAGATTTTTACACAAATCTTTCCCATTCTATGTGTATAAGATGACACAGGATCTGCAAGTTTAAAAAGAAACACAGTCATTTGTTTTCCATTAACCTTTTCTATGTCACTTAGCTGGCCCCTTGCCCTGATGGACTGCCATTGCTACTTTGGGCTTTCAATGTATGATATATCATAATAAAACCAGCTCAGCAGGCATCAAGTCTTCAGTGACTGCAGATATCCTCCACAGTTCTGAAAAATAATATCAACACAATTTGCTCTATGAATACACCATTGAAGAACACATTGAGTAGTGTAGGAATTGTCTCTAAAAATAAACCGTAAAATGAAATTTACTCAGTTCCCAGTTTGAATGTCACTTCAACTATAGCCTTTTGAATAGTTTTAGGGAGGATAACATCATGCCAAACTATAGCTGAAGACAATGGCTGTTAGATCAGCATTTGCTTAGTGCTGGCATCACAAAGCAGTTACACCTGAGTCATTTCAGCAACCTGGAAACTTTACTAGACCCTTAAGAAAGAAGTATTACTTCTAGCAACCTCAGTGTAAGCAAGTACAAGATTCTATCTTTAATGAGTTTGGTTTTGTTTCTTCTGAAAACACCCAGAATTCAAGGTGTAGTGGCTTGATCTTGGCTGAATGCCAGGTACCCATCAAAGCCACTCTATCACTCCTCTCTGCAACTAGACAAAGGAGACAAAATAAAAGAAAGGGTTCATGGGCTGAGATAAGGACTGGGAGAGATCACTCACCAATTAATGTCATGGGTAAAAATTACTTGAATTTGGGATATTAGTTGAATTTATTACCAACAAAATCAGAGCAGGAGATTGAGAATTAAACTAAGTCAGTTCATCACAAGTTGTTTCCACAGCTGCTCAGAGAGAGGAGTCCTTCCCCTGCTCCAGCCTCTGGTCCCTCCCACCCAAAACAGTCCACCACCAACTTCTCCAACCTGAGTCCATCCCACTGGAAACAGTTCTTCACAAACTGCTCCAACACCGGTCACTCTTCCGTGGGCTGCAGTCCTTCAGGCACAGGCTGTTCCAATGTGAGTCCCTCACAGGGCCACATGTCCTACCGGGAAGGAAAACCTGCTCCAGAGTGGGATCCTCTCTCCATGATCCAGTAGGTCCTTTCCAGGACCTTGCTCCAGCATGAGCTTCCCTTGGGGTTACAGCCTCCTTTGGGCATCCACCTGCTCTGATGTGGGTCTCCTCCACAGACTGCAGGTGGATGTCTGCACTGCCATGGTCCTCCATGGGCTGCAGGGACACAGCTGCTCCACCATGGTCTGCACCACAGGCTGCAGGGGAACCTCAGCTCTGGTACCTGGAGCACCTCCTGACCCTCCTTCGGCACTGACCTTGGTGTCTGAGGAGTTGTTCAGATGTTCTCACTTTGTTATTTGGCTGCAATTTTCATCTATGCAATACCTTTTTTTCTCCTTCTTAAGCATGCTATCACAGAGGTGTTCCTATCATTACTGATTGGCTTGGCCTTGGCCAGCAGGAGGGCTGTCTTGGAGCTGGATGACGTTGGCTCTGCTGGACATGGGAGAAGCTTCTGGCAGCTCCTCACAGAAGCCCCACCCACTACCAAACCCTGGCCACAGAAACCCAATACACAAGGGTTCATAATAATATGCTCCTGTATGGCGACTTTTTGGTAGAATGCCCTTGTGCTAAGACAAATCTGTACGCAATCTGAGTCTTTGTCAAATGTCTCACTCTCTTGGCACTGAGAAATTCTACCTAAACTTTGGACTGAAAGTCTTAAAGGCAGAACTTTATCATCATGTCCAATTCTTCTCTACTTTTACTAAGTGTAGTTCTTCTAGATTTTTTTTTCCCCTTTTTGTTACTCTATGTCAAGTTTTGGGCTTTTCTTAAAATTCCGGAGAAAATAATTTTTTGCGACATCAAAACAGACAAGATGACCAATCATTCTTAAGAATGCATGTTGCCTTTATGAGATGTCAGTTTTAATGACAAAATCAGAGATAATTTCTAATTTCAAGCACTGAAAATGAAAAGGATTCCAGGCTTTAAAAATGGGAGGAAGAGAGAGAGTTAAGGATGTGCTGAACTCAATATATAAGTCAAATTATCAATTAATGTATATTGAACGCATTGGAAGACAAGATGCCAAATATTCATTTCATTATTATAGTTTTTATTTAATTAAAATTCTCCTTTTTGATCAAACAATCTAAATTTAGAAATGAGAAAATACAGGCCAGTGGTTCATGGTGTTGTGCATTTTATATTCTCAGGTAACAACGTAGGATACACTAAGGGACTAAAATTTTGAGACAGACTTAAAATCAAACTGGAAAAGGATAGTTTAAGATGATTTCCAGAGAGAGGGATCTATTCATGATCAACAATCACATATGAGGATTTGGTCAAAAGAATTTTCCTTTTACTAGAAACAAAAGATTTATTCTTTCTTACTTCATAAACAAACATTCTGCAAGAACTTACCTTACTGTGGGCTTGCACAGTTTTTACCACATAGCTGAATGAAAGTTTGTCATCTAAACAAATTATACTGAACAAAATTTCAGGGAAAATCGTTTAATACACTCTTACTCAAATGTAAACAAGTAAAAATAAATTTGTTACTGATACCATGATGACTGCACTTGCAGCATATGGGCAAATTGACAATTACAGGGTAAAAGTGAGCAAGCAACTCAATGTGAAAGAACAAAAAAAAAAGGGAAGAAAAAAAATGAACAAGTATAGTCTACCAACAACAGCCATGACAGGCATACAAATAGAGTTAAGAAAAATTATTTGTGCCCCTAAGGTATAGTTGTATAGTTTAATATGACTTAACTAATTAATTATGTAGGTGCCCATGACTTTTTTAAAGAAAAAATAGCAGCAGGACAGAAATAGGCAAATGGGAAAAAAAGATAAATGTAGTTTCAGCTGTAGATCCAGTACTACTTATTTTAAGTAGCTAAAATCAGAGAAGTGACCACTGGAAGTTTCAAATAGCACCAAGTGCATTAACTGGTGAAAATTGCTTCCAGTGAGAGATTTAAAGAGGTCACACTCCTAAGTTTATTTAGGAGACTGAGAAGTGACTTGGTGCTTCAAAAAGCTAACAAAAGGCTTGAGGGAAAGGCTTGGTTGAGGGAAAATAACACTACTGGACACAGAAAGACCAACCCAGACTAATACAATTGAGAAGACAGGGCTATATATTTAACAGTGGTTATGCTAATCACAGAAAAAAACAGTCAAGAGAGACAGTGGGTTACCTCCTTCTTGATGTTTTCACATCAAGACAGAATTTTTATGGCTTACTGATTTTATGAATCACTTTTACTAATTTTCTTTTTGAAATTTACTCTAAGGAACAATTATAACTGAAACTCCTGACTAAAAGTACCAGGTATCAAGGAAATACGGGAAACTCTTTTCATTTATTTCAAACATTATTTCTAGGGTTTTAATGAATATGTAGGAAGGATAGATGAACATTTATATGCAAACTCAGTGAATTATGAAAATTCATTGAAAGAACTAGCAACTGCAAGTTGATTTTACATTATTTAACTCATGGTTTTCCATTAGCACATGTTTATTTCAGTAGTCTCTATTATATTCATTGTTTGACTTCAGGATTATCTGTTTGTTAAATCCTGAATTACTGGAAGTAGTCAAACACAACAGATAGATAAGGTCTGGTACATAATTATCAAAATATGTAGTACCTTCTTGAATCTCTCTGAAAACTTGCCAAAAATAGCATACTTTATTTGAAACACTCTACAACCTGACTTATGGTGAAACATACCCATTAATCATGTTTTCCTTTGGCAACTATCTTATTCTATTCTATTTCTAGGAATTTTTAAATAAATATTTAACTTAGGCATATTAATTTTAGCTGCATAGGAAAAGAAAGCTTTGTGGGGTTTTTACATCTTAAAAAGAAAACCAAAAATATTAAACCAACTTTCTATAGTTCTGGAAATAAGCAAAGCTAAACAAGCATGCTGTAAATGCAAATATGCTGTAAATGTAAATATGCAAAAGCAGGGAATTCATTATCACACCTTTTAAGTCATTCTGTGTACACTGATAAGTGTTGTTTCTGGGAAGTGCTAAGTTTTCATCTCCTAGTGATCCTCTTAATGATACTTCACCTCTGGGGAATTCACGCCTTTTTGAGGCACTGGCATAAGACAAATCATAACTCTGCAACTCCCACTGAATATGCAAGAATCTTTACGTATCAGCACAGGTGAAGGTAGAGGAATGGAAAAAAAAAAAAGAATTCTGTAACTAAATCACTTGTAATACCTTTTATCCTATGACAATGCCAGCAAGGAACAAGGCAGAACAAGAACTGAACCCATGTATATTACTGGAAGTGTTGATTTCCATGAGACCAAAGCTACTGGTATGGGAGACATGAAGCCGACAGGCAAAGCATATCACTGCACTGTAATTTGTTCTAGTGGTTTTCAGGGCCATTTAAAACTACATCTCCTTCTGACTAAAAACTCTGAAACTATGAAAAAAAATTCCACAGATACACTGAGAAATTGAAACATAAATATTTTTATTGATGAAATCAACATCACAAGACCAAAAACTAAAAGAAAGCAACAGGGAATGTAAGGAGAGGGAAAACAACAAACACCAAAACAAACCCTTCACTCTACATCAAATTAATTTTTAAAATTTTAAAATTTTCTTTAAAATTCTACTCTAACCTGATGGAAGATGGGATAATAAATATCTTTCAAGGGGAAATCCAAACATACACCATTTAGGTACACCTTTTAGACTATATTGTTTTATTTATACATTTAGCTTGCCAAGCATTTAAAAACCATATTTAGTTAATGCATTTAAGTGTGCAATTCTAGTACACTGCTTTAAATTTTTTTGTTAGTGAGCTGATTTTCTTGACCATGTTAAAAACAGGACACTAAATATTGCAAAAGAATTCAAGCTGAGAAAGCTCTGAAAGCTTTGCTGAACAAATAAATTAACATGCATAGCTTTAAATCAATTCAGTAGTTCCAATATTTTAATGAAATAAATTCTAATAATTCTGTTTGCCTGATCCAAGAGCAAAGAAAAGAAAATTAAATTGACTGCTTGTTAGTATTAGTTTTCGCTGACTGAAAAAGGCCAAGTTACAGCTATAATATAGCTATGATAACACGATTACAAACATGATGTAAATTTGATATGAGTTGAAAAGAGTAATTAAACTATTTGTATGCTAACTGTATAAAAAGTCTGATAATCTGAAATCTTAATAGGAAAAGAAAAAATGCCACTTACCCCACTATTGCTCAAAAAGATGTGCTATGCTGTCTTCAACATTGACTCACTTTTGAAAAGCCAGTGATGCTGATACACATGTGCACAAAGCTCACCTGTGCACACAGAGGGGACCACAGGGAGATGATGGTGGATGGGTGAGACAAATGCCACCTCACCATGGCTCCTCCAGGACCATCACAGGTCCATCTCCGGAAGTGCAGAGGAAATGCAGAGGGTCCTGGGCAAGTGGGGGAACCCCAATACCAATGTAGAGACTCAGCCTCTAGCCCAGCCTCCCCAGGGCTGTCCATGGTGAGACCCAGTCCCAATGGGTGGGGGGTCAGCTCACCCTAGTAGCTCTCCAGTCACTTCAGAGGCTGTGGGGAGTCCCTGCCCAGGGACACAGAGCTCATTGTGGGGTACAGAGGAGAGCATTTTGGGATTGCACAAGGTTAATTATGGAGTATTTAGAGGAGGAACCAACATCAGGGAAAGGGGTGGATACAGGTGGTTTGGGTAGGAACAGATATGAAAAATACAGTAATTAAGTAATGGTAGGGACTGGTTGCATGTAACCTGGGACTGGTCATTGTGCTTGTTTGACCATGCCCTGTGTAGTGGCTGTACCTGTACTGACATGGATGCAGGGGTGGCTTCTGTGGGAAGCAGGTAGATGCTTCCCCATGTCAAACACAATACCAGCTGGCTCCAAGACAGACCTGCCACTGGACAAGGCTGATCAGGGATGGGATAACGTGTTTTAGAAGGGAAAAAATTGCTGCACAACACAAATTGCAGCTGGAGAAAGGAGTGAGATTGTATGAGGGTTGAGACTGTTTTGCCCATGACCGTAACTGTCAGTGATCTCTTGCTGTCCTTATCTCAATATATTTTTTCCTCCCTGTCCTGCTGAGGTAGGGAAGTGATTGAGTGACTTGGTGGGCACCTGGCATTCAGCCAAGGTCAACCTCCCATGGTCTTCATGATGCAATCTGCAAATGGACAAGCTACCACTTTTTGAGGGATATCTTGTGATTTTGTTTTGTGAATAATATTTATATCTGACAGCTGTTAAAAAAAAATCTATCTCCTATTGGGACTCAGAAATACAATAACATACTATCTGTCAAGGGGCAACAGGCTGCTTTCATTTAATATCTAAGGACTGCAATCAAAATTACTGACTTTTATATTTTACCAAAACAATGGAGACTATTGTTCTTGTGCAGCATAGTTATACACCTTCACCACACATTCATGAATGAACCAAGCAATCAATCACAAAAAGACAGCACAGTCTGAATTTAAAGGAATTTTCTTTCTAGAAAGGAGCAAAAGGAAAAACAGTCTAAGCAACGTTAGAAAGCAGAGTCCTGAATGTTCTGAAGACACTTGTCCAAGATTTAGAATATCTAGGAAATTAGAGGAACAATCAAAAAGATTCTTATGATTTGATCAGACAGGTAATGGAGACTCATTTCTTAGTACAGTGAGTGTTAAATGGTTACTTCAAAAACTCTGTGTATTTACTTTAACCATCTCAAAGACAGGATAGTTCAACAACATATCAATCCCAACTACATGTGTGTATTCTGGAACAGTCTGTTTAAACTGTTGGATATAGTTGTCCTTAAGGAAAATGTTTCTCAGAGATCTCAGATTCTCAGAACCTACACTGGAGGATTTACCCAGATGACAAATATAAGAATTGTGTCTGGAGACAATCAGAAATTGGAGGCATCCTCTCACTGCTAGGTTTTCTACTGGAAAATAAGGTCACATATGTCACAGGAGATTTTTTTGGTGTTTTTTTGTTTGTCTGTTTGGATTTTTTTTTTGTTTGTTTGTTTGTTTTTTGTTTTTTGGTTTTTTTTTTTTTTAATTATTTTGGTTTGGTTTGGTTTTGTTTTTCTTGGGGGGGGCCGAGAGTGGTGGAGGGAGGTGTCTCATGATCAGCTCAAATAACTATTTAACTTGAGAAAAGCACCTAAGAGAGAAATATATGTAAATGTTTTTGAATTTAGCAGAAATAAGATTCTGAAAACAAAAACATGAGGAAGAGACTGAGAGAGTTGGGAAATTTTAGCTGAGAGAAGACTTGGGGGAAGCAGAGGTGAATCTGACTAATGTGTATTAATACCTGATGAGATGAGAGGGTGCAAAGAAGGTGGAGACAGACCCTTCATGATGATATCCATTGACAAGTCATGAAGCAATAAGCACAAATTGGAGCACAAGAAATTGCACTTACAGATAAATGAAAGCTTTTTTACTGTGAGAGTAAACACTGGCATAGGTTGCTCAGAAAGGCTGGAGGTGTTCAAAACCCACCGGACCTAATCCTGGGTAGCTTGCTTTAGGTGACCCTTCTTTGAGGAGGGCACTGGACTAGACAAGCTCCAGAATTCTCCTCCAACCTGTGCTATTATGCAATTTGTGGTACTGGTAAACTAGTCTAGTTGTAAATATTGTTACTTCTGCTTAAAATAAAATCCCAAATTATTGTTTAGTTTTCAAATACACATATAATATAAAGAAATATTAATGCTGTGCAATAAAAAGGATTTAATGAAGCTGTTATACTAATCAGATTTTTATGCCACTCCGAATTTTCATCCTATGTGTCACTTTCTCCTAGGTTTTAATACAGTTTATTTTTATATCACTAACAGGAATTTATTTAATTACAATTGAAAGGCATAAAATAGAAAGCTGTGGCTCATAATTCAGAGATCTTTGTATTTAATACAGTAAATTTTATAAAACTGCATTTCAAAAGAATTATTTAACTTAAAGGAAGTTTCCATAGGTTTAAGAATCTGATTTGAAATAAGATACTTCCACTTGTCATTCACAACCTATATTCTACATCAGTGAAGTTTACACTTATACCCAATACCTGATGTATTATGCAGAGCAGAAGATATACATCTGAAATAATTATCTCCCCAGATATTTCCTGAAAGCTCCATGGTATTTGTCTAGAGATAAGATATATTGAAAAAGAACAAAAGCTATTTACCCATGTATGTTCTTTATCCCAAACTTCCCAGTGTTATTCTGTTGATTCATAGTTTTCTGGTGCATCAACGAGATGAGTCACATTATTTTTGTGATCTTCAGTTAATAGGCTTAAGACACAGTTAACATTAGCAGTGCATTTAAATTCATAGTCACCAGTAGTGGTATTACATATGCATCCTCAATAAACTTTGAAAAAATAAGTTGTAAGTGCAAAAGTTCACAGAATGCATAGTTGTGTTGAGTTGCCAAAATGAAATTAAATTGCCCAGTTTTTTTTAACTAGTCATAATATTTTTAAAACTAAAAGAACTAAGTATGCTAAATGCTTTTGTTGCACATGTATGCCATAATCACCAGAAATATATAGTTGTTGCAGTTTATTTGTCATTTCTAAAGTGATAGAGATCCCAGAGCTTCATGAAAAAAGGAAAGGTCTAAAATAATAAATGACATGATGGTGTGGGAGGTAAAAGAGATGAAACCGCTTATATAACTCCAGAATTTAAAAGCACAGATAAATTAAGAAGCTCTTCTATTTTCAATATAACTACTGCCTGAGTACAAAAATCAATAAAGAATCCATTCTAAAAAATTGCATTTTAAAAAGTGTCTAGGTGAATATAAGTAGAAATTGACAGCAACACTGACATCCTCCTGTCTTCTTTTAAAGTTGTATATGTAAATCTATGCAGGAGTCTGGAATATAATTTGTATTATAGTACAGTTGAGTCAAATTTCCAAACAATGAATGTAGCTTCTGGATAAGAGTTACATTTTAAATAATGAAGGAAGACAAAATTAAGATAGAAGTATGCCTTTGTGTGGAATTGACTTTTTGCAAGTTGCATTCCAGGCATGTTTTCAAAGCAAAGATCAGACTGAATGAAATGCAATTTATTACAGAAGTGATCAAGCAAATGCATACTTACAGCAAACTGCATTGTGAAGCACACTTACTTTTTCCAAAAGTAAATCCCTACAGATATTTAATCACACAAGGATAACAGATATTCAGTGTAACAGCAGTAGTAGTATGAGTCAGCTCTTTACTACAACCCTGATATTTAAACATAATTTTCAAATTTCACCACCACTTAGCAATGCTTAAAGGTAAAGGGTGGTTTTTTTGTTACTGCACTTTTATAGGCTTCCTACCTTGAAACTGAGCATTGAATCCCTTTCGTCGGTGATTGCTGTCAGATGTAAAATGGAGTCGTAACCAGTTCTTACTGCTGATAACAGGAGAAGGTAGATTCATACCAGTCAACCTGGAAAAAGAAGAAAAGACTATCATATTAATGGTAAAAAAATTAATGTGTACACTTCTTAAAAAAAAAAATACTCAAAATATGTTCATTACAGTGATTCACGGTCATCTCATCTCAATGTATTACCAGTTAAGTAACAATTATACTGAGAGAAATGTGGGAGTTTTTTTCCCATTACAGCTATCCATTTTATGATCAAAACTTGTATTTCCAAACTACTTTTTCAATGAATTGACGAAGAAAAGCAGTCTTATGAGTGTGTGTTATGTATGCATGTGTCAAAACATTCAGCAAAAATAAGCATATTCAATTATGACAATATTAAATTTTGCCTTTTCAAAAATGTTGATTATTTGAAACAAAACTCAAACCAATCAATATCAGAAATTCTCAGCTAAAATATAACCTGTGTAAGATTAGATTTGTCAATATCAGAGTAAACACAGTACATATCACTGGAGCTAAAAAAACCCCAAACTGAAGTGGGATTTAGTGTATCTCTGAAATTAATTTATATAGTGACATAGATGCCTTTTTTCATCACAGTATGAAATTTCAGAGTTTCATTAAATATTGCAGATTACTAGGAAACCCATCATGAGTCATGGCTGAATCCCTTTTCTTTCTGCAATGGAAAGATCAACACACTCAAATATAGAAATTCCTAATAGGTTTCTTTTTTTCAATAGGACATACAAACTACATCAGATAAATTCACTCTTATTTATAAACTCATTTTCTTTATCTAGTTGTTAACAGAATAAGGGACACCCAAATCCTACTTAAAAACAGTTTTGATTGAAAGAAAGCGAAGATTTATACTCTTCATTCAATGCATGGCATTCAATAGTTCTTAAAAATAATGGTCAAAACATTCAACCCTGTATTTTTCTACATCTCCCTCAGACGGCTTTTATATTTTATATACTCTTTCATACACTCTTTAGACTGTTTTAGAGCACCACTCTAAATATTTCTAACTACAAACTGGCATTTGCTGTTTCAAATCTGCAATTTGTGGGTACCTGTAGGAAGTACTAAATAACTAAAAGAAAAAGAAAAAATTAAACCATATGTGGAAAACCAAAGTTATATCTTTGATAGTACCTCCTAGCCATTGAAAAATGAATGCCAAATCTAAAAGTTTTTACTATATATAGGCTGCAGTTCATATCACTGAAGTGATAATTCATTTGTCCAAGTACACAAACATATGTCCTAGAAATACTGTTTTGGGGGTTGGTTTTCTTTTATACATGAAATACACATGGAGTAACACTCTATCTAGCATATTCAGAGCTCTGGATCTCAAAGTTAGCAACACTCTACTCTGGGTTGAAATATTACATTGCAATATGAATTATCTCGTACATTCATAAAAGAGTAAATGAACATCATTATAAAAGCATGTTCAGAGCAGATATTTCCTTAGTTACATTTCTAACAAACAGCTATTTCCCAGACACATAATACAGAAGACATTTTCAGATCCATGTGACCTCTGCAAGGTACAGCTAAGCAGTCTCAAATCTTCCCTTTATACTACAAAAGATAATGACAATGTGATAATGACATTGAGAGACTATTTTAAGCAACCTATTTTATCGGAGTTCTAATTTAGCTGCATGATTTCTATGCTACTGAATTCTATATAGGAATATGTTCTTTACAAGCAATGCTGTTTGTGTTGTAATTGGAGAAAGTGAGAAAGTGGAATAAAGCTTAGTGGTTAATTCAGATGTAAGGCTGGTTTAGAAGCAAGTTAAAACCTGTGTATGGCACACTGATGTTTTTGTGAGGTTTTTTGTTTGTTTGTTTGTTTGTTTTCTGTAAGGTTTTCAAAGCCTCTTTACTATAGTACCCAAATTCATAAATTATGTCAAATTCTGGGAGGGTTAGGCTGGAATCCTGTGGCCCACATCTGTATATCAAAGGTGGTGCCCCTACACAAAACACTTCACTCAGTCCCACAGGTGGGAATTCCTTTGGAAAATTTCAGAGTTTCCAGTAATGGTAGATGTAAAAGTTTGTGGATACAGTGTAAACTTCATCTTTATATTTTAATTGACCACTTGCCTTGAATTTCTGGAGGGCAGGCAACCCATACTGTGTGTGAAAGGGAGAGGTAGACATGGTTACTGCTGAAAGTGGCAGATTGCCACCTGAACAGCAGGCAGATCTGTAACTCTCACAGAAGTTGAGGTAGTATAAAAAACTGGGGTTTTTTCCTTCTTATTTATTTCTAGGTCCTTTTTTTTAATCAGAGAATAGGTAACAAATAAACTGTGTCCATCACACAACAAATGTCAAAATGCAAGAAAAAAATTTAATAACATTGCAGGTGTGCTCCTCAGGGAAAATTAAAATCTGGAGTACAGGAGTGTTTGATTCCAGTCCTACAAAGTGAAATATTATATCTACAGCAAAACAGGGGGAGGGGCCCCTAAACACATGCTCATTTGTTTTTCTGGTATACAAAATATACAACTCCATAGCAGGGGGACATGCTTATAAGGTTCCAGTTCACCTACAGAGATGCTGGACACAACTGCTCAGCAGGTTCTCCAGATCACGTTCTCAAAAAGGAATTATCCCTCCCAGTCCCAAAAAGAAGAATACAGTGCTTCATCTGAGGCTGCAGCATGAGAAGGAACACACTACAGTTTCTGACTAAGTGCCCATATGCTCCATGTGCTGGCGATACTGCAAGTGTGCTTCCTCTGACTCAGTGTAGCCTTTACTGTTAAATGCTAACTTTTAGCCAAGTATTCACGGAAAACAAGCAGTTTGGTCATGTCATACTAGTAAATTGAACAGTGGCACTTTATATCTAAACCTGCTTGAGAGTCTACAATATTAAAGGTTACAACAAATCATGGAATCTTAGAATCATGGAATTGTTTGGCTTGGAAGGAACCTTAAAGCTCATCTAGTTCTGTGAAAGATTGCTGGGCTATGGACAGCTTTGGCTTTAAGAGAGGATGCTGCTGTAGGCCTGGGAAAGCAGTAGAAAACATCACCTGTGTCCTTGGGCCAGGCCTGG
>JAWWEU010000111.1:94372765-94386754 GCA_035583155.1 Acropternis orthonyx | reverse complement strand
CTGAAGAAAGAGAAAAACAACTGTGGAAAACAAGAGTATGTTTTGGGACTTGCCAGCATGAGGAGAGATGCCAACTATCTATCAGAAGATGGTTTAAGACTGATGGACAAGTATACCTAGCAAATGAGATGTAGCTTTTATGTGTGTGGACAGTAGTAAAACAATATAAAAGGATAAGCTTGTAGTTAATAAAATGTCTTTTGCTCTTGCTTGAATAAGCCTGATTCTGCACCATTTTTTGACTGTCGTGTAGTTCCAACCCCCTTTCCTATCCACCTTTCCTTAGATCACTTTTGTTGCTCAAAGCCCCAGCCAACCTGGCCTTGAACACTCCAAGAAATGGGGCTTCCACAGTTTCTCTGGGCAACCCATCCCAGTGCCTCACCACCCTCATCATGAAACTATTCTGCCCATGACTGATGAGTGCTTCCTTGATCTTTCATGGGATCAGTGTAGGCAAGTAGTCTAAACCACAGGGTCCCAATTGGCATTGGGAATGTGACTACCCCTTGTGAGGTGTTCAGGAAACACTAACTGGCAGGACTTGATCATGTGGTTAGGTTGTTCTGAAAGCAAAAGTGCAACTGAAGCAGTTTTCTTTATTCCAAGTGCACACACACACACAGAGTATTCATTCCTGTTGCATATGAATATAAATAATTTTAGCTCAAATTAGACATTAAGTCTAAAATCAGATGAAGGTTTGGAATTTTGTATCAGATAAATCATTCAGATAAGGTAAATCCCCCATATTTCTTAATATTAATTTCTCCTTCTAAGCTTTCATGCTTTGATGTTTATTGAGGATTTTTCCAATGCTGTCTAAAAGGATTATTGAAAGTTTCTCCATTCTTTTTAACGAAAGACATTTATTGTATGGGAATTAATACAAAAGATACTAAATCCCTCAGTTGTGTTTAAATTCTGCCTCTGCCATGAAAAAGGCAAGGCTTCTTTTGGAACAGATTTTAAGGCCTAGCATAGATTGTCTTGAAAATCTGCCCTAGCCTTGGATAGAAGAAGTGATATCTAATATAAATTACATTATCAGGTTGCTATTCGTGAATTTTCTGGAAATACTTGGTCTGATTTGCAGAGTGTTGAGTTTTCCTCTCCTGTACTGATGGCAGCCAGGCCCTTAGCTTCTCGAGCCAGGGGGTTAAAATGGGTTGTCACTTGGACAAGTGACATGTTTGAATGCTCTGGGCTAAACAGTATTCGAGGTCATGCACTGAACAGGGATTGAAGGAAGCATTAAACAGCTGTTTATTCACTAAGTATCAAACTCAGTGACCTGTTAAAGAGCAATCCCATGGGAAGAAAAGAAACAAACAGAAAATAATTTTTCAAATAACATTGTAAGATGATACATTTACCTGAGAACTCAGGATGAAGATTGCACAGAGAACCCAAAATCTCTAACTTCTGCATACTAAACGTTGCACTGTGTCCTATGAAACAAGACAGACTTGCAGGGAATTCCTGTGGATCTGCCTGTTACAGCAACATAAAGAACCAAAGGGCCTGGATTTGAGACCTTTATATTTATATTAGTATATAGTTATATATATACTGCTGACAAATACTGTTTTGAATACTTCTGCTATTTCTATATTCACCTTACCAAAGAAGTATTTCTATTGTTTAGGATGTATTTATTTATTTATAATTTATTTATTTTGGAAATAGTGTAACCATTTAATGAGTTTTCCTAACAGGACTCTGGGCTAGAGGATAAAGAAAGAAAACAGCACCCTAATTTCAATTTAGAGCTAACTTCCCTTTTTATATCCTCTCAGCTAATATATATATATATGAGCATCCCTGAAGATACATGTCCAAACAAGAACTTTCAGGTATCATCACTTACTAATTGACAAAATAACAGGTGGTAGTTTACAAAGGGGTAGGTTATGATGGTTGAAGCACATAGCTAAAGACAGCATGTATGCATGTCTGTATGTATATATTCTGTCTGTATTATATACATCAAATATGTAAATATCTATATTTGATATAGATATATCAAAATAGAATGTTAGAGGTTTATTAACTCAAACTCACTGTAACATCAGGATAGCCAAGACTGTATCTGGTACCAACCAAGAGGAAGTAATGGGCTGCATTAGCTCTAAGTGAACGTGTAGCTTTACAAGCTGTTTTAGGGGGTTCATGTGACACTGAAACACACATACTGTGGCTTCAGTTTCACAGAGAGATGAGATGGTCTGACAAGCAGCTGCAGCCTAAAAGAAGTATAATGTCCTTTTCTATTCTTCCTCCTCCTGCATTTACTACTCTTTCCTTAATTCTTTGCTTCAGTATTGCCCCTCCTCATATGTATCAACTGATTCTTGATGGAAATCCTCCGATCTTATTTAAACACTCTAACAGCAGAAAATTATCCACTACTCCCCACCCCCTCCAGCTGCGAATTCTGTGTGCCATTTTAGTGAATTAAATTGCTCATGGAAAAGAGAAACGAGTCAGAACTGGCATGAATTCAGGGTCAGGAGCATAAGAAAAGCAAAGCGACATGGAGACACTGCATCATGTGGAGCTGGAGGACACTATTTGAGGAAAAGAAGAATTTGTAGATAAATATAAATTAGGGGACAAGTCAACAAAATATAAGAAGGGATAGACAATAAGACTATTTGCAATACCAATGAAGTGAAACAATACTTATTATGCTTGATAAGTGAGATCAGGCTATCTTCTAAACAAGAAGTATGAGTTTAACAGAAAAAGTGTAAATCCTCTCTTAAATTATGTGGAATTTGAAATTAGACTATTTACAACAGCTAAAACAATCTATTAAGTGGGGAGAGAGCAAGTGTGAGATGTTTCTCATTTAAAATAATTAGATCAGGCATGATTTTCTCTCTCTTCTTCACCTGTTTCCATAAGCATGTGTTGTTATATGGTGTGCTTTGAATAAACACTTTCATTTGCAATGTACCTTAATACTTCTGGGGACAAGAATGAATTCAAATGAATGGATAAGTTTTTGAGGGAGGTTTTTTCACCTTAACTTAAAGACAGGAGGACCTTAGCAAATCTTAGCTTGCTAAGTACCCCTAGATACTTTCCTGAGAATTGTTCAGTAGAACAGGGTATGTCCCTGGGAAGCTAAATGAGTCTGACAGAGCTGTTTTGAGGTGAATTAGGAAAACTAATTACTAATAGTAATCCAGAAGGCTTTTGCTGTACAAGAAAAATGTGACAAGCATCTTAAGTCCTGAAGGACCACAAGGAGTTTGATGTGGTAATCAACACACCCTTTAAAGTATGGAAAGATTCTTGTCATAAATGGAATGTTGATGCCAATGCTGTAGAAAATGAAACCTTTACTGTGATATGAATATTTGTTACAGGTGGATTTTGTATTGTAACCATCCCTGTATTTCCCCTTCCCCAAAAACCCCTGTTGTAAACCCCCTCCCAATTGGCCCTTGTTAAACCCCATCCCATTGGTCCTAACCTGGGTCCCCTTTCATAGTAAAATGCCCCCTCCCTTTAAAGCTCTGTACCAATGGAAATAAACCCTCTTTGTCTCCCCTCTCTCCGTCGCTCTCTGTCTCTGTGCGGCCACCCTGTCCCTGCAAATCTACGTGTCGGGGGGAAGGGCAGAGAGCATCTCCCCGGGTAATGAACGCAGTGCCCATGCCAGGGGGAATTCCATCCACCGTTACAGTTTGCCAGAGAATTTTATATCAAAATACTTTTGTCAGTCTTTTTCTAAGAAAATAGCCTGAATAAAACCCAAAACTGATGAGTCTAAAAAGGATGAAAGAAAGGAAAACACGGCTGAGTAATGGAATAAGCCCGAGAATAAGGTTTTAACAAGACATTGTCAATTTCAGTAATTCAGACCCTTTAAACTGAGTAGTCTAAGAATGTTACCTTTTTATTTGCTCATTTATCCTTCAGATTGAGACACGAAAGTTTAAACACTAATAAATGAAAGAATGTGATGAAAGTTCCTCCCTGAAATAGCACAACATTAAATAAACAACTGTGTTCCATTATTGTTTTATATGGCATCACTGCATAGTTATTACATTCATTAACTTCCTTACTAACTTTGTTGCATTATAGAGAAACACTGTCCTGTAAACATTTTAGATGTATTTAGATATATGTTTTAAAAGGAATGATTAAAGATAGGAAAGTAAGAAGACTATTTTGCTTGAGATAATGAATTTTGATAATTTTGTGTAGTCATTATAGAACATTTTGAATCTGGTAAAACATTACTCACTCTGTTCCCTTCTCATGGCACTTATTAACTGTTATATTGAAATACTATAATGACTTATTTTAAACAAAATTATGAAAAATTAAAATTCTGTAAGGCTATATGTTGGTGTTTTTTTTCATTAAAAAAGTTTTAAGTGACAAGGCCATAAACAGATAGCTTAAAATAGAAATGTAAAGAGAAATATTACATGTTTTCCAAAATATATTCAAATCATACCCTCCCAAGGTATAGCTTAGGCTTCTTATGTTGTCTGAACAGTTCACATATATGCTTTAAAGCCCTTTGGCCTGGTGAAATGAAGAGAGACAGGCTTGATCTTATCCAATTTCAGCTGTTGGCAGTGAGTGGTCTCCATCTGGCAGAGGTTCCTTGTATATCCAATGGAGAGGGAAAAGTATTTCAGGAGTGCATATCATCTGAGACTTCCACATTAGTTTGAGATGAATCTCACCTTAGAATGTGAGAGCTATGGTGAAGAGATGAGTAAATATCAACACCTGAGAATCATTCAAGGCATAGAAATGCTATTGTAAGTCAGCTTTTGGGACATGACATAACTCAGAACTTTATTCTCCAAAGACAAACCTTTTTATTCTAATTTTGTGCACAAAATTACCCAGCCTCTTTTATGTATTTTGTCATACTTCACATTGGACATTATACTTGCACATACTTTGTGATTTACTGGAGGTTAAAGCCTAAGGTAAGATCTTTTCATGTTTGTAACTGATGTTTGGAAAAGAGCTTTATTAAGAACATCTTGGTTTATTGATTCAATAGTGTTAGAAAATATTTTTCTTGATTCCTGTTGTGACATTTAATAAACATCATAGGGACAATATTCCATGACACTATGAATAGAATATTTTTCCCTTGGAATATTATTACTGCTCTCAAGCTGATGAATAAAAGAGCAATAATTCTTTATATGTCTAGGTTTTTTTCTGATATATGGTTTTCACTGTCCAGAAAAAGTGGAACATTAAGTTCTAGGACACAGCAATCAATTAGATTTTATTGTTTAATACAGTGATATTGAACCTAGGCACTGTGTTCTGCAAGTCAGTCTTCTATAGCATTCAAGGATTTCTTCCATCCAGAGCCAGAGAAGACAAGTGTAGGGTCCTAAAGTTAAAATGGAAGCTATTCTGAAGAAAAACAAAAATTTAGAACAAGCTCACAATTGAACAAATGTAAAGCTAAATGGTAGGCATTTTTACTGCTACAAATATATAGTAATTGAGCACTTCAGAGATAAAATTCTGCTTTTAAAAGTCTTCCCTAGT
Source organism: Acropternis orthonyx (assembly GCA_035583155.1). NCBI lineage: Eukaryota > Metazoa > Chordata > Aves > Passeriformes > Rhinocryptidae > Acropternis > Acropternis orthonyx. The sequence continues at coordinate 94,381,204 of JAWWEU010000111.1, read as the reverse complement.
TAAGTGTAATTATTAATAACTGCAGGGACAAAATATAGGTCTTACAGCACACACAGTATTTTGTCGAGGACAACTGCAGTTATGGTATTTTTGCTGCAGTTATCCAGATAGACATTTTTGCTGACATTCTGAAAACTCCAGATTTTTTATTGTGTTCATATTAATTCCTTAACAAATTCTTTAGTGACCCATAGAGGGGAAACTTTAAATTCTTCAATAAAATTTGGAAATTGTTAATCTAAAGAGGAGTTGCCATTTTTAGGTTTTTTTTTTTTTATAAAACCAAAGACTTTCAGTTATCGTGATCTATTAGTATAGGATTAAGATCTAACAGTATGTATTCCAAAAACCAACTGTATGAATCAATGGCCAGTAACCATCCATCTTATTACAACTGCTCTCAAAAACTCATTTAAATTGTATAAAACCAATATCTATTGTAGATAGAATGGTATTTTTCAAGTACATGAGACACCTCCTCTACTTCTGTTCTGAAAAAGACTGTTCTGTACTACTCTATAATATCTTTTCATTTCTGTTTACTACTGTAAGATGTTCAAAATAAACTAAATTGAATATACAAATATCATTAAATGAAAAATGTTTTTCCATTCAGTGCAATAAATTTAATTTAATTACTTTAGTAACTGTTCTCCACTTTATATTGGATGAGTTGTTCTTTTTAATGAAAGATTTCAGATATCCCATTTGGCTTTGTTATAAAATAACTAATGAAAAACAGAAATCCAGGGGAAAAAACCCAAACAACTGATTAAAAGTAATATCTAATAATTTATTATTTTTTCTTAGATTTTCATCTGCACAAGTCACATTGTCTAAGAAAAATCCCCACAGATATCTGTATTTAAAAACCTCAGTCCATATACAAGGATCTTTAGCAACAGTCTCTGAAAGATGAATGTAGGAATATTTTGAAGAGCTCCTCTAGACTGTGCCTTTCTGCAGTGACTGTTTGGAATGAGTTTAGGATCAATCTATCTGACATGTTAGATAATAACAAATAATGAAAATCTCATAATTGTTTATCTTCTTTTAGGATTCTCTATTATTAATTTCTTTGACCATAAATCAATGAAATCCTGTTATCTTACAAGAGATTTAAACTATATCTTGTAAAAGAAAATAATCCTAGTTGCAGACTGGAGGGAAAGGAGGTGCTAACAGACAGAACTGTAGGTCTTCCAAGGATACATCTGTACACAGATTAACTTAGTTTAAAAACAAAACAAAACACAAAAACCGACAACAGCAACAACAAACTCTTGCACATTTCTTCTTAAGAACATTATCGGATTATAACCAGGTCTGGGGCCCTCAGCATGTTGCCTCAAGCCTTAATATAATTGTAGATTTTAATATAGTTTTATAGTCTTTTTGCATTGGAAAAATAGCTTGTAACCCCTGTACCAAATACTTAGGCTGGATTTAACCTCTGTGTCATATTTTGAAGCTTGCTTCTGTGCTAAGGGAGAGATATTAAGTTAGAACATTCTGTATAGGGATCCTTGTACCAGAACATGTTATAGTCAAAATATGATATTATTTAGTCATAGCATAAAGAAGAGTTAAAGGTACTGGGAAAACTTTAAATAGAAGATGGAATGTGAAGAAGATGAGGGGAAATGAGGAAAGGGTGGTCTTAAGACCCCTAACTCAATTCTAGAAGAGGCATGTCAGGGAGGTGGTTTGGGGGTGGTTTGTGGAATGGGCAAATTGGAGATTTCCTAGATAGGATAATTAGGTAGGGTCATAAATTGTAGAATTCTGTATGCTGGGGCACGTGTCATGTATTCTGCCTGCTAAAAGATCTTTTAGTAAAGGAACTTTACTGCCTTCACCTTGGCTCGGAAACTTTTTTCCTTGATTTTAGGCAAAAAGCACAAGAAGGACATAGACCTGTTAAAGTAGCCATGAATATGATCAGAGGGCTGGAGCAGCTGTGCTGTGAACATAGGCTGAGGGAGCTGGGATTGTTCAGCCTGGAGAAGAGAAGGCTCCAGGGAGACCTTATTGTGGCCTTTCAGCAATTGAAGAGGGCCTATAAGAATGATAGCATCAACTTTTTAGCAGGAACTGTTGTAAGAGAACAAGGGGTAATGGTTTTAAACTGAAGGAGGGTCAGTTTAGATTAGATAAAACAAAGAAGTTTTTTACAATAATGGTGGTGAAATGCAGGCACAGGTGTCCTACAGAAGTGGTGGATGCTTCATTCCTGGAAACATTCTAGGTAAGATAGGACAGGGCTCTGAGCAACCTGATCTAGTTGAAGATGTCCCTCCTTATTGCAGAGCGGTTGCAGTAGATATCCTCTGAATGTCGCTTCTATGATTTGGAAAAAAAAAATAAAAAAACCAAAACCAAAAACAAATAAACCCAAACACCAACCAACCAACAAACAAACAAAAATCCCAAACCCTAAATACTATACATTAAAATTGAATTAAATTGATGTATCTGTTCAACATTTTTCTACTTTAACTCTTCATTATCTGATAATCATGTAATTTCCCTTTTAACTCTTTTCATTTTGAAGCTTGCTGGGTGAAAGATAATTTATTCATCTTTCGTCTTAGGGAAGAAATACAGTTAGTAGAAAAATATTTTCTAACAAAAATGACTCACAGATACAACTCCCTCCTAACAGAAAAATTAAGTTACTTTTAGACCATGATATACTATATTAGTATTAAGCATTATGGCTATACTTAAGGAAAAATAAAGACCATTAAACCATTATATCTCAATTGAGCCCTTTTTGATAGAAAATTGCTAGAAATAATAGTTTATTTCCAGGTGCACTTTATGTTTAATGCGTTAATGTTAATAAACACCCCAGCCTTTATCTAACTGAATAGACTAGGCATCTTCAGATCAGTTTTTATGGACTGATTGCTATCAAATTAGGATGCAATTCTGAAAATCCCTGATCTATACTGAATTTCTGATGAAGTGTATAAGAAGTCCTCATGCAGGCAACTTGCAACATTAGCTTTATCTGGTATTATTCTTCATGTTTATAAAAAAAAGACTATAAAATATTTGTGTCTGAGAACACTGAAAATAGAAAGTGTTTTGTATATTAAGTTTTAAGTGTAACACAATGTGGTTGCTAAGATGCTGTCTCTTAGCATCTTTGAAAGTATTGTTTTGTTCCTTTATGTAGACATAGTTCAGAATGTGAGTTAAGAATTTGAAAATTTGAGAGTGATACTACTTGGATGGAATATTGGCATGACTGCAGACAAGCAATGATAATATTTGTAACATTAAAAACAAAAAAGTAAACCAACTCATCATGTAGATGTAACCCTAAATACATGTCCAAACTTTACTCTTAGTATTTTAAAAGTGTAGGTTTTCCCTTGGGATGGAATCTTTATGCAGATCTATCACTTTTTTTCCTAAGGATGTTAAGCACCACGTTAGACAAATAACACCATATTTACTCATTTCAGGGGTGGAAGGTGTTTCACTGATATTCTCAAGTGGTAAAAATCACCCTTGCTGGGTTTTGTTGACATTTGTATTAACCTTTAAATTAAAGATTCTTCTGCCAATTCTAAAATGTATCTTGATTTAGCGCTAAGGCAAATATTTACATCCCTAATATACCTTGCCAAGCAAGTTATCTTATCTACCTTTTTAACACATTTTCCTTACATTTGTCATATTATTTTTTACTGACACTGTATCATTAAATAAAAGCCTCTGACTTTTTTTGTTTTGTTAGGCTATTCTTAAGTAGTAAAGAGTAACTATTTCCACTTAAAACACAAAGCTTTGCCCCAGTAATAAAGGTAGTGGGGAACTACATAATTTTCTAGTGATATATTCTCAACTGAGTTGTTTCGGGGTTTTTCCTGTTGGTCTGGACACAGCAATTTAAGCTACTGGTTGCAAACCGTAAAACTTCTCATTCTCCCACAAAAACTGTTTGGTAACTATCAGAAAATAACAGTAAACAGGAAGGACCATGCAACCTCCATACTTAATAGGAACTGACATTTAGGTATCCACCTTCATGAAACTTGTCTCCCTTCTTTGAAATTATAATATAATGAACTACAATTTCTGGGCTTTACCAGCAGTAGAATGTCACAAAAAGTACCTATGACAGTTTGACAGAAAATGTTAAATGCATCTTATTTGGAAAAAAAAAAAAAATCAGCCTAACAATGAAGAATTGAAATTAAAAAAAAAAAAAAACAGAACTTCCCCAAACTGATGTAAAACTTTTCCATTCTATTCTATAAAGCTGCTATATTTTACTTCAAAATATCGTTACTACGTAAAGAAAGGAACATATTTTGCAGAGGTTCTGGATTTGCCAGTGGGGAACTTGTTAAGCAGGAGTAATATGTTTTGGTTTGCTAGAAAAAATAACTCCCAAACATCACAGAAGACAAAATAAACAATAGGGCAAGTATTTACTCAAATAATACATATTAATTCCAAAACAAAAAGCCCACTCTCTGTCTAAGACAAAACTTAGTTGTACATAGGCTGTTAATATCTCTCCTAAATAGCCTGTTAATACATGGCCTCATAGAGTATCAGACAGTAAATGCATTCTATTTTTGTTGATATGATAATTCTGAATTATATGTCTGTTGTATTTGCAAATAAAAACAAACAAACAAGCAAACCCCTATGGACATAGAAATGCTAAAATGTCAGAGAAGATTGGAAAAAATCAGCTTCCTAACAGATGTTTTCCAAAGAAATACCATGGACATTCTAATTCTAGACATAATTAAAAGTGTTAATTTAAGGTGGTCTATTGCTCATGTCAACAGAAAAATATTTGCCATTCTAGTTCTGTTGAGTGAATTGTGGGGTGGGAGAGAGAAATCTTCTTTAAACAAATTGTAATCAGAATTCAACCACATAATAGCTGCTTTTAATAATGTATATTCTGGAAGCCAGGTGAATGTCTATTTATTTTTAAATTTGGGTACAGAATCTATTCAATTGCTTAAAGATAAACTTTGTTGCTTAAAGATAAAACTGTCATGAACTAGATTCTTATCTCGGTAACACTATGCAGCTACACCACTTCCACCAGGAGGTACGTTGCTTCTGTGTTCTCTTTCAATGGTAAATGTTCATTTTTCAGTTTATCCAAATGTAGTCCTGTTCCTTTAGTCAACCAGTCTTGGTCTGTGTTAAATGAACTTGGAGTTTGATAAGCAATTTTGCCTGAATCAAGACTGCTCCGAAGTCCCTTTAGGGATATCTTAGGGTTCCCAGTGAATGTAGCAATGTTTTGCTTATCTCTTTCTAACAGCCAGATGTATTCTGTCAAGAAAAAAATGTACTAGCAACAATGAACACTGTGACATAGATATTTTAACTGTGGCTAAGAGGCAAAGCCTTTAAAACTAGCACTCTGAATAGCTTAGCTAAATAGGAAGCCTGCTGTTTTTAATTGCTGACATGATGAGTAATTTACTGTCCTATCAAGTTTTCCTGTATTTTGAAGTTCCACATACTGCTTTAAGTGATTCATTGTCGTCACTGGATGTACTGCACTTGGAGAAGTTGCTTTACTAATACAAGTAAACACAACTATTTCTAAGACAAAATATTATTTATATTGCAGAAGAGACAGACATATATTAATATAAATAAATAAATAAAAATATTTCATTGTGTATAGATGGAGTTTACTGCAATATATGCAAGAGTTCTTTCTTTATTGCATGCACATGGGACTGTTACCTCCTGACTTGAGAAAAATAAATTCAGATTTTTTTTTTTTTTTTTTTTGAAGAATCAGGATACAAAAGATCTTTTGTGTAGAGTTATCATTCATTCTGAATCAGGCTACATCCGTTGCATTCTCAAGATTTTTAAGTTTGTGTATTATTGGTTCACTTGCTATGCAAGGTTTAATTGTATTAAAGCATTGCTACTGTGTCTCATAAAAAAAAAAAATAGCTTTTTCAAAGGACTTTAAAGGCAGTTGTTTCCTAACTCTTATAAAATGTCAATAAATTTTAAGCAACATCTACAGGCCATTTTAAAATTGTCAGCAGTGTGCAAAAGTACATTATTGCACATGTTGTTGCCATTGTTTCCTCATCACTGCTGAAATTTTAAGTTAGATATTCTATTGCCCTTCAGTGCATCTTCTTCACCAAACACCTCATTTACATCAGAGTAGTTTCACATATTCTGTTACTTCTTCACAGCAGGAAAAAACTATATGAATTATGTATTCTTCTCTCCTTCCTGCCACCTTGAACATTTCATTATGATTCCTGGCAATTAAACTAGGTTCAGATTCTAGATTAACCAGCAATAGCAGCCTCAAATTGTTTTCAGCTATGCAAATAGAGTGCTCAGTTTACAGAAAGCTTCAATAGACAGGTCAGCAAAGGAGACAAGGGAACAGTGGGACAGTCCATTAAAGTTAATTAGCTCGTTAAAGTAATTACTTTACATATTGGGCACAATACTACCATGAACTGTTGCTGATTTACTTTTCATTTATTCCTTCCCTGGGAAATTTTTCCTTCACCTGTGAAAGGCGCCACCAACCACCAGCATGGAGAGAAGAAAACACCTTTCAAAAGACAAAATGTGATATTTTTAATTTTCTTTTCTCTTAAAGATTGAAGTAACTTTTGACACATAGCACTTCCATGTGGAACATTAGGCTGTGGTTCAGCTCAGGCCTAAAGAAACTTGCTTGTCTCATGAAAAAGATTTTACTGCAAATAACAACATTCCAATTTCTGTCTTCTGTGGAGTAAAGATGGCATTGCTACTGCAGCAGAAATGGTCACCAAAATGCAGGTGGTGCATTTTATGGTCTTTAGTGTATATCACAGATAAAAGCAATAGTTAAGAAGCAATGGTAATTAAAGAAGTATTTCAATATGGCTTTTAAGAATCCTAAAGTAAAGTTAGAAAGACATTGAAAAACTTCAGCCAACAACAACAAAAAATCCCATAAAGACACTCAGATCTCTAAAAACATTGTGATAAAGTGGGAAAGATAAATATCATGCAGTTCTTGAAACTCGTTCTGCTTTGTGTGAAGGAATGCAATTTGATCTATTGGTCCTGTGATCCAGGTTGAGGGGAAGTTTTAAATTTAAATGGAAAGTATTGATTGGAAGGTAGAGAACAGATCAAAATCTGCAAAAAAACCCCAAAACATAGACATGTTTCCAGAACCTTACACTAGCAGATACAATGACAAAAGCTACAGAAGGGATGAAAGGGCACAAGGTTAAAAACCTCAAAATATCCTGAGTATGTGAATATTGCTAGCCAGGAGCTGATAAAAAAGCAATTTAAAAGAAAATGTGTATAAAATATTCAGGAACACAAGATAGTTACTACTCAGAGATGTCAGCATTAATTGTGACTATTGAAACATCAACAGAAATTATTTTTCACTGAGCGTCAGTTAAGACAGGCTTTAACACTTGCAAATAGCAATTACAGATACACATACCAATAGACAACTATGACAATGAAAGCAAAGATCAGTTCAAAAACTATAGGAAACTGTAGACTACAAGGATAAACTACTGGAGCTCTATGCTGAAAACACATCGAAAACCACAGACAATTTCTGTTAACAGAATGTATTTTTTAACAAATACAGAACCACAAAAAGCATTCAGAACAGTGGAAAAATAGCAAAGATAGCTGACCCATGCATTAGGAACAATTGATAGGGGCTATACTTCTCCCATAATTGGGGTTACCTTATGCAATAACATCACTAATTAAAGGAACAAAGGATTTGGATTAGACTACATTTTACTTACTGAGAATATATTTGCTATAAGGATATTTATCTTGACAGAAATCTGAAAGTCAGCATTCACTCACCACAGACTTTCATTAAAGAGTTTGTTGGATTTCCTTAGGATTCAGTGCATAATATTTTAAAATATTATGACATTACAAGAAAAGGAGATGACACTGAAACCTGGCATGCCAACATAAAAGCAGCTAGGTTTCAATCATTCAACATAGTCACCACTTCTTTTGCCTTTTCTTTATCATGGATATTCCTTTAGGGAGGTAGATAAAATGCCAACTCTTCTAACATGACACAACATAAAGAAAACAGAAGACTTCCCCACTTGAAAAAATAAATAGTTTATGAAAAAAAAACTCCTCACAATTCTAATCAGACCTTAAACAACTTTCAGTAGGCAAAATCATCATCATCATCATCATGGCTAGGCTTCGCGAATGAAGATTTGGGAAGGGCTCTACCCACGCTTGCTGAAAGCATGCTGATGGCTAAAAAGGCCGATGTGAGATAGGCAAGTCCGGTTGCAAATGGCACAGTGGAAAGTCTACACAGGTGGGATTGGTGAGTCATGGTTCTTTCTGTGTTGTCTTTTTTCTTCAACACTGATCCTGCGTGTGCTCTCAAAGGAAGCAGCA
>JAWWEU010000111.1:94354498-94372665 GCA_035583155.1 Acropternis orthonyx | reverse complement strand
TTTCTCCTTTCTTCTTGTACAGGGTGATGATGACTGCATCACGGAGATCAGGTGGTAGTTTGCCTTGTTCCCAGCAACATACAATGAGCTTGTGAAATTTAGCGTGGAGTGCTTGGCCTCCATGCTTCCAGACTTCGGATGGGATTCCATCAACCCCAGCTGCCTTGCCAGTTTTCACTTGCTATATGGCCTTAAGAGTCTCTCCCATAGCAGTTTTCAATTTTCACTGGTTGCTGTGTAATGTGCTGAATTGCTGAGCCTTGGACTACACGGCGGGCAGTGAAGAGAGTCTGAAAATGTTCAGACCATCGATGCAAGGCAAAATAATGCAAGGAGAAATAGCTTTGTATATCTTGACAGTCAGCAAGACTTAAGGGAACTACTACAAACACAGAAGACATCAGCTACGGAATTTGACTGTCTAAACAAGATTTAGTTATGAAGAACAATATACAATTTAAAAAACAAACTATGGCTTCAACTATAATAATTATAGTCTTAACATGTGTAGGTGAAAGCTGGAAATCTAATAAGTCCGGACAGTTTGACAGCAAAAGGTTCATGAAAATAGTAGGTTGAAAGGAATTAATTTGTAAACAGATTTATTTATTCAGAGAAGTCTACAACTCCTAATCTGTGAAGGTTTTTTAGAAAAGAGGGTTGAAATATCTAGGGCATGAGTTAACAATGGCTCCAAATTCTTTATTCACTAGACATGTCAGTACACTGCAAGTAGAACCAGCAGCCAACTGAGAGAAAGCACCTCGTCAAACAGTGTTCTGTGTTGGGTAGACTACTGGGATTCAACAGGAGTTCAGTGTGTCCTAAATAACATCTAAAGGTAGGTGAAGGATTTATTCTTTCCTTCAGTTAAAATTCAGAGGGTCAAAATAAAGCTCTGTTCAAGTACTTGATATTCTAGTTCTTTAGTAATTTTCTTTACAGTAAAGTTCAAGTTTCTGCTAAGGGTGATGATAGCATCCTAACTTCAACAAAGATAGTACTACTCATAACTGTACTGGTCCAGTGAAAGTCCAGTTGCTTGACACTGCTGTATCAACATGCTATCTTGCTACAAGAACTATTGTCTTCCATACCACTGAACGTTTACTTCCCTTTACTATTATATGGATGTCTGATTTTATTTATGTTTTTCAGTCTGAGCATCTCTTTTCTGAATAAATTAACTATGGATCAATTAAACATAATGCAAATTAGCACTTTGTTAACTCACTGTAATGCTGAAACTCACAAGTAATGCTAAACCTCAATTTCAGCATTAATTGAATCAGATTTTTACAGATATTTCATCCTGGAAACAATATTACATTTTTAAGTAACATCAAGCATTTCAAACTTAATTCCACAGTAGAATATGATTTCAGTGGTTCATTTAACTAAAGCTTGTGAAAGATTATAATGCTACAAGAGGCTTTATGAAGTTTAATTAGCTTCTTTAAGTATGTTGTACAAAACACTGTTGACACACTAGTAAAGTGTGGATTTGTTATCTTTCATGATTGTAAATTACATCCCAAAGCTGTTACCAGACTACTAGTCTCTTAATTTCTGTAGCAATATTAAATTGCAGCAGTAATGAACACTCACAAAATACCATTATCAAGTTCACAAATCCTAAAATAGCTTTAATAATTTGCTGAGATTGAATTTACACTGGACCATTTCCCAGGTGCTAAGGATAATGATAAAGCACCTTACCTCTTATCAACCAACCATTTCAGATGACAAGTGGAAGAATGAAGAATGGTGATGTATGTGTATGGTGCTTTACACATAAACCAGATTTAATTCTATTTGGTGATGTCCTTATGGACAGATCAATCTAAAACATAGTTCAACCAATTGGTCTTTGTGTTTTGCCATGGAACAATTTCCTCAATAAAGGGAGTTTGAATTGGATATTTGCAGGCTGTGCAAAAGGGTCTAGTAACTTAAAAAATGTAGTAAAGATTATGAAGTTGTTTGCATTGAAAATAATCGTGAACACTGGAATATCAGCTCTTACATCTGAAAAAAAAGATATTTTTTCAAAAATGTTTATGATTACTTCAAAAGAACAGTGCTTGCTTTTTAGTTCATCAATGTAAGGTTATGTAACACAAAATCATTTGCTGTCTCAGACCTTTCATCTTCTTACTTTCATTAAATTAATTGAGATATTATGTGTAACAAAATAAACCATACAAAATAAATGATTTTGTTTATGAAAAATTATTCATCTGACTAGGTGTTTGCATTGCCTCCAATTACCCAGACGCCCAAAATGGGGCTGGGTAATTGCTCCTCTTTGCACATGTGTAAAGGCAAAGGTTGATGAAGAAAAGGGTGCTAGTTCTAGGTTGATTTGATGCTCCTTACTTTTTACCTGTAAGCAGTCTACCCTGCTGTTGTATGTATGTACATATGTGGTTGTGACTCTATTAGTATTAGCAGATGTGCATGACTATCACTTTTATTTCAACATTTGCTTATATGATTTTGTTTTGGACAAGAGGTCCAAATCCTAAATGATGTGACGAGAAATTGTACAAACAGTAATTTCATTTTTTATGAAATTTTCAAGTAAACTTTGCAAACTTAATAAATAGTACAGAAGGTTTGCACACTCTGTGAGTCATAAGCCAGGCAAGGAAACTGTCTGAAAGTCACACTATCTTGTTAACATAGCTAAGAGTTCCATTTAATAATTTACACAGACAATAATGTGATATAATATTTTCACAATTTCCACATATAGTTAAAATAGTATTAACTTGAAAAAATATTGTTTTCAATATACTCATGGCTTCTTAGGAAAAATCAACAAAATTATTTCACCTCAGTTTCCTATTTTGGTATGTTTATTGTAAAGCAAAGTCTTCAGTAGTATGAATCTGATGATTCAAGCAAATATAGATTATCATAATAATGACATTTTTGCTGCTTTCAGGATCAACTATTATTCAAAATTATTCAGAAACATGACTGGTTATCATAATCTAAAACCACTGAATGAACTCTTAAACCATACTTAGAGATATAATTATTTTATTTTTCCTTCACTTCTTTAAAAACATATTTAAAATACAATGTACAGGTTTATAGAAAAGTTTCTGGCTGCAGAAACCTCCCTGAATAAACAGCACACATTCCGTGACAGAATCACACTCTCTAACTGCTCACAATAAGCAGATTCAGAAAGCTTCTGAGCTCTACAACTATGAAAGGTAGACTTGGTTGTGGTTTGTTAGATTGAAATTTAGTGGAAAATTAAGAGTGGATCTTAGTCCTTGTGCTAAATCTGTTTTAGGAAATTAATTATGATGATCTGCTAGAAAGAAATCTGGGCTCCATCAGAAATCTCAGTTCTCCTACTAGTCCTTTTTTTTCTCTTAATGTTGCAACATAATATAAAATATTTCATTTTTCATGTAAGTTATCTGTCTACAAAATCATTTCAGATGCAATAAATTATGATGAAAACATCCTATATTTTTACATTTCCAGAAATAACAATCTTGTGTTCATAATTTTAATTGTGTACCCTTATACTGATTGCAAGCTTAATGCAGTATTCAGGTTCCCAAACTGAGTAAGAGGAAACATTTTAGCTATCTGGTAATCAGAATTCAAGCTTGCTTATTTTCTGTATTAAAAATTTAGAATTTTAAAAGAATTAGTAGAGTTGTACATGTAATTTACTTCTTATTTCTCTGTCATCTGTCTCCTATGCATTTAAAGAGCAAAGAAACAAAGGGAAAGGAAAAGTAATTTTTGATAGGCACACATTTGTGGTGAATACATGCAATATGCAAAAAAATCTAAATAATTTAGTGGCACTTTCTAAACAATTTAACTAAGTGACTAGTTTAGTACAATGAAAATCCGTATAGAAAAGGATACAATGGTATATTTGTTATTTATTTTGTCAGATTGTAATAAAAATTATTCTGCATATACTGAAATAAAATTGAATGTAAAACATTGTATTTATGGAACCTGAAATTACAATGTGTTAACAAAATGGCTAAATTTTTATGGTAATATAAGTTATATGTAAAATTTGGGGTTTTTCCATTTGTAGTAAAAATGCAGCATTAAGGTATGCTATGTTTCTCCATGAAATTATACTACAAATAATGTATTTTATTTTAATTGCAAATATATTTCCCTTACCATTACTTTGTAGTAAACATCTAACTCAGGAGAAATACCTTGTTACCCTTACATGAAAAATTCTAGCGAACAGCTCCCTTTACAGGCAAGTTTATTTCAGTGAAAGGAAACACACTAGCATTCATAAAGATGAAGGAAAACATGCACTCTAAATGTTCCAACTCAGATTTGCAATGTCAGAGAATACACACACTTTTGTGTCCTGTCAAGAAGTCACTGCTGCACCCAGATTCTGCTCATGTGTAATAAACAACTAAACCAAACAGAATATTACTCGTTTCACTGGTGTTAATAGGGACCAGTTAAACACATTCACATATAGTATAATTTTACAAGGTAACTCTCACTGTAATTTGTTATATCCATTTTTTTATAATGATTCAAATGTTAAAAGTGTAAGGTTTAGTTAAACATTTAGCATGATCCTAGTGCTTAATGAACTATGTTGACCTCTGTAAAACACTATTCAATGAAAAGAGATGAAGTGTTATTCAATGAAAAGGAGCCAAAGAAGATAAAGATTTTTATGATGTTGTTATCAGGTTTGGAAGTAATCCAACAGGAGCAGATAGATGTTAGTGAGTTGATCTTTAGGGCTGTCGAGAAAGAAATTAGAACAACTGCTAAGATTCAAATGGATGGTTTCTGAGAACTAGGGCTACAAAAGCTGTAAATTCATCACAGGCAATTTAATGTCTGGATATGGTTTTCTCATATTGTTCAGCTACTCAGTGAAGGAAGCAGAACTGTGGTTCAAAACAGAGGCATTGGAATAAAACAAACAGGGACTTTCAAAGAAAAAGATGGCATGACAACCTGTAGATATTGTATATGAGCAAAACAAAGTAGTTTGAGATGCAAAACTGTCTATAATGAGTGAACATGCCAAAACTGTAAGACTCCTCAAGTAATAGATAGGACTTGCTCTGTCAGTAAAAATATAGAAATTGAAAGACTATTCAATTGCCTAGAAAGAGAAAGTTTTCTGAAGATGAGTTATAAATTCACATGACAGTGTGCCAAAATAATAGTAACATTTTTTAAAGTAATTTAATATACTCCAGATATGTTTATCATTTTAATAGAAAAATGTTAATAACATGTATTTTGAAATTGGTAGAATTTACTATATATAAAAGTTTAATTCACATATTTTCTAGGTAGAATCTCCAGGTCTTCTCCTTACAGAAGCAAATGTTTTTATCAAAAGGTACTTAACCTGTAATTGGGCAGTCTGCGGTCTACCAGAGGAATTGAAACCCTAAAATTTGTGGGCTGAATTACACCACCAAAAGAGAATCACAAGTCTCATTTCCCTCTGGAAAAATAGGAAATTAAGTGACCTGTATCTTGGAAGAGTATCCAAATGGAGGTGATAATGTGCAAACAAGGAAAGAACAGAAAGGGCTGAAGCACCCAGAAGAGGGCTCCGTGGTGGGAAATGGGAGAGCCACTGGCTGTGCTGAGCAGTCTGGTCACAGGCTGAGGCCATTATAAAGGCTACCTCTCCCGCAGTTTTCCTGCTCCTAACTCAGAATGTGGCTCTTGTGCTTTTCATCTGGAATAACCTTTCATTCCAGAAAAGGCAATCCTTACTGGAAAATGTGCAATTCAATGTATGCTGCCACTGTAGTTTGTTAAACTGAACTTGCAGGGTCAAAGTGAGATGATCTATAGCAACCTAGTGGCCAGGTGACAGCTTTTTTAAACTGGTGATAACTCTTCTGATGAAGTGAACTGAGATGGATTCTAGATTGCAATTGCTGAGCAGGCAGGCATCAAAAGAAGGATTTCTTCCTAATAGCACTGACAACTAAAACTCACTGTACTGCTTTTGGCTGGGGTAGAAAATTTTTTTATGATGGCTGGTATGGGGCCATGTTCTGGATTTGTGCTGAACACAAGGTTGATAATATAGAGATGTTTTTCTTATTACTGAGCAGGACTTCCACAGACACAGGGCCTTTTCTGCTTCTCACACTGCCATGTCAGCAAGGAAGTTAGAAGTGCATGGGAAGCTGGCAGGAGACACAGCCAGGATAGGTGATCTCAACTGTCCAAAGGGATATTCCATACTATATGACATTATGTTCAGTATATAAAGTGAGGGGAAGAAAAAGGAACGGTGGGACATTTGGAGTGATGGCATCTGTCTTCCCTAGCCATCATGATGTGTGATGAAGCCCTGCTCTCCTGGGGATGGCTGAACACCTGCCTGCCCATGGTAACCAGGAACTAATTTCTTGTTTTGCTTTGTTTGTGTTCATGACTTTTATTTTTCCTATTAAACTGTCCCAATCTCAACCCGTAAGTTTCCCAGCTTTTATCCTTCCAAATCTCTTCCCCATGACGCTGGTGAGGGAGTGAGCAAGTGGCTACATGGGGCTTGTTTGCTGGCTGGGGTTAAACCACAACACCCACCTAAAACAAGAATAAATGGAAAACTAAATGTGACATAAAGTGCTGTGGAAATAATTTGCTACCTGACTGTAACAAAATGCATCAAATCAAGTATTTCATTAACATTAGCAAATGTTTCAGCTGAAAACAAAGAAACAAAAGTTTAGAAATTCTGTACCTTTAATATCTGGAAAATGTCTTTTTTTCTCATTCTTTCATCATGTGAGAATATGATTGTGTGAACAGGTGTTCTGTGTGACAAGTGTTCTATGTGACACAATTCCAGTGTAAGTCTAATGTGCTGCCCTGTGCCTGAAACAGCCAGCTCCATCTGGCTCCAACCCACACATTGCAGGGCATGGCTGAGCCCATAGCCGAGGTGGGGAGAGGTAAAGTGTGTTTAAGAAAGGGCAAAGCACTGTGACGAGTGAGGTCAGAGAGTGTGAAAAACAACCTTATGAACACCACTGGAGGCAGTACTCCAGATGCTGGGGCAGAGATTCACACAGATGCATGTTTATCCTGAAGGACTGTAGCCCAGTCTACTAGTCGCATACATCTGCCTATAAGGATGTTTATTTTTTATTTTATTTAACTGTATTTTGTCCTCACAAACAAATAAAACCAAGAAACAGTGTGTTTCCTACAGCATAATAGAAAATCCAGGGATTTGTGATCTGCTTGAATCACACAGCAGGAAGGCTGTATCTGAAAAACTGTAGTACTCAGATGAGCAGATACCTCAGGTGACACTGAGCTGCACTAAATATGCTGCTCTTCAAGAACTTAGAATGTAATACAGCTCTTCAGAAAGTCAGAAATATGGATAACCATCTCCTACATGCCATTGTGCAGGGGAATGCCCTTATGTAAACTAGAATAGTCCTAGAATATACAAAAGCTTTGCACACAGGTTAGTGAAAGGACTGACAAATGGGTGCTTATAGAAAAAACTCAACACTGATAATAATATATAGCCATTTGAATTCTTAGGGTAGCTTTTCTAGTTTACCAGAAGAAGATAAATTAGAAAATAGATAGTAATCTGAAAATTTGCAAGTTATTAACCGAAATTACATTTCTTTTTTCTCTGGAAAGATTTTCACTCTCCAGCTTAAAAGCTCAACAGTGGTTAACTGCTATCCCCAAAGTTATTTTAATAGATCAGCTTTTAAATAATATATCAATGATAGCATATTTTTTAAATTAACTATTTTTATTCATGGATGACTAAATGGAATTAATTCATACTTAGCATTGCTTCTGCAGATCCCAGTCACTCAAGAAAGGTAGTGAGAAAGATTTAACCAAAGATAAGGATTTTATCATGAGATGTACTGCTGAATCCATCTATTTATTGGACTTTGGAAAGTGACATAAGCTTACTGATCAGACAATTTCAAGCTGCAGACAAACATTATTTATATGTAAAAATAGAATTGATTAATCAAGACACTTTGGCAACCACTGAGATATAAAACATTAAAAAGAATTGCATAAGCCATTCCACATCAAGCAGCCTCCTTTGATTTTGATTGCACAGTATTTATTTAAAACTAGGAGGAGAAAGTGAAGGGAGCTGCAGTAACACTTTGTCAGCCTTAGATTTTCCTAGGGGTTTTTTATTTCACAAGAGTGAAATGCTTAAAGAAACCAAGCCCAAACATGATAGAACTGCTTAGGAAAAATTGTCAATGAATCAAATAATTATTATTTACCTATTTTTGAATCTGAACAATGTTTCTTTAGCAAATAACTGCAATTATTCATCCTTCATGTTTCAGAAAGAAAATTGATCAAATTATTTTTAGCCAAACAAAACACAGATTTTTTTTTTTGCTATCTTGACTCTATTTTAGAGTATTTGAAAAGGGAAAAAAAATACTTCATCAATTGTCTTTTTGTTTTTCCCAAGCATCAGTACTCTGTTCTGGGCAAAATTCATTATTTGAGACTTATGTTCTGGGATGGTAGTGTTTTAGGTTTTTTTGTTTATTGGTTTTGGGGTTTTTTTGTTTTTTTTTTGTTTGTTTGTTTGTTTGTTTGTTTGGGGTTTTTTTTTTTTTTTGCTAGTTCTAAGAGTAGAAGCAATATTGTTCTTATAAACTAAAAATTAGTTTACTTTATTTTCTAAAATATTTTACTTGAGTTTATTCACCTTCCTTCAATAGTCAAACGAACCTTTACTTTTAGCTTCTAGGAATACTGACTGTCATATGCAATACAGTCTAGGATATAATCCTTTAACATTACTTTTCATTGAACTTTATTATTATCTAACCCTGGAGCAATACCTGTCATGTTTATGTGAAAAAAATGTGGGGAATATCTCCCTTTTTGGAAAGAGTCACACAAATAGCAGTAATGGAAAAATTGCAGTAACCAAGATCACACCACATGTCCCTGCTACTTCTGCACAGGGAAATAACAGAGAACTTCTAAAAGGTGCAATTCCAAAATATTCTGCAACAGAAAGATTCTTTCTTTGGTCTTACAACAGTCCATTTTCTATTGCTCTAAGTAAAAGTTATTCTTTTTTGTTTGGTTGGTTGGTTTGGTTTTTTATCTTCTTTAGATGTATTTGTAGAGAAAATAACAAAAGAAAGTGGTTTTGTTGCTACCTGTTTGACAAATAATCATGGTTTTTCTATGTCCTTGAGCAAGTGAATTTTGGCCAAGGAACTATACCCAGATATTTAATTTTGGAGCTCTTAGGGAGTGATTCAGCTGGTCATCCCTGGGTGCCTAGGATCATTTGAGGCATCCTATCCAGCAGGCAAGCCAGCTGCTGATCCAGTGATGCCTTGATGTCTACACTTGATACTTACAAGCTGGCAGCTAGATTGAACCCAAGGACTCAATTTGACTATTTAAACAGAAGAATATAGTGAAACTTATACATCTTAAAGCAGTCTATTTCTCATTGCAGGGGGAAAATGTTCTGTAGCTTTTATGAGTCATATCTGCCAAGCATTTGTTGGAGTTGTTTGTAAACCCTATGGCTCTGGGCACTTATATATAAGCAACAGAATGCTGAATTCAGGCTCAACACTGGGCTGAAGATCAGGTGGAAACCAAGACACATAAATCACATGTGTATGCAGACAGCTTCAGTCAGTTAATTCACCTCACGCTGCAAAAGGGAGTGACTTTCAACAGGCCTTTTGCAATATCTGACAACTCCATTCTCAGACACCCCAGGATTTGCTTAAACAAGTGAATTGAATTGCTACTGGCTGGTTGATGAGCTAAACGGATTTCTAGGCTAAATTCAGTGTATTGCCTGACATTGTATTGACCTAAGGGAAGCTTAGTCATCTTCCACATGTAGACATTAACATACAGACTTTTGAGTTCAAGTGCTTTAATCTCTTGCCAAATTCTACTTTAAGGATTTTGTGCAGCTAACCTGAAGACTAATCAACTATTACCCTTATGGCCTGGGAAGCAACAGCATAAATTTTCATTTCTATTTTTAAATAATTAGAGGATGTTTAAATGTATTTATAGATCGACTTAGAGAATCTCTAGTTATACACAGCTACTAATTTATTTAAGTTTTTAATATGTCAAAGTATTTAGATTTAAACTTTCAATTTTACTAAAGTGGAACTGATTATAATTTCTTTATTAAAAAATTCATACAAAGAAGTTGAGAGACTTCTGTGACAACCCCTACAAAGAATCCATTATTTTTAATGTAAAAATCTACACATTCTTGGTCAGATGTAATAGCTGGTACTTTTCCTTCCCAAATTGCATTTTTATTTTGTTATTTTTTACATCTAACAGAACTAGAAGCAATCCATGATTTTTCAAGTCGTCTTAAAGAAAAAATAGTCTATTAATTCTTAACAAGCAGGCTCCCCAGGTTTTCAAATAAGCTATGCAATTCTGTTCTCTTGTGATTTGAATGTGTTCTGAAATAACCAAAATTCAAGAGGTATTTTTAAATTGCCTTTCCTGCAGAAATTATAGTTGCCCTTAGGAGAAAATAATTTAAGACAGGAATTGTAGCCCATAGTGACATAATGCTCAGCAGTTTATCACTGTTTGACTTTATTTAAATACCTCCCTTCAAACACATTTGAATTAAGTAAATGTTTGGTATTTATATGTATTTTAAATAAAAATTCTGTCAAGATACTACTAATAATGCATGTATTCTGCTTGGCCCTGCTTTCCTTAATAGAAAGGACTAAATGCGGTCCTTAATTCTCAGAGAAAATGAAATTTCCAAAGATTCTTTAACAAAGCTTTTGAGGTAAACCATGATATTTCCTCTTCACTTGTCCAGCAGTTTCAGTTTGCATTGAGTTCTTTCATATTGAACTATATAGCTTTTTTTTCTGGGCTTAGCTATTTAATTTCAGCATAAGGAGTTAAAAATCTAAGGGAAGACAATTTGGTTCCCTTTTCTCATCAAATACTTCACTTTCCATACCATCACATTGACAGTTCTACCACTGCCCAAATCAGATGCAACTATATAGGAAGTCAGAATAAAGTCAGAAAAAGTCTGTTGCCTATAATAGAAGATTAACTTCCACTCTTGACTCCTTTGCTTTTAACATATCTTTTATAAAAAGCAATTTTTTGAGTAAGTGCATGCAGGAGCAGTCCTGAAAGCCTGGACTCTAGGTCTCTCTTGTCATTTAAAGTCCACAATGGCATTCTTTACGTCATGTCTCAAAAGACCTGATAAGCAAAAGCATTTTCATGATAAATTTGAAATTCAATCATAATTTCAGAAAAAAATATCACCAGTTTAAATGAATACTTATCATAGGTCTGTTGGAAGATGAATTGTTCGAAATATGTTGTACAAGAGTTGCTTTCACGGTGTAGTTGGAGTTTTTTCTAAATAAAACTACTTCATAGTAATTAGAAAATTTCATACTTTTTGCATATGGGTTTGGATCATCAAAGTGTTAAAAATGCTATGGAAAAAATGCTATTATGAGAATCATTATTGTCTGTTAAGTATGAGATGTAGGAAGAGTTTGTAGCCACATGGACATTCAGAAATAAATGAAAATTGCATATATTTTGTTATTGCTCATGGGAAAAAATAATAATATTTTTAAAGACATTTCAGAGATATCAAAACAAATAATTGCTTTTTCAATTAGAAAACACTGGTAAATTTCCCTTAAAATAATTGTTTACATAGAAGATTTGAGAAGGATTTGTTGGTGTGATTTCTCTTTTCTAAAAATTCAGCAAAGTAATTGTATTTTTACCCTCAGATTTTAAAACCTTTATCTACCTATTTGTATTTATTTTCTTTTTATATATTTATAATACAGCCTTTAAGTACTCTGAACTGACACTGAATTTGGTGACAGTTCTTAATGTGTAAAATCAATCTACAGGAGTGCCACTTAGGTAGCAGTGAATATCTAAAGAAAGAAAACCCCTGAAAGAAAGAAAAATGCAACCTCAAGCATCCAAAAGAATGTACTACCATGATGTGAAAAGAATAACATGAGACAGTAAACACAAGGAACTTATAACCAACTGTACAGGTCCTAACCAGCCAACACATCTACATACTGATACAGATGAGAAATTACTGCAGAAGGAGAGACTGGCATGACTTGAAAATGACAATATGAAAGCTGTTTATTATCTCAGTAGGCTCTATAAAACAGTACACCTGATCATTATTGCCTGTTCCAATTAGTCATGAGTCCATCAACAGTAGCTGCAGAATTAACTTTCTTTCCTTTGAGGTGAAAAAGATTTTTGCAGCATTTATTCAATCAGTTCCCAAATTAGCTGATGAGGAGCAGTTTAATGACATGCCAATTCTGTTGTACCCATGGTAATGTGTTTTGTCCTTTTTGATAACTTCAGGTATCTATCATTATAAAGGAAAGAGGCAGTGCAATTTTTCAGGTGAAAATACGGAATTAACTCTTGGGTTACTTAACAGGTTATTTTGACTGTGCTAAATAAAACAGTGTTTTAATTTATTGTAGACTATGGTTATGTGCATAAAAGTTTGTGTACAGATGTGATGGGTTTGATAAACCCCAAAAAAACTCAGATTAAGGCCTTAGTATAGGTCTTCAGCAAGCCTCAGTTCTGGGCTATAGGGCTCTCAGTAGATTCAGAGGGACAGTTATCACCTGACTTAAGTAACCAACTAGGTATTTCATATCATATGACATCAGGGCAAGTATAAATCCAGGGGGGAGTTGCTTCCAGGTTTCTTCTGCCTGTGGTGGTGATAGGGAAGAGGACACCCTGTCATTTCTTCTGGGAGTGATAGGCCCTGCTGCTCCTTGCTGAGAAATTCACAGCAGCTTTGGTTTTTGGGAAGTAAAATACTTTTGTTTTGTTTGGGGTTGCTCTTTCCCTCTCTTTGCTGGGTGTTCTTCCCAGGAAACATCCTTTTGGGTGTTTTTCTGCAGTTCTGGGTGGTAGAATCTGTGTGTTGGGGGTGGGGTGGGGGGGCGGGGCATCTTGGGATAAAGTTATTGTTAGTTTTTCTTTTATGTTTGTACATATATATGCTGTGAATTTGTGTAAATATGTGTATATATATCAGTTTCAGTTTTAAGCTTTTTTTCCCTCACTCCTTTGTTGAAGCTCCGTGCAGCTCTGAGAGGCTTGGCATTTTGCTGAGGTCAAACCAAAACAGTAACAACAGAATACAGATCAATACCATCATTTGAGATACGCATTTTAAACCAAAACTCACAGTGTGGGTTATTTATTCTCTTATATATGTCACAAGTCTGGATGTTTATTCCATAACTATATTAATGAACAGTTTGACAGTTGTGGTGAAATGGTGCTTTTGATCAGCAGTCTCAAACCAACGAATTCTGACCCCACCTTGAAACCTAGATTACATACTGAAAACCCATTTTTTTAATTAAGACTATGAGGGAGCTCGGAGGGTCATGAAGTTTTACCAAAGATGTAACTGCCTGAGACAATTCATGATTAAAATATGTCTCATGATGAATTTGCTTTACAAATGGATAAAGCATGATACACACATTCTGGAAAGTTGTGACTTTGGAAGAGACAATAGAGAAAGGACCCTGTCCCATGAAATTAACTGTTTCTGTAGAGCTTGAGAGAACAGGATTTTTACCTGTCATTTTTCAGAATATTAAGCAAAATAATTTCCATGATTCACTTTTTGAAACAATCATTATTTTTCTTACCTACTTTGTGTACATTATATTAAACAGTTTTGCTTCCATTTCTACTTACTGTCCTGTTTTCATGCCATCAAGGTGATAATGCTAAGTTGAATCTGAAAGTTCTATTTGTAAAGGACATCTACAATATCAGAGGCATGCCAGTCAAAATATCCTCAACATAAAACAATTATAGGATGTAATCCTACATAAAATATTTCTTTTAAAGAAATTGGAGCAGTATAGGGAAAGAAAAGCTGTGAAAGTTGGAGACTATTTCTCCATAATTTATTTTGTCTTATCAGCAGTCTCATATGAAAGAAGATGCTAAAGATAGGTAATTATATATGCTCAATATAAAAGCAAGGCCAGGCACTCAATGAAGTTCATGGAAGTGAGAAGGCACAGCTGAAAAACATCCAGTTTGAAATTGATTTCCTGCATACATGAAAAGTAAAAGTAACCTTGGTAGTTTTTATTTCCATATTCTGTTGTCTCATTTTTTCACCTATATATTGTAATGTCCACTTCACCCCCCAGGATGTTGTAAACAAATACAGTTAGTAAATCTCTTTGTGTTATATGTCTGTACAAGTCCTAGGGCAGTAGACATTCTGTAATTTGAGCATCAGCATGCTATTGTAATGCAATGATACAGAAAAGACAGTCAAATAATACACTGCTTAGTAAAACTTTTTAATATACCCAGGAAATTTCAAAGTAATAAAATAACAGAAATATCGCAGGATCAGCAGTACTTGGCATCTTCAAGCCCTTACAACAGTGATTATTTTTTGGAAAACGGAAAAAAAGCAGAAATAATGTGGCAGATTTGGAACTCCATCTGTGACATTATTATGAAAATTTGAAAGCATACTTTTATATGTATGGTACATGTTGTTGAAAAAATCCTTTTCAGAAAGATCTGTTCTCTTAAACTTTACCCATTGCTGCTCTGTGTAGGGCTTCTATTGTTAAGCAAAATGTAAATAAAAAATTCAATGTTTTGCTCAGAACATAATAGTACTTGTGAATTTTAACAATCTCAAGGTTCTGAGGTCTTTCTATCAGTTTCTCAGATGACATAAAATATTTCAGTAAGAGTGCACAAAGCCCAAAGACAGACTGCAGGAGACCTGTGGTAATGACAGTGTGAAATAAGAGGAATAATCTAGTAATGAAAAAAAATAAAAAAAATCATTTTTTGATATTCCACTAGTAGAATTCCTGTAGAGGGACTTTTTATTACAATGTTAAATAGAAATTTTTAGGGAGGGAAAGGCTTGGAAGTAAAATGAGAACCTGCTGAAAGTGTCAAAACCTCTCTTTTGGCTCTGCAGTCAGACAGAAGATTTATGAAGTTATTAACAAGAGACAATATTCTAAATAGCAGACTAATTTTGCATTAAATTGCTATTATTTCTGAGTTTGCAAGCCCCATGCAAAAATGATCAGAGCTGAAACAGAGTCTTTGGAGACTGATCTGATATAAAGGGTCCTATATTTTTAACCACATACGATAACTTATGAAGCAATAAATCAAGAAGTGCTAGTAAAACACAGACATCTCTTTGAAGGAAAAGGACTTAGGGAGAACTAAGGGTAAGACTGTAGTAACATAAAGATAATTTTCATCTTCTGCTAATCATGGTATCTAGATTACAGATACACTGAGTCATTAGTTCTTTGTGTTGACTCTTGATTAAAAGATTTCTTTATTCTTTCTTTATACATAGAGGTCCCTATGAAGAAGTTAGATGAAGTCAGAGACAAGCATTGTTCCTGTGATCTGTGACAGCTAGTTAGTGGGAACAATCTTGTGAGATACAATTTAGCCTTTGAAACACAGCATGTTGCAAAAAAAATTAAAGCAAATTCTGTTTCATTCTGATTAAATTAAATCATCACAAATAAATAGATGAGAAGAAATGGAAATAATTTACTTACTAAAAATTTTCATTTATTTCTCCATTACACTTTCTTGATAAGACTGCTGTGCAGTATATCAAAATGAAACATGGAATCACATTGATATGCTCTGGTATTTGATCTCAGTAGGGTATCTCTTTTTTGTCAGACATATAATCCACTTGTTACATACAGGACACAAATACTAGCATACTGCAGGACCCACTTCCACAATCAAATGACAAATACTGTACATATAATCACGATTTTGCAGCTTCAAAATTGATAGAAATGGGGAAAGGTGATATATAGTTACATAGGATGACACAGAATAGGGTGGCCTCATCATAAAAAATAGCCTAAACGTTGAGTATTAGGCCACCTCCAACATCTTTACCCCAGAAGCTACAGGGGTGATTGCTATTTTCCGAAAAGCAGACACACAGGCCCACCTCCTAAGCTTGTCAAGGTCCCTGTAGATGGCATCCCTTCCCTCCAGCGTGTCAACAGCAACACACATCTTGGTGTCATCAGCCAACTTGCTACAGGTGCACTCATTCCCACTGTCCATGTCACCAACAAAGACATTTAATAGCAGCATTCTCACTATTGACCCCTGAGGAACATCACAAGTCACTGATCTCCATTTGAACACTGAGCAACTGAGTGCAACTTTTTCAGTATAACTATCCTATAACCTACACAGCATCTGCCTTAGTGTTGGACACTGGGATAGAAACCGAGAAACCTGTTTTTGTAAGGAATAGTCCATGCTACTTTAAAATTATATTTCAAATTTCAAATTACATTTGTTCATGGCATAGTAATCTTGATTACTAATACCTGGAAGTCTTTGTCCCAGTCTGTACAACAGGAATGATATTTATTCTTTTCATGGAGTATTTTCATATGTGGAGATGAAAAATACTGCGTAAGTCTAAGAACGGTTCACCATCTCTCCTAAATTGTCACATTCTATCTTGACACAAATTTCTCTCTTATGTCATTATCTCTCTTCCTTTGCCTTTGAAAGAACACCTATGAACGACATTCTTGTACTATGGTCATCATTTTTTTAAATACTTACAGCTGTTTATATTTTATAATGATATTGTACCCAGGCACTGAGAGTTAGCACAGACTCCTGTAGGAACTGGCAAAACCTGAGCAACAGAGGACTTCTTACAGAGCTCCTGTGAACAGGCTTTTTTTTTTTTTTTTTTTTTCCTGTAAAGGTGATGAAAGCTCTTCCTTCTGTACATGTAATAACAGCTAGTGTTTATCCTCATTGCCCACTCTTTTGAATGATGTGAATTAGAAAATAAAGAGTAGTCAGCAGACTTCAGTGAGTCCCTATTTCTACAGGTTTGTTTTTTTCACTCCACAGTTTTTAGTATTTGCTCTTCTCATAGCTGTGTAATAAAATTTTTGTTTATTACATCAAGAACATATAAAATGTTCAAGTCTTTTTGGCAATTATGGCAATTTTACTTTTAAACAGGAACAGCTTTTGCTGTTATAAGTAATTATTCTAATTTTTTAATTGCATCAGCAAATAAAGAATCTGTTCTAACACATCAGAAAAGAATTCACATCTGTAGCTTATACAGTACTGACTTGAAAGACAGGGTTTTTTTGTATGACTTTTATATGACTTCAAAAAATCTCATTCAAATAACAAAAAACCACTCTGTGGAATGTACAGGGGAGGAGAGAAGTACGAAAGAGGAGGCCTGACTCTACCAGATATAGAGGACTTTAGAGTAACTCCTCAATCCTTACAAATTAAAATTGTACTTAAATACTCTTAATGCTTCATAAAAATGTGTTCTGCATGTCCTATTTTCAGAAATCTTACTAGTCATGTGTCTGTCACTTAGAGAAATGTGGGTTTTTTTCTTCAACAATAGTCTAATACACAAGGAAGACGTAAATTAGTATTTTCTTTGAGTTATTTTTTTTTCTCCTAATGAAGTACAAACAATTTATTCTTATTCTTTTCTCCTGATTCTTGAACAATCTCCAGTGTCATGGCATTCTGAAAGAAAGTGTTTGTCTTTTATTTTGATCCACAATAGTAACAAATTTCTATCTATCTATCTGTGCCTATTACAGAAGTTAAAAGCCAGTATCACAAAATGAATAAAAATCTCTCAAACTTTTATCCCCTGCTAAATAAGAAGACTTTACATATAATAGTCAGAAGCTGTCTGGACAATTCAAGCTAAAGTTGTGGACAAAATAATCTTGCTACTATAAATGTGTTTATAAAAGTATTTCTCTATCAAACAAATGGTGGTGGTAGACCTCAAGTCAGGACTGCTCTACACAGCACAGCTGGCAGCTTTTCTGTTTTAAAATATCAGACATATGATGTACATTCCTTGAATGATTTGGATGTTTTGTCATCTCAGGGGAGAAAGACTGGAAGCTTTTGGGTTTGGCTCTTTCCCCCTGCCCCCCCCGCCGCGGGGCGGGGGGGGGGGGGGGGGGGGGGGGGGGGGGGGGGGGGGGGGGGGGGGG
>JAWWEU010000111.1:94331362-94352019 GCA_035583155.1 Acropternis orthonyx | reverse complement strand
TTTCCACTGTGCCTTTTGCAACTGGACTTGCCTATCTTGCATTGGCCTTTTTAGCCATCAGCATGCTTGCAGCAAGCGTGGGTAGAGCCCTTCCCAAATCTTCATTCGTGATGCCTAACCATGATGATGATGAGAGGATGACTTACATGATGCAGGAGAAAGAACATTCTAGGAATGGTAGCCATATCAGATTTGTTATGAGATGTTTTGGAGAAGGACCAATAGAAACCAAAGAGAGCAATCACAGTGTACTGGGGAGGAAGTGTACTTGGAAAAACCGATGTAAAACCTCCCTTGTAGGAGGCCTATATAAGAAAACTATTTAACATATTTTATTGATTTCTTAGCTGTATTTACAGACAGGAATACTAAGCAATGGATTTTAATACCAAGATGGAAATCATTTCAGAAAATGTGTATTAGATAGACATCTAAAAGCAGCTAAGCCTTTTAATTGAAATATTAAGGGAAAAACAGATTTCAAAATGTTCTGGTAGAACAAGAGGAGATTGACTAAGTTTTGTGATGAAAAACTAGAGGAACAGCAGCAAATTCAATAAATATTACTCCAAAAGCAGTGTCCAGTCTTACAGTTTCAACTCACAACCAGCCAACCTAGAATTGTCATATTATTTGATCTCAAATAATATTTGAAGTTATTATATTACCTGATTTTAACTTATATTAATATATTTTGATTAATATATATATCTTAACAAAATTATTACAATGTGTTAAATAACACCACCATCCAAGTAAAGTATGAACATGTGCTTCATTTTGATTTTCGTGGTCTTAATCACTTGGTGGTCTGGGAACCCTTCCTGAATCAGAGATGAATGCAGTGAAAATTGTCCAGTTGAACTTAAGGACTTTGTTAAATGTAAAGCACTGCCTTTTTGTTTTCTTTTAAAATATACTCATTTTTTACAAATATTTAACACTTTAGGCAAAAAAACAGATGGCTTAGATACTAAATCTTGCAGTAATTGGTTTGTATTCCCAAATAAGCTATGAAAGACAGGACATGACCTTCATGTTATTTTGAATTCACAAGCTGGGAGGCCTTATGCTCTAATTTCAAATTAATTTGTCTACATAAATCAAGCACTGAAAGCCAATGTTTTTTCTCACTGTTAAAACTGTTTGGCATGCAAGCATTTTTTCTGCATATGCTAGGTAAATAAAAATTAGCATGTTTTATTGTATAGTCAAATTCTGGAAACATTAATATGCAAAACTATGTTTAGAGCAGAGTTAAAAAAAGTTTAGTGGA
This sequence comes from Acropternis orthonyx, assembly GCA_035583155.1. Lineage (NCBI taxonomy): Eukaryota > Metazoa > Chordata > Aves > Passeriformes > Rhinocryptidae > Acropternis > Acropternis orthonyx. Next base: position 94,350,743 of record JAWWEU010000111.1, on the reverse strand, counting down.
ATCTTCTTAGATGTTCTTCGTATTTACTGCAATTTCAGCAGCTAATATTTTATGTTGTTTTTTGTTATTCATATGAGCACATTGCTGACAAATACTTCTGTATAGTCATGGTATGAATGTGCAATTCTTCCCTGTTTGATGCCACTCATTTATATGGTCAAAATTACCTACCTCATTTATTGCTTTGTTCTCCTGATCTGATCTATGGGGATGAATCAGAAGTTCTGGACAAACCTAAATGCAATAGTATGCAGTGTTGTCAGAGGTTTACTGGATCAGGCACAATGACATTGGAACATAGCTATGCTGTTTAAAGGATCATCTTGGACGTGAAAAACATGAAGCTTTTATTATGTATCAGGATAAGTCAAAGAGCAGATCCACAACAGAACTCCCTATACCACACTTCTGAAAAGTTTGGACTAATGATGAGCTTGATGTGATTTAAAGTAAGCAGGATTTAAACTGCTATGACAAATTTTTATTTCTATTTTTTTATTTTTATTTTTTTGGTAATTTGCCACCACTTGCATTATCACTATATACAAATTAGCTCTGTTACCTTGATCAGATGGAGCATGGAATAGTTGGATGATCAGACACCCAGGTAGGAGGACTCGAAAAACACCACAAAAATCAGCTAGACAACTTTCAACACAGCACACAGAGCTCATGATTGCAAACAGATGGGATGCTTCTCATGGTCTTTCTCATTTCACATGCATAAAAGGATCAGCCTTATTTTGTGTTTGCTTAGAACATTTATTTATAGCAAATTGCAGCTTTTGCAGAGATTGTCAGTGTTGTTCTTGGGTGTTATTTTCTGTAAATTGGTAAGTTGTGTGTAATCTCATCATACCCATGTTACTTGGGGTTTTGTGGCTTTTCCTAGAACAGTCTTGCATGACATGGAAAACAGGATATTGGAATGAGTGGGCCATGTGATGGATTCAGTTATGCTGTATTTAATCTCCTTTTGTTAAGAAAAATTTGATCATTTTCATTTACCTCAAGGACTCTCACTTCTAACATTTATTTTGAAAATATACCAAGGGAGGACAACATTTAATTCTGACATATTCTGGGTATCACACTAGTTTTATTTAAATTGTGTTCTGTCAAAAAAAAAAGGTCGCAATTGTTTATCTTTCCTTTTACTTCCAGATGAATATAAACAAGAGAAATGTGGGTTTTGCCATATTTCTTTGTGTGACTTGTGAATAGAAGAGTGACAAAGGATTCTTTCATGCATTAATGTGAAGCTGGACCAATTAGAGCCATACACATAGTACACTCCTGACAGAAATGTCTCATTCACCAAGAGCATAAGCCGTCCAACTGAAATTTCTGAAGTTCAGGATGGGATGCCTAATTTATTCTGGCAGAGTTGATGATTTATCTGAAAACAAATTCTATCAAACCTGCAGACTTCTCTCCGTAATTGCATTTTAGCAAACAAGCACTACAAGATCCTATGAATACTAAGAGCTTTTAAGACATTCAGCAGAGAGAGTCTCAAAAGGACAATAATAAAGTTTTCCAAAAAATTCAGGAAGATGAACATATCCAGTGTAAAAATTAACTGAAACAAAACAAGTACCTTCTTTTTTTTGTCTAAACTGGTTCAGAAGCATTGATGTAAAAGAACAAACCAGTCACAAAATATTTAAATATTTACAGGGTAAAATTAAGCTTGTAACAGTTAACTATTTATTTCAAACTTCCTTATTATTGCTCCTTTATATTGAAAAAATGTATTGAAAAAAAATATTCAGAACTGAGCTCTGAAACCCATGGGAGTCTTGCTTGAATGATGAAACCACAATTTCAAATTTATCAAATTTTTGCTGAAAAATACCAGTGCTATCTTTTCCTGTGTTTTTAAGAAATCATCTTTAAAAACCCTTCCTGTCAGTAGACTAGACATAAAATATATTTCAAAATATTAAAGGAATGGCAGAACACAGAGTGGGAGTGCCATAGGCTTAAAAAGCTGACAGCAGCTGTGCTAGGAGTGTGAAGGGTCATAGAGACATTTAAAAAAACTGATAGGATATACACAGAAATTAATGAGTCCTATATTTTGTAAATAAAAAAGTTCAAGTGTTTTGATGGGTCTCACCATATATTTGACACTAGGACTCAAAATTTATAGAGGTAGCAGAATATACGGGAGTCAAATGGGAATAAAAATCAAATCTGCATTTCCAATCAAGTTTGCAGTTTAAAGAGCTGCAAAAGCCATTAATGTTTTTGTTAGTGATCCTGTCATTTTTCCTTGTCATCACAATATGTATTTGCCTATTTTCACCACCAGTGTTTCTCAACAAGCTTTGTCATGAATCTCACAGAAGATGCTCTTTTCTAGTCTACTAAAGTGAATCAAAGTAATAAAATCTTGTCAACTTATGTCAACATTGCTGCACAGCTAAGGTTCTTTATTTTCTGTGTAAGAATATTTTCTTAACAGTTTGAAAAGTTCTAAATTATTAAGCAATTTAATAACCATTTGACTAGTACATATAAAACTCTTGGCTTGATAATTCAAACTCAATTCATTAAACTATTCCTTTATCAGCATAGAAGCACACTTGTTTCTCTTAAGAAATTACCTTTACTTGTAATATCTCCATGACACTAGATTTCCCTAAGGTGCTGTCATCTTTTTGAAAGCTTTCTGCTAGATCAAAGTACAAGATAAACCTGAAATTACATCAATGAAATGAACTATTCATATAGAACTAATCTTTTCAGCAAAACCTTCGCGAATAAAATTGTCTTTGAAAGGCTTCTGAAAACAATTTATTGATTTTTATTGAAATTTGCCAAGGTTTATGCTATGAACATATTTAGTCTCCTCTTGCAACTTACTACAAATGTAAAAATGGTCTAAAATATGACCAAATAAAGCTTTTGTTCATCATATATGCTTAGAAGGTTTTTATGTTGGTACAATAATGATATCAAATATTTATCCTCAGTAGTTAAAGGAAAAAGTATCACTAAAAAAAACCCCACAATATTGCCAGAATTCTTTATGGTAAAGTTCCAATTTTTTGCCTTCATTGTGCAGGCCAGGTTTAATTATTTCTTTCTTTTTTTTTTTTTTTTTAACATCGCATAACAAGCCTCTATATTTTTAACACTCCTTGTGATGCTTTTCATTACAGTAAATGAGAAACAGTGACATTTTAATTTCATTTAATATGCCTGTTAATAGATCCATATTGCAATCCACAGGAACATCTAACTGTCAGTCATTTCACAGTTTAAGTGTACACTGATTTTACTTGAAATTATGCTCTAACACTTCAGATATATTTGGATACCAAAGACTTGCTTGCTTTTATCAAAATAAGTTAAATGGTATAAACATATTATTTGGAACATAGTCTTCAGTATAAATTTACATATAAGTTATTTGACAGTTGTCAGTGTGTTTTACCTTGGTTTATAAACCTGTTTGGTTCTTGTGCATGAAGAATTGTAGTTGCAATTTTGCATTCAAAATTATTTCCAGTTGCATCTACTTTTCCATCTACTTCCTGAATAGCATAAAAAAATCTCTGTTTGTAAATGTATGAAAATTAACTGAGAAAACAGTCACATTTTCACTTTTTAATCTGTCAGTATTTGGGAACAAAATTAGAAAAAAATAAAATAAAAAGTATTTTATTCACTCTAAAGGCAGATACCTAATTGAAATGTCTGACTGCAATGAATTTTCTGGGCCCATATTTAGAGAATGAAGAGATCTATCTATAGTCATTCAGAAGGCTACATGAGCATCTAGTTTCTCTGTTCTCTGAAGGATCCTCCACTCCACAATAAAAAAAGGCTAGGATTAATTATCCCAAAGTGGTATGACAGTCATTTTCTACTTTCGTGCCTGCTTAGTCTCAAGCCATAACACTATTTTGAAATACTATGCATTCAAAATCTGGAATGAGAAAGCGAGTTTGGGTGGGTGTCATGTTTATAGCAATCAAGAGAGGTAAGAATTACACATGTGATTCTACACACAGCTCTCTCAGCCTGTCCTCACAGGAGTGTTTTCCAGTTCCTTAAATTGTGGCTCTCTCCAGTATGTCCATGTGTGCCCAGGACCAGACACAGTGCTTCAAGTGTGGCACCACCGGTGCTGGTTACATGGGCAGGATCATCTCCCATGGCCTACTGGAAATACTTTGCTCAATGCAGCCTATTCATTCCTCCATAACCAGCAAACATGAAACTATCTTACTAAGATTCATCATGTTCCATGAGTAAACAGTAAAACACCAAAAATGATTATTTTCATATACAAAGTCTTTGGAATACTTGATAAAGTGTGAAACAACTGGCAAGAGAACTAAAAACTGCAACAAATCTCACAAACAATTTTCAGCAGTTTTAAATACTATCTACATTCCCCAGTACAGAAAAGCCAAATATAAAATACCTCAATATGAATAAACTGGGAATGTCATTATAATTCTCACAGTAGTAAAGTGAGTATAGTGTTCCAAACAGCATAAATGAAGCCTAGTGTTTTCATTACATTAAAAAATAGATTAAACTGTTTAGAATATCTTTCCTTTGGCTTCCTCACCTCATCTTTTTTAAATTCTTAAAATATTTGAAGTAAAGATCTTTAGTTTCCACTGGTGTGTTTACAGTGATGATCATACAACCTAGCCCTTTACTGTGAGTCTTGAATGTTTTGTAAGGATCAATCACTTTCATTTTGATAGAAACTAAGACAAACATTACAGACTAAGCAGTCCATTATCTAAAAAACAATACAAAACAGACTAGGATGCTAAAAATATCCCCACATTAGATTCTGAAAATTGACAACTACTGAAAGGACAGTTTTAAGAACATTTATTTCTATTTAAATAAAGTTCTGTATTTGTCACTGGACTTGCCCTATTTTAAATCAGTCCTAAAACACAGACCGCTTTGCAGCTGTAAGCATTTCACCTAGAATTACTTTGTGCATATTCCATGACACATCCAAACTTCTGCACAGCAATGAATACAAAAACAAATGTAAAGGCATTTACTGCTTGAAGCTCAGAAGTGGAGTAAATACAAGCCCTGAAAAGTTGGTACAGTTCTGACTTTAATATTAGGTGGTGGCACAAACTTTCTGCATGCTTACTTCAAAAAACAAAACAAAACATTTTTTATAATTCACTCACTCAATTATAGCATCAGTGTACCAACTGAATCCCAATGACAGCAAGACAGATTGACTGTGTTCAGCATCTTCAACTGAATGGTGATTTCTGATTGCAACTGCTGACCATCCTATTTTGTTAACATATTTTTCCTATTTTTATTGATAAAAATACAGTCTCAGAAATATCCTTTTGTCACAGTAGACCCCACAATGAAGCAGCAGTTTTATTTGCTTCTAGTTAAAGGAGATCATAGCAACCTAAATCAATGACAAAATTTACCATACAGGCCCCAGAAGAACATGGATTTTAATTTCAGATTATGAGACCTGAATTTCTGTGACTTAATGTAGGTGAGTCAGTTCCTGAACTTCATTTGTAGTAAATGACAGTTTAGTCAGAACAGCCTTGAAAGAGATTCAGCTCAGTTTGAAGTAGACACCTTAGGTGAGATTCAGCTGATTAAACACAGACAGTATTGCCATTTGAGATACCATAGGGCATCAAGAACAACTACAAAGATCTGATACATCAACTCATGCTATAAATTGGAGAATCTGAATTATGACAATGGAGACAATCTACTGTCTCAGGATGCTATCTGAATTGGTTCACATGCAGTCAGTTCAATAGCTTACTTGTTAACTGTGTCTCAAGTACTTTCATTGAGGATAATGGCTCACAAAGGATCACCACCTGATGAATCATCAGCAAGTGCTCAGTTTGCACAACTGTTGGAGATTATTAGTAGCCTCGATGAAGAACCCATGAACATATAAAAGCCTGGAAACAGCTGACAAATATCTACAGTTACGCTGCTCCTGGCTTTCTTGGTGCTGTTGCTTCATCTGCAGTACTTAGAGTTTAGTCCATTCCTCAGAGCATTTCATGGCATGAATAAGCAGATTTTCTAATGGTCAGCCTTGCTGTGTTCCCTATTGTTTATCTTCTGTCCATACCCTCTACATTCCCTAGCTTCTGATTCTGCTTTAGATCCTAGGCAGAGATCAGACACTTTGGGACTACTGCACCATTAACACATACTGTGCAGTCATTGGAACAAAGAAACCATCTCAGGGAACTCCAGTGCTAATCCTGGTTCACTTTCTGAGAGCCTATTCTAGGCTGAAGATTTGACATTATCAACCAGGCAGACTGAGCCAGAGCCAGCCACTCAAGTCACAAGATGGAGAAATGAAATGAATAATTTTTGTTATCCTCTATGCTTGTATGATGGCTGCTTTTCCCTGGCTTTTCGGTGACTTCTACTGCTTACATACTTTGATGTATAAGATTCTTTTAACAACCAAATATAAATCAAAAGGCTCTGGTCTGCATGAAATAAATTGAATACAGAAAAAATATCTTGCAGTTATTCTGCCTCTCAGTTCTTTGGTTATTAAAGCCGTTCCAAAAAATTTATATAAACCTTTTCCACATTGAATTACCGTGCAAAACAAAGCCTTTCCAGGAGGCACTCTATCTGCAAAGGGACATTTATTTTAATAACATTGATGTATGGGTTTTTTGTTTGTTTGTGGGGTTTTGTTTGGGTTTTTCTTGTTTGTTGTTTTGACTAGAGAACTTTTCCCCCCCCACACCTTTCCTGGACACATGACTGGGAAAAATTCCTCAGAATTACAGTCCACAATAGCAGAAAATAATCTGAATAAAGTGACACAGGTTAAGAGCTCACTATTCAGCTGTTCTACATGTAGTCTGCTGTCACTGTCCTCTCTCTTCCTGAAGCACATAAAATACTAGATTAAAAATAAATGCACTTTGCCTCTATTTTAATACTACTCACACTAAATATCAGGCCCTTTTTGAAACCCCCTGTTTTTCCACAAGCTCGTTGCCTACTGTCATCTGAAATGTATTAGTACACATGCCAAGTCCACTTTCATTCAAGTGAAGTAAAATACATGTCAATTAAAAGATATAGGCTAGGAAGATTAATGCTTGAGATGTTTTCCATCTGTCTTCAATCATACTTTGAGGTTGCTATGGAGAACAGTCATCTGTAGTACAAAGGAAACATGGTTCAGCACTCCTCTCTGTATGACAAATAATACTTTTTGAAATGGAAGAAACAATACTAGCAACTTTATTTTCAGGGTTTTTTTACAGGTATTTTTATTTCTGATACTTGTTCTTGATGTTTTTAAATCTAATCAGACAGCTGTAACATAGGAAATATGCTATTATATATTTTGCTATGGTAATGATAGGTGGAATTCTCATAATCTTGTTAAAATACAGCTTTCCAAAATACATGCCCTGGATAAATGACATAGAATAAAAAATTAAAATTTATTTGCATTTGGGTTTTTCTCACTGTATTTATGATTTACTTTTCTTTTAATATCCATATGCATAGTGTTCTGTGTAAAAATAAAGTGATTAATGACTGGTATGTTCAAGAGTTTCCATAGTCAAACAAAGGAAGTCTATAATGCCCAAGTCAACATGGTCATCGATGAACACTAGGAAATACTGAGTTTTCATGTATAAACCAGAAGTGAGTAAAAAGGAAAAACAGAAGCAAGTAATTCAAAATAGTGTGATGCAGAAGATGCTTTTATTCCTGTTAGTGAAAGTGGTTTAAGTTTGAACAAATTTTTTTTATAACTATTTTGATTTCAGAAGCTGACATCTTCATTTCTCTCCCATTTTGTATGCAAAACTGATTTAGATAATTTTAGAAAGTCTTACAATGGAATGTTTGAATGTTATTTATAAAATAAAAGAGATATTCTTCTTATTTTTAGGACCTAGCTTAAAAAGTCTGCTCTTGACAATGACTCACAACATGAGAATTTCCCTGTTTTGCCAATATGGGAAACAAAAGTAAACATAACCTCTAACTTCAAACACTTAAATTAGGTGCCTAAACTTAGCTCCTAATTGTTAATATTTCTTTGAAATATGAACGGTCAATTTACCCAGAATATATTTACCATTTATGGAGAACACTCTGCTCACTTTTATGGATATTTCTGTTCACCTTATTTAGACTTCTCCACGATTAGTCACAGGAGAAATTAAGTGTGAGTAAAATCTTTTAGTGACTGTATCATTCACAGTGGTATCTACAAAATGATAACAAAAATCAGTAAACAGATACATTAAAAAAATACCCCTGCTTCTTTCTTTGAGGCATGCCCCTATTTATAAAAATGGTGAAAGAGAGATTTGTATTTGTAAAAGTTCCTGAAATAATTTCTTTTCAGACAGCAAAATAGTTATTGCAGGTAGCAGCATGTAGAAACACTTAAATTTGTCATATGTTAGGATTCTACATTTTATCATTATGTTCTATGAATAACATGACCTAATCACTACTTTGGAAAAGAAAGAAAGTAATGCCTTAAATTGAAATGAATAAAGCAGGCTTAAGATGCTTTTATTTTCTCATAGTTTTGGTCAACTCCGCTGGATTTCCATCTTTATGGCACAGTTTATTTTGCATTCTATCCTCTGGCTGATATAGAATAGCCTGAAGGAGTAACTCTTTCTTGCAAATATATATATATTGTCACTCCAAGTTATCTCTCAGCATTTCTCACAAGCCTGCTGTACTGCAATCTGTCTTCGTGTCAGCTGGACACTGCTTCCCTTAAGCACTGCATCACTCTTTTTTCTACCATTCTGTTATTTTTTAAACATAAACCATAAGACTAACAGCTATGATAAAATTCATATGGACAGGTGGCACTTGTCTCTTCACACCAGCAGGAAGAAGAGGCTCATTATAAAAAAGAGTATTATGGCCAGAATTTCAGAGTGGCCATATCTGTTCTTTTGCATCATGTACTTGTGCCTTAGTAATTTAGGAATTTATGTAATCATAAAGATGAACAGAGATGCTATATGTGGTCTGACACCAAGTAAACTGATGTGCAGCCATAACCTTCTTGGCAAAATCCAAAGAGAAGATCTGTAAGAGCATGTGGAGAGAAACCTTTCAATCTCCTCAAATATTCACTCAAATTCTTTGTTAGAAAAACTGTAAGACCTAGACATAAAAATAGGGATCATTTGAAATACAATCTAATAATATACGGTTCTGACAATGACACAGTGCTATCAAACTTAATTTTAAAAGAAAAAAATACAAACTTGTATATTAACACATTAATTCAGGAGCTGTCCTATCTTAGGAGAAAAAGAAAAGAATTTCCTGGTGATTCAGCACAAATGTAGGTTATGCCTTAATACAAATTGTTTTGTTTTATTTTGTTTTGTTTTTTCATAACTTCTGCTTTCAGTGATTAATTTAAATTCTTTATCACTTCTCACCTCTCTCCCTGCCCGTCACCCCCAACTTTTTGTTAGTTCACAGTTTTATGGACTTCTATTATGTCTGTTCTCTGTCATCTAATTTCCAGACTAAAGAGTTTCTCTCTTCAGGCTTACTCCTTCCTTATATGAAAGCATTCCGCTACTTTGAGCCTCAAATTACATTAATAAAAGTGCATTAATTTGGTTTTAACTATTCTTTGGAGTCAATGGAATGGTACATTACATTTTCCTTTGCTCTTTTGGTTAAGAACTTAACATATTACAAGCTTTAGGTATTTTTGGTATTTCTTTTGGAAGAGAAGATGCCACAGAATCAAGTTTGGCTTTTTTAATAAAGATTTTAATTTGGTCCTGCTTATTCATTAGAATAAGTTCAATAAATTGTTCAAAACCAATTTTATGCTACCTCAATGTTAAAATGAATTATCTGTTTAAAAAAAAGGTTTACAAACAAAAGTACCAATTTATTTATTTGTTTGTATTATAATTTATATCTAGAACAGAGACTTATTCAATATATAATTATTTCAAGGAGCAAGTTCTAAAAGAAAGGCACAAAACACAGATGAAGGAATATGCATTTATATAATGATGCAGACGTAAAAAAAAGTAGTTAGAAATATATAAATATATTTTATATCTATTTAGTCCTATCAGTTTCATATTACTGGAGAATGAGTAACATTTATATTATTTTATACTGCTTCTAACACTGAACTAAGCTTTTAAAACCAGACAGAAAACAAACAGACACTATATAAATTAAGGATTCTATCGGATATCTTTCAAAGGCATTATGCTAATTTTCCCAAGAAGAAAGACGGAGAAGGATGTGCCAGACTGGAAACATCAGTTCAAATAAATGATTGTCCTGACACATAAAACTTCAAGCAAATTGCCCATTCATGACTAAAGAAGGATGTTTAAGGAGTAATGATACTCATGTAAGATTTAGAAAGCCCTAGGTGAACTTTCTCTTCTGAAAGATTGCATTAGTAGGACAGATACGTAAATTTTAAGCCCAATTAACAAACACAAAAAAAGAATGAAGTACCCACAGTGTGACTTCAGTGGAATTTAAATACCCAGTGGACAAACTGCAATATTAAAAATCTGTGTAAACTATTGTTGACCACAGAAATGCTAAAAGGGTTCTTAGTTAATTAGTTAGCTAGTTAATTGTTTAATTTGACTTGAGTGTTCATGTAACATTCTGCTTTAGAATGTGCACTCTGTCCTGAAAACCAATTAACAAATTGTCATTTAGATTACTCAGTGATGATCCAAGAGCTGGTTGTTTTATTATTTAGCTCTTAGTTGTGTCGGAACTACAGCTAGAACTACAGCTTTCCTTCAAAACGTGAAAAGAGTAAGACATGGCTGCTTTTATTCAACAACACCGTGATGTAGCAAACCTGAATAAATTCTCTTTTGTGCCTTAGGGAAGCCTACATTTGCAATCTCCTCCAGAATATTTAACTGTTTTGATGTAAGGACACTTTCAACCTTTCTTGATGAATTTTTATGAATTTATACAGAACTCATGTTTTTTTGCTAAAAATATATATAAAGCAAGCATATAACCTAGTGTAGCCAAAAATAGGATTTGTTTTCGAGTGCCTGCTCCACAGCCTGTTCAGATGTTTTACAAGAGACAGTCATGAAATTATGTAAGTAATTCTGAAAACCGTGAACGAACCTAAATGCAAAACATAACTTTCTGATTTGAGACAAGTAACAGTAGGAAGCTGACCTACTGAGTAGGTAAAATGAGTATTTATACAAATAAGTCTTTCCAGAGGCTGTTCTGAAAATCTTACTTGGCCAACATGATTGCAAGAAAAAGACACAGGAAAAGTCTTTTGTCCAGATTAGTGAGCCACTAGAAAGTCCAGTATAAATGCAGTAAGTTCTTTCCAGTAAAGAAACTAAGTTTGCTCTTCTTTGAGTTTTTTTTTTAAATTGAAAATTATAGTTAGCTAAATTCATTAAGGATTTTGACAGCCTACACTGATTTTAAGAATATTTCTAGCTTGCAATTCTTTTTGTAAATTTGGAATTTACTGCATAAACGAATGTCAATATTGCAGTCTGGATCTGATCAATGTAAGGAGTGTGCTAAGGGACTGATGCTGTATTCTCAATGATATCCAAAGTAGAAGAAAAATCAGATATCAATTAGATATGTTGGATATGTCTAACTTTAACATGTAAAACCACAGAAGATTCTATTTGAAATTTTAGATGTAGCTTTAATTTACTCATACTTATTCTCTTACATATCTTTGAAATTGCAATAAATGCTCCCAGTCTCTGAGAGATATCTTACTTTGATGTAATTGTGTTCCTAATAGATGGACCAAAGATCATTTATTCTGTTTCTTTGTACATACTAAGAAATATCCAATACCTACTATAGGCAGTCTACTTATTCTGTACTTAAAGCTTTCTCAACACATCTGTCTCTTCAAGTGTAATTTCACCAGTAACTCAAAATTCCTTATAAAATCAATATTTAAAAGTAATAAAAGTTAATAGTAAAATACATATAATAATACTGAAGCCAAAGTGGGTATTAGTAAATTGTCAAATTGTTCTGTGTAATTGAGCACTTTAATAATAAATATACCATTCAATCTTTTTCTCTGTCTACCTGTAACATTTAAAGTATGGTCTAAATGTTTGGATGCTTATTTTTTGCTGATCATAGGCATATTAAAGTTAGATGCTGGCCAAAATTAGTTAATTCAGCGTCTTCTGTGTGAAAGGAGACAGAGAGGAGGTAGTTGCCCTAGTGTCCCCACACAACTGTTAGGAGAATGAAATGTCCTTTGCTCAATTTGAGATTTCGGTAACTAAATGTAGGTTTCTGCATGTAGGTGGTCTGTGAAGAGGTGCTTAAGATCCCATTTGCATTTAGAAAAATCTAGGGCTCATTTCCATTTCCTACATATCCTTAAGCATTTAGGGACATTTTAGATATTCTAGGCTATCCAAAAATTCTACATGGATTTTTCAGCACTGACATGGAAATATTGGGAGCCCTGCGACTTTCTAGAGCATCAGCTTACTTGTAGCCATGTGTCAGCAAATAAATCAACTGGTTAGTGTCATTTTAAGAAGATTGAAATATCCCTGAGAGGCTGCAGCTGAACTCGGGGGTCTTCCATAAGTCTGAGCAACATACATAGATAGCAAATAGAATGCCAGTAGATGGCATTATATCCCAAGGTCTTATATAGTGTTTTGCATCAAGAAATACCAAGTGAAGCACTCAGTGAACCACTTAGTTACAGCAAGCCCTATGTGCATGGAATTTTATTTCCTTAAATTCAGTAACATGATTCAAAAACCTTAAGCAGACATTCTCTCTCTGTTGACGGTTTGAGACAAAAATTTCGCCCAACAGCTGAAGTTATAGTACTGGACACACTCTGTACTATTTCCAGCTTTCTGACTGTTTAGGCACCTGTTTCAAAGCTCTGCCTGACCTGATTTCAAGGAAGCGGTATCTACCACAGAGACTGCTCTGGTCAAACTTTTCAGACTGTGCTGAACCTACTTGATTCTGGACATAAATGTCTGGCTATGCGTTTCTGTTTCCCAGAGGTGACCGGCGACAGGCATGAAAAATAACTGAATTATGTAGAAGCCACAACTGTAGGCTCCAGTTTTTCCTGTTCCTTGACTTTTATTTTCACTGAATTTAACATCCAGAGTACAGCACCAGTCTGAGATTCAGTCTAAAGTCAAAATTTCCTACCAATCTATTCCAAGTATCTGTAGTCAGCCTTGTGAATCTCACTCGAGAAGCTAAATGCTAAAATACAGACACTGGTATCCCCTAAGCTGTTTTGCTGAAAGCCTGGCCAGTGTTGTTGCTAATGGGATACAATTAATTCCAAGAGTTAGTGAATAGTTCTGAGCTTGGCAGGACTGATACGTTTGTCACTACTATGAACAGTTGCTCACAGTGTGTGACCTTGTCTCTATAGATCTTAACTTGAAGCTGTTAACTGCAATCCCAGGGGGTGTTCTACCCTTCCCCCAAATAAGCAAAACCAGAATTATTATCTAAAAAAATTGCTGCAGAAGATAGCTCACATGAAAAAGTGTGAGGACAATGGGCACTGAGATAAGAAACACTTCATTCAGTAATAGACTGAGAACAGAATTAAAACCTCAGAAACAGACCTGAACTGATCTGTGACACAGATTGTGAACAACAGCTCAGTTCTGCCAGGGCTGCTCTGGATGCTGGCTCCCAGTAGCCTCCAGTGACTGGTTGTGGTGGACGCAGCATAACTCCCAGTAGGGCAGCCTGGGCTGCTGGACCCCCAGCTACTCCTGCTCTGGGAAGTAATGGCTAAAGGCAGCCACATAAAGGTGGAATGCATCTCCTGCTCCAGAAATTACCACTTGCTGTGCTAAAACTCTTCTTCCTACTTACTCTTCTCAACCCACCCATTTATCTACCTTACTTCTTGAAATATCTCATTTTTTCCTTGATGAAGCCCCAGAGTCTCACTTAGAGGTATTCTGGCTGTTTTTGATAAATACCATTATTAACAGAATTTTCATGTCAAAAAGCCTACTCTTTATTTCCAGAAGAGCAACACTAAACTGAAACATCTAAGGAAGTAGTGCCACTTGCTGAGACTGTTGGTAGAAACACTGCCACTAGTAAAAGAAACGCAGAGGAATTGCTGTTCATAAATAATACACAGAAGAAGAAAGCAAGAACTAAAGAACCACCTGTGCAAGACATACCAAACAAAACACATTTTATCATAGAAGTTTGTGAAAAACAAAAGCTCAGTAATTAGTAACTGGAACATTTAAACATTTAAAGTTGGATCTTCTGTTACTGTGGTAAAGGCAATGTAGGGGGGTTTTTGGTGTTTGGTTTTGGTTTTTTTTGGTTTTTTTTGTTTTTTTTTTTTTTTTTTTTTTTTTTTTTTTTTTAAAGTTGGAAAAACAGGAGTGGTTCACTATATAAAAACAGTAACTATGTGGAAACAAAGCACAGAAACTGAGAGAAAAAAAAAAAAATCAAAACCTAAACCAAAAAGCCCCAAACCCAAACAAACAAGAAAAACCATGAACACATGAACAAACAAAAAACAAACAGAAGGAAAAGAAGCAATTACCAAAGAAAAGGATATGTCCTTGATGGTAAAAAGGTTTATTTAAATATAAAATACATATAAAAAAATAAAGCAGAAAGACAGGAATTTTTTTTTAAATTGAAGTACGAATTACATTATCATAAACATAAACAAATCCCATTTATTTCAATAGCCTACTGTCACCTAATTTTGTACATTGTCCTTTTGTAATATAAATATTTAGATTCTTTAGTTTGTACAGGTTTAAAATTATATATAAATCCAAAACAAGATATTCTTTTGGAAAGAGAGGAAGGATAGAGATATATGACAGACATTATGGTCATTCTTTAATGCACTAGCTGGTACTTCAATTTTATCAAAGTATGTGGAATATTGGAAGTTGCATAGAGTATTCTATAACATAGAAAAGAAGCATCTAAGCCAAAAACATATGCCAAATTTGTTGAATAACTTTGAAATCTGTGAAGACCAAACATTGGATGCATTTATAAGCTATAGATTTTGCACTACTTCTATGATGGTATAAACTCATCTTTCTTTATACAATGTAAACAAATTTTTATTGAAGTTAGGCTGAACAGCAGTAACTGCTGCACTTTTGTGGACAAAGATTTGTTCTTGACTTTTATGAGATCTCCAATGCATTTAATTAATTTATTTACTTAAATTAGATAATCATGATAAGTTAAAATATTCTATAGTCTGATATGACACAGATCTCAACTACTTACTTCAATCCAAAAATTAGTCTGATGCCCTGCTGTCTTTCTTAGATGAAGCCACAACCCAAATTAAAATATCTTAAGCCACACCTCACCATTTCCAGGGCAGAGTAATACATATAAATCATAGAAATTCAGGTATTTATTATGGATGTCTACATCCCCATACCTACACGGGCACACATGTAATCATATATATAATATTAAACTAATAAAAATATTCACCTAATTTAAATGCTTCTAAAATATTTCAGCTATTACCTCACATCAATTTTATTGCTTTTGGAGCTAACACCATTTAGTTAAAATACCTACCCATGTCTGCAGTTTGGTCACTATTACTGCAAGATGAGTGACATTTTAGGCATTGACCCTTAGGCAAGCCATATGGGCTGAGAAAGCAACACATAAATGTAACACAGGAATCCTAAAAAGACAAGCTGTGTTATCTGAAGTAAGACGTGATCCATCAATGTGAAATAAGCTAACTTTCTGCTCTAGTGTCATGGTCACATATTCTTGGTTCATCTTTCTTCCTCTCTGGTTCTTCAGGTCTATTTATGCCCCTTCCCCCCCTATTTTTTTTTCCCCTAATCCCTTCCCTTCTCCACCATAATGAAATCTTTGGACTTATCTTCCTCCCATTCTTAATTTCTGTAATTTCAATCATTTTTACTTATTAATCTCTGAGTTTACACCAGTAAATATTAGCCATTTAGCAATATGTCCTGCCTTGTTATCTTTCATGTGTTTGATGATGGGGAGGAGGGTACAGTGGTAGAGCATCTTCTTTCAGAGACTGATCACATATGAGTCAAAGCTGAAATGAGCCTCTCACCTGAAAACTTTTCAAATTCTGTTCAGTGTATATTTGAGAGCAATTCCTGGGCCATTCACAAAAAGGGGGAAAATATTGCTTTCATAAAAAATATTATTCAAAATCCAGCTTCATGAACAAACAGGGTAGGAGAGGTTTTGAAACATCGGGAAAGTATTAAACAGAATACATAAAATTTGTTTTAAACAGGTATAAGATGTTATTGTTGAACTCTATGGTATGAAGTCTACAAACACTGAAGAAAATAGTAACGGCTGATGAAAGCAGAATACATTGAAACATAACTTGGTAATAACTACATATTTCCTCATTAAAATATTTCTGTAAAACTTATCAGGCAAATCTTATGACACTTAAATTTTTTAAATATGGAAATGATACATAAAGGCATCTGCCACAAAATACATCCCACACATTTTAACATACAAGCAGATTAAACAGTGTTGAAGTCATTCCGTCATGCTTTGTGTTCTTCGGATTTGCACATGACAAAGTATTTCAGAGATCATATTAGTGGTCACACTGTAGAAGACTGTAGGCAACGGAGTCACCAGGTCACCTGCACGGGTCACCTGCACAGGTCACCTGTGACTCGCTCTGCCCACAGGTGTGGGTACCAGGGAGAAGCCAAGCGAAGGCAAGGCACAAGAGTGGTGTCACACAGGGAGGTGCACCTTGCTAGTGCATTTCAATTCGTGTGC
This sequence comes from Acropternis orthonyx, assembly GCA_035583155.1. NCBI lineage: Eukaryota > Metazoa > Chordata > Aves > Passeriformes > Rhinocryptidae > Acropternis > Acropternis orthonyx. The sequence continues at coordinate 94,333,880 of JAWWEU010000111.1, read as the reverse complement.
ACATAAACATAGACATAGTGTAAGGCTCACAAGTTGCTTATGCCACAATGTGTAAATAGTTGTAAGATATAATTTGTTCTCAGCAGCAGACTTCACTGGGAATTGAAAGTGTATCTTGCAGGTGTGGACACAGAGGCTGCTTCCGTAAGAACACATGTAGTATCAGAATGAGGAGTGACAAACTGTGCATATTGTTTTACCACAAAATATACACAAATCCATTATTGTGCACTTGGCCTTAAATAGATCACATGTAACTTGTACACAGAATACAAGGATGTCTGAAGTGCAGGCATTTCATTACTTTCAGACATTAATAGATCAAATTGTTTGCATGTTCCTTGACAAAACAATAGAATACAGAAGCATTTTAGCCAGAATCTCCTACTGTAGCATGGTATCATGGAACTAATGGAGAATGAAGCTGCAACACTTCCTAGAGCTAGCCAAAGGCATGCCGTATGTCACAGCAAGCCAATACAACTACTGTAATGCAGGAGGGGGGGAATATCTATCTGATTTAGAAAAATGATACATTGTTTTTTGTATCTGGAAGTTAATTTCATACTTATGAAGGGAAAGGAAATCATAGATAGATCCTAAAATATTCAGAAATGTGTGTGTTAATGCTCAGGATACTGTATGTTTTCACATTTGTCATCAAACTGGTGAGAAGGCTTGAGATACTTCTGACAACTTCTGGGGCAATACTCTCTTTTCTTGAATGCCAAGTAGTCAGCATAAGTTATTACTGCAATTTTCTTTTATAATTGATATTTTAAACATGCAATTCTCTGAAGTCAGTACTATCAGCATAACAGGAATGGAAGTCTTCAACTTGGTGATGAAGAAAGGGATTGCAGGGGAAGCACAGTGTGGCATGTTCCCCTCTGTGTCACTCCAGCAGCCCCTGAAGCTGCCTCCAGTGGGCTTCTCAGCCACCTTGGTCAGACACCAGAGGCACCTTCCGGTATGTAGGAGACATTTATGGCAGAGCACCCCTATAAACATATCCATGCCACAGAAACAGAAACTGGTGCCCAAAGTGGTATGTTAGTATAGGTGTTTCCTGATTAATGCTGCTCATTAAAAAGTAACCAAAAATCCTGTAAGAGGCTGTTTTCTAGTACAGGAGACCTTGTTTCTGCATATCATATGACAGCTTTTCCAGGAAAAGGTGGTTAAAATATGCAACATTTCATTTAATAGTGCACAGCACATGCAATATTTGTCTCATATCACACTATCATGGAAACATTAAGGTTGGAGAAGAATTCCAAAATTATCAAGTCCAACCATTAACCTAACAATGCCAGGTCCAAAATAAACTAAACTAGAATGTCCCCAAGCACCACACCTTTATGTGCTAAATGTGGTTCAACAGAAACCAGGAGACTAAACTTGCAGGATACATAATCTTATCTAAAACAAAATCAATCACAGCAATGTTTAGTTACATTGCATGCCATTTAAGTTTCATTTTGATGATACCATATAGCTAAATAAAAGGCAAAAGAAATGGACTGTCAGATTCTTTGTATATAAAAGATATACATTTGAAGTTATGTATATGATAAAGACACAGCAATTCAAACTTCTTAAGAAAATAAATGTATTTTTATGTATGGTAATTCCAAGCATATACTGATTGGAAGAGATAGTAGGAAATCTTTATCTGGCTTAACTGGTATTTACTGTTTTGTATTGAAAACCTAAGGTATACAGCTGCTCAGAGCAATTATGCAAGCAAGAAAGAATGTTCTCAGTTGTGATCTTTAGACCCCTCTTACCAAGAATTAGCACATATAATAACATTAATTAGGAAATGACAGAATGTTTTAATGCTAACAAAGATGAAATCATATAACAGAATTACACTGTGCTATAAATAATTTTACTAAATCATTTTCATTTTTGTTTATATGTCACTTTTTTTCTGGTGAAATGGGTAGAAGGGCAAACATCTGATCAGTATTTTCTGCTAGTTTGTCTTTTAGACTGCAAAACCATGGATATCTGACAAATTCCATCATGGCTAGGCGTCACGAATGAAGATTTGGGAAGGGCTCTACCCACACTTTCTGCAAGCGCGCTGATGGCTAAAAAGGCTGATGCAAGATTGGCAAGTCCGGTTGCAAAAGGCATAGTGGAAAGTCTCCACAGGCGGTGCTGGTGAGTCACTGTTCTTTCTGCATTGTCTTTTCTCTTCAAAATTGATCCTGCGTGAGATCTCAAAGGAAACAGCAGTGTTATGGATGGTGTGTATCCATGCCTCCAAATTGGAGGCCAGAGTGGACCACTGATGGTAGTCAATATGGTCAAGGCTGAGGGATTGTTTCAGGGAGTCCTTGTATCTCCTCTTCAGGGCTCCTCTCTTGTGGCAGCCGGTGGCTAGTTCCCCGTAGAGCACAATCTTTGGGAGAGAGTGATCCTCCATCCTGGAGATGTGCCCTGCCCAGTGCAGCTGCGTTCTCAGCAGCATGGCCTCAATACTGGTGACCTCTGCCTGTTCAAGAAC